>JARHVA010002276.1:507500-957500 GCA_037957365.1 Torreya grandis
GATTGTGCACAATAAAGGTGATCTAAAATTTTTGAGTATTCAATTTACATCAGTATTTAAGATAAAATAAGGAATAATTTAAGTTTTTTATTTATCATTTCACCTTTACCAAATATTATATTACTTTTTCCAATTCCTAATCCCTTTTATACATCAAATGACATGTTTTCTATCACAATACTCCTTGTACAACATCTGAAAGTTGATATTGTTACCTTAGGGTTTCAAACAAAATTTTATTCCAATGAGAGGCTAGAATTCCATATACTTAAACACTTCACATCCATTACTCCACCCTTATTCTAATATTATAAATCAATTTTAAATAATAGGTTCACAGACCTATCTATCACAACCTGCATGTGTAAAGGAATGTAAGATTATCCATCATTTACCATCATTTATACTTAGTTGAGAGTTATTACACATTGTTCAAAGGATCCTATGCACTAAATTATCTTTGTTCCATAAAAAACTTATTACCATGTATTTTTTACCTTTCATCTCATTTCTTGATTATGTTTTGTCAACTAGCATTTGCATAACCTATAGACTTAAACTCTAGCCCTGATACACATATAGACACATAAACCTTTCACCTTGCACTAAAGTATTATTTATTTATAATTCATCTTGATTATACATTCCTTAATAATTAAGTCATTAATTACATTACTTTATTGTGCTAAAATTCTATAGGCTTTAAAGAACTAATGGTCTTACATTCTCAGTTTATCCTTTTTACATGGGTTATCATAACCTTTTGAATACTTCTACTATATCAACACAAACCATACTAGAATTAAACTTGAAAATATATAGAATATGCCCAATATTATTGTTCTTGAATTTTTATTTACTCAACTCAATGTGAACCTACAATCCTTACAAGATGTCAATCAGATTATAGGCTCTAGGGCCTTCCAAACACAATGTAGAGTTAATAATCATCAAAACATAAATAGGAATAGAAGTATACAAATTCATTTATATCTCTATTTATGAGATCACCAAAACATTATATATTTTTTCCTTCTTGGGACTTTGTCATCATTTTTGAGGAGTTACCATTTCCCTTACATTACTTCCTAGTTTTCTTCTTGGAGCATTTTCTCTTCTCACTTCCTCCTACCTCTCAATAATGTCATACAACTGCCTATATATCCATCTTCATGTTGGTTTCTTGAGTGGTTACATTAACTTATTTTCTATAAATACCTAAATGTTAGGTTTTCTTTATTATTATCAAGACAAGACTTCTAACCTCATGAGAATAGACATTTATGACTTAAAAACACCTTATACAAGCTTTATGGCCCTATTGAACAAACATTTTATTATCCAACCACCTTAAACTGGAGTTATGCTCTTCTAGTATGTATTCAAATATTTAAATATTGGTTTTGGAGGGAAAACTCCAAAAACCCTAAAAAATTAAACTAATATCCATATGAACTCCAAATTACCTCAAATACATGAATTTTGCTGTGAAAGGTTTCTTGACACACACTAACTCTCCAAGATTGCCACAATTTTGACCATTCATGACTAAAACATAAAATTGGATTATTTTTGCTTGATGTTAATCCATCATACTCCCAAGGAGGGAGAAAAAATTGAGCCTCTAAATTTCTTTATTACCTTATAATTGGTTCTTTAAGGGTCCTTCACGTTCACTTGATTGCTGTTCTTCATTCCTTGCTCCTTCTTGCTTGCCAAAATCTTGTTTGTCCTCTTCTTGGATTTGTCTAGCCTTCTTTTTTATGCATAGTATATCCCCATGAGATGTTATAGCTATTGTATCTCTTTATTTGCTTCATATTTTTTATTTTTCAAATATATTTTCCCTTATTCATCTTTATATGCAACCAATTTGTGTTCATTATTCTTCCTCATACTTGTTTCATGGCTTGTTTCCTCATGAATCTTGTTTGATTATTGCTTATCTAGTGGTTTTGGATTTTTTTTCATGATATAATATTATTCATGAGGAAATAATGGCCTCTCATACATCTCAAAATTTTTCCTTTGTTGATCTACACTTTCTTTTTCTACCTCTTCTTCAAACTTCTTCACATTTTGATGCTTTTGCCTATCATCTTACTCACTATGCAAGTGAAAATTCTTGTTCTTGTCATCCTCACCATGGTAAATTTTTATTTTCCCAATATTTGGACTTCCATATTCATGTTTAGAAAATTTAAACTCAACTTGTGATTGACCTATGAAATATCTCACCTTTTTTTCTTCTTCATACTCCATTTGCTTACTTGCTTACGTCATTATGTGCACATCTCTTTGTGATTTCCTTTTCTACTCCTCTCTTGATGTTTGTTAGAGTTATTAATTTACTTTTACCTACTATACTTCACTTTATTTCAGCCTCTTGGATGGAATAAACATGTCTTCTAATATTCTCATCTCTTCTTACAATTTTGTGCATCAATCTCTTCATATTCAAACCTTGGTATAATTTGTTCGTTGTTGTCTTGGGCAGCTTCTTGTTTGTATTATCCTTATACTCCTTAATTATTTAGAGTTATATCAATATACTAACACTAAATACCATTCTTATCAAGAATTATTTGAGGTGATTATTCCTCAACTTGCCTTGCTATACACTCATTCATCAATGCCATTATTTCCATGTATAAAATGTCTTCATCATTTGAGTCAACATCAAACATATCATCATAAAAAAAATTTGAAAACACATATTGGAAACACTTATCTTCTATGTAATTATATGGTTGTACCTACATATCATTGACTTTGTTTTCTTTCACAATAGCTTTTACTGTGCTTTGTAGACTTGTCATCTTCTTCAATCATCATGCTTTCTCTGAGTACACTTATAACTTGATCCTCTTGTACTATTTTCATGCCTTTTATCACCAAATTTCTACCTTACACCTTTTTTGGCTTCAATTTTTTCTTCATTTCATCTCTTACATGCTTCATACATTTGTTCTATACCATGCCAAATTAGTTTTCTTTGCCTTTAGTACTTTGTCTCCACACTTGTGCTTGTTTTCCACCTATGTATTTTCCTTATTTGACCTCTTGTTTGAGGTTATCTTTCTTCTCATCACTCTTTTTTTTTAACCACTTAGTTCATACATATCCATTCCCTTTTTATCCTCTTCAGGGCTGTAATCTATCATTATTTCTCTCAATCTATACATTAGCTTTTAATTATTCATACATGGAATAAAAATTAATATCCAAACATTCATTTACGTCCAATGGTAACTTCTGCAAGTTCATGTCTTCTTTTATATCTTCATTGGTGATATTCATGCATTATTTTTACACCATTTCTTTGGTTCAGCTATTATCTATGGTAATTCATCATATAATTCCTCTTTCTCTTCATCTTCTACATGTTATATGCCTTCAATCTCCTTCATTTTGTCTTCTTCAAGAGGCTATTTTTCTCTATCATTCTCTTATCACTTGAAGTTTAGTGTTCTTGGCCTTTCTTTATAAAATTTGAGGCATTATTATTTTACTTCACCACACTTATCTTCCTATCTACAAACAAAAAATTTAAATAAAAATTATCATATAAAATGAGAGACCATATAATCTCTTTGAATGTCTTTGGCATAGACATTGTCCATCTCTTTTTGTCTTCTTTTCCATGCGCTCTTCTTGTCACTTTTATCTTCTTATTCTCTTCAATGATAAATCTATTCTCTACCTCTCCTTATTTTTGCTCACTTGGAAACATCTTCTTCCTCATGCCTATTTTGTATGCCTTCTCTTTCTTCTTCTTATCTCTCAAGACACCTTTCTTGTGCCTTCTTCTCGCATGTGATTCTAGTGGCCACTTCACTCTTCTTTTCACATTCCAGCCAACCTATTATATTTTTTTTCTCTTATGAGATTCATAATGTTCTATATCTTATCTATACCTTGACCTAATTCTCTTCTTATGTCCTCTATTTCTCTTTCTATATCCATCTCCTCCATTCTTCTTTGTTTTCTAGGCCTATCTAGACCCTCCTCTTAGAATGTATATCAACCTTGCCTTTTATACCTCTATTAGGCATTTACTCTTATTTTAGTACTCTATTTAGGATCTCTCCTTATACTTCTTGACTCTATTTTGGATTTTTCTTTCTTCTCTCTTTTCTCATGGAGCTTCAATGCTCTCTTTTCCTCTCTCTCTCTTCTAATCTTTTATTAACTAGCTTCTTATCCTTATAAAAGGAATTTTGGGGCTATATATATTATCTTAATCAATATTATCCTACCCTATTATAACCTTAATATATTATATGTAAAACATCCTTTTCTCCCTCAACACCCTACAAAGTGTCATCTCATGAATATCTCCTAGCACTATGCATTCCTCTCAAATTAACATCTTGTAAAGAAATTAAAACAAAACCCAAATTAATATTACTAAGATATAATACCAAAATTATGTAGGGGAATGGGGGATAATTATCATTAATCATCATTACTTGTTTCCCAATCCAACTAGTCATAATTTACTTCCTAGTTAGATCTTAAAAATTATATATTTATGCCAATCTCTTCCTTGTTATATGGATTAATAGCCTAAATATATTGTACCTATAACTTATAATTTATAGATACCATTTTTTATTTCCTTGGATTTTTATAAAAACCAACCACATTTTCTCTTCCCTCAATTCTTCAAATTGGTCTCTTTTGAACAATCAACTTCTTCATTGGTTCTTCCTCTAAGCACACCTCTTAGGACTTAAAGACCAAATATTGGATTATGTATCTAGGTTTCAAAATATTGTCCAATATATTATTATATTTTATTTAAAAAACTATAACTACCTCCTTCATTCACTCAACCAAGCTTAGACTCTCGCTCAACATCCTTTGGACATAATGCTTCTGCAAGGCTTATAGCCTTTTTTTACTATATTTTTATTTATAAACAATTTATGATATATAAATGTATTATAAATACATTTATGGGTACCCTATTTCATTATTTATATTTTTATAAAATTTCATAGCTAAAATCCACCATTTTCTCATACTTTCTTCTTTATCCTTCTCTTAAATAGGTCTAATTAGCCCTAGTGCATACTCCAACTCTGATAAATGTACTGTACAGAATAAATTAAATTAGAAACAAAATTATTCCTTATTTTCAAATTTAATAAGGTAGGATCACAATTTTTTAGGATTTTCCTAGGCTTAAAACTCCTTAAAACATAAAAACTTTAGTTCTAGGCTTTCACTAGCTCTGTTCAGGCCGAGGGCATATAAAATTATATAATTTGAGTTATACAAGGTATAAACTAAAAAAATCACTTATAAATGTTTTTAATTAGTATAATTTACCTTATATAATTTATTATAACCCTTTATTAATCCATTTGAAGCTTAAAACATTATATTCTCAATTTACTGTGAGTAATAGTTGACTGTGTACAACAAAGGTGATAAAAATTTGTTAAGTATTTAATTTAAATAAGTATTTAAGATAACGTAAGGCATAATTTAGGTATTTTAATTATCATTTTACCTTTCCAAACTCTTATATTCCCTTTATCAATTCCTCCTCCCTTTTATATATGAAATGACATGTTTTCTATCACAATACTACCTATACAATATCTAAAAGTTCACATTATTACCTTAGGGTTTCAAATAAATTTTTATTCCAATGAGAGGATATAATTAAATATTATTAAACAATCCAAATAATGTACATGAATTCACCATTATTATAATATTCTTAATAAATGTTCAAACATAGGTCCACATACATATCTATCATAATCTGCCTGTGTAAAAAAATGCAAGATTATCCGTCATTTATACTTGAGAGTTATTACACATTGTTTAAAGGATAATTTGAACCAAATTATATTTATTTATTATCTTCATTCCATCAAAAAAAAATTACCATGAACTTATTTACCTTTTATCTCATTTATTGATTGTGTTTTATCTACTAGCATTCACACAGCCTTTAGACTTAAACTCTAGGCTTGATGCACATATAAACAGATAAAATTTTCAAATTGCACCAAAGTATTATTAATTTATAATTAATATTTATTGTATATGCATTAATAATCAATTCATTACTTCCATTACTTTATTGTGCTAATAGTCTCTAGGGTTTGAAGAACCAATGGTCTTACATTCTCAATTTATACTTTTTACATGGGTTAGCATAACCTTTTGAATTAATATACTATATAAACATAAACCATACTATAATTCACCTTGAAAAGATATATAATATTCCCAAGATTAATTTTATTTAATTTTGATTTACTCACCTCGGTGCTAACCTACAATCCTTACAAGAATTCAACTAGATTATAGGCTCTAGGGCCTTCCAAACACAATGTAAAGTTAAAAATCATCAAAAGATAAATAAGAATACAAGTATATAAATTCATTTATTTATATATTAATGAGATCACCAATAAATTATAGATTTTTTCCTTCTTATTAATTTGTCACACTTTTTGAGGAGTTACCATTTACCTTACATTGCTTCCTAGTTTTCTTCTTGGACTATTTTATCCTCCTCTATCACTTCCTCCTACCTCTCAAGAATATCTTACAACTACCTACATATCCAACTTCATGTTGGTTTATTGGGAGGTTATATCAAATTCTTTTTTATAACTCCCTCAATGTGATGTTTTCTTTCTTATTATCAAGACCAGACTACTAACCTTATGAGTATGGACTTTTATGACTTGAAAACACCTTATAAAAGCTTTATGGCCCTATTGAACCAACATTTTATCATACAACCACCTTAGACTTGAGTTATGCTCTTATAGGCTCTATTCAAATATTTGAATTTTCAAAATATTAGTTTTGGAGGGAAAACTCCAAACACACTCAAAACTTAAACTAAGATCCCTAGGGACTCCAAATTAACTCTTATACATGAATTTGATTGTGAAAGGTCTCTTGACACATAGTAACACTCCAAACTTGCCCCACTTTTAACCATTAATGACTAAAAAATAAAATTGGATTATTTTTGCTTGATGTTACTACATCATACTCCCAATGAGGGAGAAAAAATTGAGCCTCCAAATTTCTTTCTTATCTTGCAATTGTTTCTTTCAGGATCCTTCATATTCACTTGATTATTATTAGTCATTCCTTATTTCTTCTTTCTTGCCAAACTCTTGTTTATCATCTTCTTAGATTTGTCTATCATTCTTGTCCATGAATATTATATTCCCATGAGATGTTATAGCTATTGTATCCCTTTATTTGATTCATATTTTGTCTTGTCCAAATATATTTTTCCTTTATCATATTTATCTGAAACCAATTTGTGTTCATTATTCTTCCTCAACTTGTTTCATGGCTTGTTTCCTCATGAATCTTGTTTGATTATTGCTTATCTAGTGGTTTTGGATCCTTGTTCATCCTATAATCTTATTCATGGGGATATAATGGCCTCTCATGCATCTCAACCTTTTTATTTTTTTGATCTACACTTTTTTTTCCTACCTCTTCTTCAAACTTCTTCACATTTTGATGCTTTTGCCTATCATCTTCCTCACTATGCAAGTACAACTTCTTGTTCTTGTCATCCTCACCATAGTACATTTTAATTTGCCCAATATTTGGCCTCTAATATTAATTTTTATAAAATTTAAACTCAAATTATGCTTGAATTATGAAATATCTCACCTTGTTTGCTTCTTCATATTCCATTCACTTGCTTGTTTATGTCACTGTGTGCACAACTCTTTGTGTTTTCCTTTTTTTCTTCTCTCTTGATGCTTCTAAGAGTTATTACTTGAATTTTTCCTATTTATTTCACCTTATTTCAACCTATTGGATGGAATGAACACGTCCTCTAACATTATCATCTCTTCTTGTAACTTTTATGCATCAATCTCATCATATTCATCATCAAACCTTGGTGTAATTTGTTCTTCATTGTCTTGGGAAAATTCTTGTTTGTGTTCTCCATGGAATCCTTAATTTGTGAGAGTTATATAAATATACTCACATTGCATACTATTCTTCTCAAGCATTATTTTAGGTGTTTTTTCCTCAACTTGCCTTGTTATACACTCATTCATCAATGCCATTGTTTCCATGTATAAAATGTCTTAATCATTTAAGTCAAATTTAAACATATAATAATAAACAACATTTGAAAACACATCTTGAAAACACTTGTCTTATATGTACTCATATGGTTGTACCTAAATCTCGTTTACTTGGTTTTCTTGCACCATATCTTTTTCTTTCTTTGTAGACTTGTCATCTTCTCCAATCTTCATGATTTCTTGGAGTACACTTATAACTTGATAATTTTGTACTATTTTAATTCCTTTTATCATCAAATTTATACCTTGTACCTTCTTTGGCTTCAACTTATTCCTCATTTCATCTCTTTTATGTTTCATATCTTTGTTCTCTACCACGCCAACTTGGTGTTCTTTGCCCTTAATGCTTTATCTCCACACGTGTGCTTGTGTTTCCACCTATGCATTTGCCTTATTTGACCTCTTTCTTTTAGGTTCTCTACTTTATTCACATCAATTGTTTATTTCATCCACTTAGGCCATACATATTCATGCCCTCGTTATTCTCTTTAGGGATATAATTTATCATTCTTTCACTCAATTTTCACATTAGCTTTTCCTTCTTCATACATGTAATCAAAATTAATGTCCAAACATTCATTTACCCCCAATGGTAACTAATTCAATCTCATGTTTTATTTCATATCTTCATGGGTGATCTTCATGTCTTCTTTATGTACTATTTCTTTAGTTTCAACTGCTATATATGGTAATGCATCATGGAATCCCTCTTTCTTTTCATCTTCTACATGTGATATCTCTTCAATATCCTTCACTTTATCTTCTTTGATAGGTTATTTTTATTTATAATTCTTTTACCACTTGATGGGTAGTGTTCTTGGCACATTTTTCATAAACTTTGAGGCCTTATGCTTGGCCTTCACCACACTTATATTCATACCTACAAACACAAACTTAAAATTAAAGTTAGAATATAAAATGAGAGACCATATAGTCTCTTTGAATCTCTTTGGCATATACATTGTACATCTCTTTTTGTCTTATTTCTCATGTGCTCTTCTTGCCACTTCTATCTTCTTGTTTTTCTATTCAATAAGAACTCTCTTCTCTACCTCTCTTTCTTGTTTCTCACTTGTAAAAATATTATTTATCATTCCTATTTGGGTTTCCTTCTCTTTCTTATTCTCATCTCTCAAGACACCTTTCTTGTGCCTTCCTCTTCTCACAAGTGACTCTAGTTGCCACTTCACTCTTATTTTCACATTCTAACTAGTCCATCAGCTTTATTTTTCATTTATGAGATTCATCATGAGCTCTATCCTCTCTATACCTTGACCCAATTCTCTTCTTATGTCCTCTATTTCTATTTCTACATCTATCTCCTTCATTTTTCTTTGTTTTCTAGGCCTATCTAGACTTTCCTCTCAACAAGTGTATCAACTTTGCCTTTTAGACCTCTATTGGGCCTTTCCTCTTATTTGAGTCCTCTATTTAGGATCTCCCCTTATTCTTCTTGAATCTCTTTTGAAGTCTTCTTTCTTTTCTATTTGTTCTTGGAGCTTCAATGCTCTCTTTTTCTCTCTTTTCTAGTCTTCTATTGACTAGATTCTTTTCCTTCTAAAAATATGTTGGGTATATATTTATTCTCTTTATCCCTCTTATCCTCTTCTATGATGACCTTAATAGATCATATCAACAACATCCTCTTCTCCCTCAATACCCTACAAACTGTCATCTCATGCATATATCCTAGCACTATGAATTCATCTCAAATTAACATTTTGAAAAGAATTCAAAACAAAAATCAAATAAATATTACCAATATATGATACCAAAATTATATAGAGTCATGTGGGATAAATCTCATTAATCATCATTACGTAGTTCCCAATCCAACTGGTCACAATTTACTACCTAGTTAGATCTTCAAAATTTTATCTGTATGCCAATCTCTTCCTTATTATATGGACTAATAGACTAATAAAATTGTACATATACCTTATAATATTTAGAGACACTTTTTTATGTCCTTTTAATTCTATCAAAACTAACCACATTCACTATACCCTTAATTCTTCAACTTGGTCTCTTTTGAACAGTCAACTTCTTCATTGGTTCTTCCTTTTGGCATACCTCTTACGAATTAAGAACCAAATATTGGATTAGGTATCTATATTTTCACCTATTATAAAATATAGTCTTATATTTCCTTAAAAAACTTGTAACTACCTCCTTCATGCACTCAACCAATCTTAGAATCTCACTCAACACCCTTTGGACACAATGCTTCTCTAAGGCTTGTAGCCTTTTTTTCCTATATTTTGATTTGTAAAAACAATTTATGATATATAATTTGATTATAAATACATTTATGGGTATACTCTATCCTTATTTATATCTATGTCAAATTTAAAATCTACATTCCACCATTTTCTCATACTTCCTTCTTTATCCTTTTTTCAAATAGGCCTAATTAGCCCTAGTGCATACTGCAACTCTGGTAATTATAATATAAAACATCAGTTAAATTAAAAAACATATTTAATTTTTTCACCTTGAATAAGGTATGATTATAATTTTTTATGGTTTTCCTAGGGTTAAAACTCCTTAAAACATAAAAACTATAGTTTTAGGGTTTCAATAGCTTTGTTCAAGCTGAGGGCATATAAAATTACATAATTTGAGTAATAAAAGTCTTAAACTAACCAAATCACTTTTAAAAGTTATATATTAGTATCCTTTACCTAATAAAATAGAATATAACCCTTACTTAATCCATTCTAGGCTTAAAACATCAAATTCTCAATTGACAGTGAGTAATAGTTGACTATGCACAACAAAGGTGATCCTAAATTATTGAGTATTCAATTTACATAAGTATTTAAAATAACATAAGGAATAATTTAGGTCTATACATTCTCATTTCACCTTTCCAATCTCTCATATTCATTTTATCAAGTCCTGATCCCTTTTATACATGAAATGACATGTTTTCTTTCACAATACTACCTGTACAACATCTGAAAGTTGACATTGTTACCTTAGGGTTTCAAATAAAAGTTTATTCCATTGAGAGTCTAGAATTAAATATATTTAAAAACACCATATCCATGAATTAAACATCATTATAATATTATTAATTAATGTTCAATAATAGGTTCATAGACCTATCTATCACAGCCTACCTATGTAAAGGAATGCAAGATTATCCATCATTTACCATCATTTATAGTTGAGAGTTATTACACATTATTCAAAGGATACTCTGCACCAAATTACCTTTGCTTATTATCTTCATGTAATAAAAAACTTATTGTAATTTACTATTATACTTTTCATCTTATTTCTTGATTATGTTTTGTCAACTAGCATTCACATAGCTTGTATAGTTAAACTATGGGCGTAATACACATATAGACACATAAATATTTCACCTTGCACCAAATTATTATTAATTTATAATTCATATTTATTTTAAATTACTTAATAATCAACTCATTACTTTCATTACCTGATTATGCTAATAGTATATAGGGTTTAAAGAACCAGTGGTCTTACATTCTCAGTTTATCCTTTTTACATGGGTTATGAATACATATACTATATAAAAATAGATCATACTGGAATTAACCTTGAAAATATATAGAACATGCCCAATATACTTGTTCTTGAATTTTTATTTACTCACCTTGGTGCTAACCTAAAATCATTACAAGATGTTGATTAGATTATAGGCTCCAAGGCATTCCAGCCATAATGTAGAGTTAATAGTCATCAAAATCTAAATAATAATACAAGTATAAAAAGTCATTTATTTATATATTCATGAGATCACCAAAACATTATATGTTTTATCCTTCTTAGGACTTAGTCATCCTTCTTGAGGAGTATCCATTTCCCTTACATTGCTTCTTAATTCTATTCTTGGAGCATTTTATCCTCCTCTCTCACTTCCTCTTACCTCTAAATAATGTCATAGAACTACATATATATCCAACTTCACATTGTTTTCTTGAGCAGTTACATCAACTTCTTTTCTATAACCCATTCAACATGAGGTTTTCTTTCTTATTATCAAGACAAGACTGATAACCTCATGAGTATAGACCTTTATGACTTGAAAACACCTTATAAAAGCTTCATGACTATATTAAACCAACATTTTATCATCCAACCACCTTAGACTTGAGTTATGCTCTTCTAGGCTCTATGAAAATATTTGAATTTTCAAAATATTGGTTTTGGAGGAAAAACTTTGAACACCGTCAAAACTTAAAATAAGACCCCTTGGGACTCCAAATTACATCATATATATGAATTTGACCATGTTAGGTCTCTTGACACACACTAACACTCCAAACTTGCCCCACTTTTGACCATTAATGACTAAAACATAAAATTGGCTTCTTTTTACTTGATGTTCCTCCATCATTACCCCATGCATCTAGTAATATACAAGGGCTCATCATGAAGGACTAAAGTAGGTGAATAAGTTTACATAGTTATAAATTGTTATTATTTTTCTTAAAGGGAAGTAAAAAGATATTTTATCATGGATAAGCTTCTATACTAGGCTATAGTTTAGCTTATCTAAGATTTATAGAAATGTAGATGAAAAAAGGGTGTACAATGCCCATAAGAACTAAGATCAAAATATTATTTCATGTTTATTTTGGGAATATTTTTGTAAAATGGGGAAGGGCTATGGGAAAACATGAAATGATATGTTGGACTGAAGATTTTGTAATATGAACTTCTAGTTAGATAACTATCCTATAAAAATATTCAAAATGATAAAATAAAAAAATGATGATGGGAAACTTATTAATATAAAGAGGGAAATGTGAAATCTGACACATATATGAAGTAATGTTTGAGGTGAAAGGAGTTTATTGATTCATCAAACTCCTTACCCTTTAGGGTACATAAATGGAAAGATCCATTTTTAAAGTCTTTAATAACTAAAATGGTCCTAACCATTATATCTAAATTGATGACCTCCTTTTTTTTTACCAATTATACTATTGAATTTAGGACAAGTTCACCAACTTAGATAAAACACTCATGAAAATATTATCATATTGGTGGCATATATGATATGCATTGGTGACATGTTTTTTTATAGTTAGGATCCAATGGTCATCTAAAATTTATATATTAATGAGATGTGTGCCTATATATTATTGTTCATTAGACCCTAGAGAGAAAAACAAAGACTCAATATTTCTACTTTTAAATACATAATTACTTCTATAAAAAAAAGAGAATATGGGTTTTCCCCTATGGGCATACAAATAATTGTCTTATATGCCCATTGTGTGACATAAGGTTAAAGATGACAATCCCCTTTGTTATCTTTTATGGTGTTGACCAGTATAAATTTCAACATTTTGTTAGTGGCCTCAACATGTATGTTAGCTTGAGGGTAGTAAAAGGAGGCCATGTGAAGAGATATGGAGATTTTTTTGTATATTTAACATACCTTAGGATTATTAAAAGGGGATCCATAATATATGATTATAATTTACAAGATTTTAAACCTATAAATTATTTAGTTTAAGATTATTTTTTATCACTAACCAAGTGATGGTGGCTAATGGCATTACTTTTCTCCACTTAGTGAGATACGTAGTGGACATAATGATGGAAATTGGAAGAAATAGGGGAAATATTACCAAATAGGTTGAGACCCAAATTAGATAAGGGACAAGGTGTTATAATGGATTTTGTTCTTGATTATGGGTTAAATGCCCATCATGTGAATATTTATAGTAGTTATGTGATGACCAAAGTGTCCACTGGAAATATAATTATGGTGTTGGAATAAAACCTTCTAAGCCTCCTATTTATCTACACATCTAGGGAGCATTCCATAAAAATCATTTAGATATAATACTTGGTTAAGGATTAAATACTTGAAGGTAATGCTTTGAAGGCTTAGCCTCTATTAGGAATTATTACCTTTAGGATAGTTTTAATCAATCAAATAATTTATCGTATTAGAATGCCATAAGGAAGAAGTGAATGATGTTTTATATAAATAATAAATAAATTCATCTAAGAATTCATTGTTGACAAGGTCACCAACCTCTAATGGGGAATCAACCAAATAATCAATGATGAGTTGTCCTTTAAGGAAATTATTGTTGATGAAGGTAAATTTAAACTTTCTAAATAGTGTGATGAAATGACAAACCTTTATTGAAAAATTTAGTTAGATTAAAAATGTATGAAGGGCTTGAGATATCAAAATGGAATTTGTTTCTTGATTAAGCATGTAATGTTCCAATCTCTTTCTTATAAAATCTATGGATTGACATTGACTTTTTGGTTGGATATATCTTGTTTCATTATCAATATGGGTGTAAATAATGAATTAGAATACTCTCTCTTTATAATTATCACACTCTTGGGATAACATGTAAGTAAGAGACATTAAAATTTATTTTAAATAAATAATGAGGGGTCCATCAAACTCAGGTGCCATGAGAGTTAATTGGGCCATAAGGTGTTGAATTAAGCATATTCACACTCACTTATGGAGGAAAGCTTAACATAGAGTTTTCTATAGTTGGACTATTTTTTATGTGTGAATGTACAATATTTGGTGTGAACCTATTTATGAATTCCAATATATATTTTAATTGATCACAAAAACTATGTGGTTGTTATGAAACTAAATCTTTACCTATTTATTAAGCAGTCCTTGTGCTTTATCTTAGGTTGTAAAGAGCATAATATGAAAAATCATTGTGCATAGTTTATTTGGTGTGCATTTTGTGTAAAATAATGGATTCATTTTGGTAATGGTTTGAAAGAGATCATGTGGTTGCATGAGTGTGCAACTCACTTCAATATGGTATTAGAGTGCACTTTGTGTATCCATTAATCAACATTGATCTACAGCCATATAACTCTATTAAAGACCTAATTTTTTAGACATTTTATATTTTTTATTTTACATAGATATCTTAGGTTGTATATGGTTTTACATATCTTTAAATCATGTTGTCTTATGTGTAAGATCCCTATTTAGGTATCTATAGTGTCCATCCTAGTATACACAGTTAGATGTGTCGTTATTATTCAACATATTCCATAGCCTTAAATAGAATCTTCACATAAATAAGATATCATGAGCACCTCCAATCAAGTAAATTCCTCTCTAATTAGTTAGATACATATAAAAACCTTGGATTGGTGTAGTATGATGTTAATTCAAAGAGTTAGAATCAACATACATTACCTTTGAGCATTATATGATTATCATTGAAGCATTGGATAATTTGTTTTCCAACACTATAAGATCAACCCTACTTCCTGACCATGCACTACAAATATAAACTTATAAGTTGCTTAGGTAACTCAACATTTATTTGGCCTCTAACTTTCCTTCTAATTTGATTCTTACCAGCATACAATTCAAACCCAAATTTAAATTTATTTACTTGGATCCAACATGCAGATACTTGATGTTGGATTATATTGTGTATGCATTGGAAAAATGGGTTTCTCACCTCAAATTGACATCATCTAAATTTATTATCTTCAGATCCATGTATTTTTATATTATAATGCATATTCTATGGCTTGAGTTCAAAACTTTCATTGCATTGGAAATGATTCACATCATTAGTTTACTACTTATGTCCAAAATTTTTAGCCCAACAATTTTATACTCAATGTTTCCTAAGCTATTCTAACCTAACATATACCTATCCTCCCAAATATTTATCGTATATGGTTTTCTCAACACTCTTTCCATGTGGCTCAGTCACCTTATTGTTTGGTCTCTAACCTCTTCACTATAGCCACCTCATACCTCACTAATAAAATCCACACAACTCATGGAATTCAAAAGGTGAGATTAATACTTTTCATAATTCACAACTCAAATTTTGTTAAACTTTAAAAATATATTTCTTCAAAGACATTGTCAGTAGGTATATACATTAAATAATTATCAATACTTTGTTAAAAGTAACTAGTATAAGGGAAGATATATGGGATGACCCCTATAAATCATCACTAAGCTATTTTGTTTTTGGATAATTTTTTTTTATTTTTTCCAAAGGTGGAAAATTTGTTTATTTTTTTAGGGGGGTGAATTTTCTTAAATAGTGGAAATTTTATTAGAGGGTTTTTATTTTCTATTGGCATTTATATATAAATAAATCAATTGTCTTTCAAAAATAAGTTTTTTTTTAATTATAAGACAAGGCAAGTTTTTGAAGTGAATATTTTTTTATCCTCTTGATGGTAATTTCAATGACATTGTACTCCACTTATCTTTGGACACATTTTTAGTGTTACCTGACGTAAATATTTTACAATAGTTATCACTTTTAGGGGGTGTAATCTATGATATTGATCATATTTGTTATTATTTGTAGGGGAAAGAAGATATTTATCATCAAGAAAACTTTTGCTGGGTATATTATTTATTTTCATCCTTTGTATCAAAGAAGTTAATTTTTTTGTGGGGGGTATTATTATCCTCCTTGAATTCTTATTGTGACAATGGAGACATCCTTCTTCAAATTTTTTTTTGTGGGGGGTATTATTATCCTCCTTGAATTCTTATTGTGACAATGGAGACATCCTTCTTCAAACCCCTTAACACATAAAACTATGACACATGGATGATGAAGATGAAGATGAATTTATAGATGAAAGGATTATGAAGAGTTGTGCTTGAAATTTTTCAAAACTTTATAGATGAGGGATATATTATGTGTATTGCATATTTTCAAGATAAGCCACTTTGTTTCATTCACTTTAATGTTTTATACAGTTTCAATCTCACATAGTACATGTCACAACACCTAAGAAAGTTTGGGATGGTATTGGAACAATATTTTGGGAGGTAAATTCACCTTCAATTGCTTCAATATTTTCAGTCACATCGATATTCATGGATTATTTTTCCTTCATGTGTGTGGTCCATGATGAGCACTTTCTTATTTAGTTGTATGATTATCCCATCACCACTAGGACATATTATTGTTAGATTTTTTATCCATATCTTTTATGTTTATAATATCCTTTAGATTTTTGGTGGATTTTGTTATCTTTTTGAAGAGTATCTAGTTTGGTGAATCTCAATGTCAACATTGCAATATTTGAGTAGTGGGATTGGTCCACTCATAAAAATATTTTAAATTACTACACCTATTTTAGAATTATTTGGGTGGGGTAGGGGTATGTGTACATTCTATTTTAAGTGGTGTGATAATTTCTATCCCTTGACACACCCCATTTTATATTGGAGGAAATGGATTGAAGGAACTTTTGTTTGATGGGGTTCACTCTGTTGAGTTCACCTACTACAACATTGTGTTGAGATTTTGAGTCATTATTCTTGGGATGCCTTGAAACATAAGTTATCTTCTTCATTTTATGTGGTTTTATTGGGTTTTAGGTACTTGAAGTGACACATTTCATCCATGGTAACTCTTTTTTCCTAGTTTTATGATTATTTTTAAACTAAATTATCCTCATAAAGAGTACCAATTTTTATTTGACTTGTAATTATAGCAACCCAACATCCATGTATTTAGGTAAGATGTATTGGTTAACATAAGGAAACTTATTATTTCACTATGAATTTATACATGGGTACCTAATTAGGCCTAGTTTTTAGGACACACAAATATGTTTGATTATTTTTTATCACTCCCTATTTTACGCTTAAGGGGGGTGTTGGAGTGAGCATATTCACACTCACTCATAGAGGTAATATTAATATGATGTTTTTTTATAGTTATTGGATTTTTTTATATGTGTGAATAAATAATATTTGGTGTGCACCTATTTAGTCATTCCAATATATATTTGAGTTGATCACAATAACCAAGTAGTTGTGAAATCAACTCATTTCCTATTTATTAGTCACTCCTTATGATATCTTCTGGGTTGTAGAGAGAAGCTATGAAAATTGTACATATTATTGAGAGGAAATAATATGAGAGACTAACATTCATAGTTTTTTTTTATTGTGTATTTCATTTAAAATAATGGATTCACTATTTTAATGATTTTTAGGATCAATCTTGTATTTATATTAGTGTATAATACACTTTGATATAAGGAATCAATTTACCAACTCAAATGTGTCTTGGCAGTCTTGAGTCTAAATCAAATCACTCTTATTCTTAAGTAGATTTTTTATGCAATGGAAAACGTATATAATATTAGGGATAAACCTTCAAATCACCCATTCCTTCACAAAGGATGGCCTTGTTCCTTTTTCATTAATAAGAGGTCATTTTTAAAAAGGAATATATTTTTGTAGGTTCAATATCAATCCCATACTTTGAAGTGATAAAACCTAAGAGATTACCACTAATAACTAAAAATTATCAATTAACTTGGTTATGTGTGATATAATATTAAATTAAGTGTTTGAGAATAATACCTAAAATTTCAATATGATCCAATTTCTTCTTAGATTTTCATAGAAGACTATTAATGTAGACCTCCACTATTTTATGAATGAGAACATGAAAGATGTGGTCATGGTACTTTTATAAGTTTCTCAAACATTTTTGATGCTAAAAGACATGAAAAACTAATAGAAGGTTCCCCATGACATTGTGAAGGAGGTATTGCTTTGGTATTCATCTAAAATGAATATTTGATTGTATCTATAAAAACCATCTATGAGGGATAAAAATTCATATCTAGATTTGGTTTCCATAATAACATTAATGGATGGTAGGGGGAGGTCATCCTTTGGACATAACTTGTTGATGTGTATAAAGTCAATGAATATCTTGATCTTACCATAATTTTAAGAATGGGGATGATATTAGACAAACTTTTAATATAGTCCATAAGTTTGATGAATACTAATTTTAGGAGCTTAATAACTTCTTATTTCATCATTAACATGACCTTTAGTTTCATAGGTTTGAAATTTGATTTTGCATCATGATTGGTGACTAGGTTATGAGCTACCACTTCAAGCTAAATTACCATCATATATAAATAATAAAAGGTGAAGGATTTGGAGAGTTCAATGAGAAAATAATTATGGTGTTCTATATCTTAAGGTGAGAGTGAAGATATGAGATAAAATATATTGGGATAATATTCAGTCCTAATATTAATATTAATGGTATTATCTATGAGAGAGGAATTACTTTATTTTAATTCTTATGGGGCAGAAGGAAGATAAGAAGCTTCATCATTTGTTTTAAAGACCTTGTGGTCTTCCTTACAAGAGTCGTAATCCTTGATTTTATAATATGAATCATAATATTCAATTTTGAGGGAATGTGAGGGATAAAATGTGAGAGGAAAACCCATTTTATAGTGTGATGTGGTAATATAATCATACACTCATAAGAATTATAAAATTAATTCATCATTCTCCATGAAGTCTTGGATAAGAGGGTCACTTTAATCTTCTACATGGGTAAGTATTTGGCTATTTCATATCCTTTAAACAAGAGTTCTAGGTTTTATAAACACCACAAATTCAGATTATATAATATATTAATGAGGAAGGAAATGAGAAGAGGAAATGACCATAAAATAATCTAGTTGTTTATTCTCCATAGGGATAACAAATTAAAACTCCTTGGTGACTTCATGTACAAAATTATTTTACAATAAAAGATGTTTAAACTTTGTTTGGTATATATCAAAGACCTTATTAGTGATTAGTTATTAGTTAAATTGAATTTTGAGGTTATGAACACTTAGTTCTCTAGAAATAAAATAGGCATTCCAAATAATAAAGCTTTATTTTTTTCCCCATTATTGGTCATTCAAAATATAGCTTGAACTCAAAATTAATGATCCTCCCTATAGGGGAGATCAAGATTACTCCTGGCCCTATGATTGAATATCATTTGTCTCCATCATAATAGAACATCCATTGATCACTCAAAAGGGAAAAATTTTCATGGTGCTTAAGAAGTATCTCTTCATTTTCAAATATCTAGACCATATAAATATCAAGTATCATGGCTACTACATCTTGCCTATCTAGAAGCTTATGAAGGTTATAATTTTTGACCCCATGTGGGTTAAATGGGAGTGTAATGGGTTTATCATTTTATATGATACTATATATTTTATATTTTGACATTGGTAAGGCAAAAAATATCATTTTAATATTTTATTCACTCACTTTCTTTGTTTTTCCTATTCCTTTTTCATTCATTATGTCCTTAAGATCTTTAAAGCTTAATTTTAACCCATGTCATAGTTGTAATGGGAAATTTTTACTTGGGAAGTGGATAAGGTTTTATTATTTTGTTTCTAGTTAAATGGTATTTGATATAAATTCAAGACCTTTTCTTAAGGTTCACTTGGTGGAGATCAAAAAGTTTTGGGTCACCTTAGGTAAAAAAAAGCTTCCACATGTATAATAATTAATCTCTTGGAATAGAGTATGAGGTATTGCATTCATATTATGTATTTAAGGCTAAAAAGTTCACATTATAGTTTGTATCTTTATATATTATGTAAAAATTTGTAATCATTATTTTGGGTGACAAAGTGACAAGAAAAATTGTGTTCCCAATGGAAGTCAATTTAAGGCTATCATAGCCTTGAAGGGTGTTCATAGTCATGGAATAATTGGTTTCTCTGTACCTAAGATTTTAAATTAATGAGAAATGGAATATATTTATTGTAACCCCATCATCAAATATTGATATTTCAATGTAGTTGTTATAGATCCATACTATAGGTACAAGGAAATATCTCCCATTCTAGTCATGTCAGTATCAAGAGGTAGGTGTCCAAGGTCAAATAAATATCCAATCTCCCTAGAATCTTACCAAGGAGGATAGATGTATAGATATATGTGGTTTATATAGGATTATAGAGGTGGGTTAATACTATCAAAATGATCAAGACTTAATGCATCTATTTTACATTATTTTTTATTATATGAACCTAATAAGCATAAAATTGTTGATTAAATCTAAATAATAAATATATACAATTTACCATTAAATTTGATTACACCTGATAAATATAGTAATATGATATTTTTATAAAACACTATAAATAAGATAAATTGTATTATATTACAGTATTTTACTTGCCTAAGATTGGGTAAAACTATCTAAAAAGCATCAACATAGGCCTATGACAGTTTAGGATTAGGGACATGACTTTTGACTATACCTTAATAGATCCATTCTCCCTATAAAGTAGTGAAGGATGATTGTGTTTATTGAATGTGAAATTATCTATTTTGAATATGATTTAAATCTAAAATTATCACCACTTGATCTTATATCAATTGAGACTATTAATGCCCTCCTATATATAAAATACTTTGCATAGATACATGTAATGTAAAAATCCTAGTTCCTATAAAAAACTCAAATTTATATCAAATAGGGGGTGTCAAGAGAAATGTATTGAGTTTAAATAACCTTGGTTAATCCACATTAAATGAAAAAACATTGAACTACATTTACAATCTCTAAAGAGATCTAAAACGTGAATGTAGTTCTCATGTTAATGTGTATGTGTGAAATTGGGAATGCAAGTTTAGATGTTCCTTCTCTTATTTTACCCTTGGCACATGCATCAAAATGTGAATTCAACCTTTATAAAAGTTTAATCTAGATTAAAAAACTATATAGATAAACCATATAATCTTTTTATAGTTATTTTTAGTGTGAAGTGTTATCCTCAATTCATCTTAGTAGCTTTGTATATATAAGGGTTTCAAATTCTAATTTGGATAATAATTGATGCATAAAATCTGACTAAACAATACAAAATGGAAAAAATAACAAATAAAAAAATGGAAAAAAATAATAAATAAAACATAAATGACATAAATTATTTTTTCAAATCATGCTTGGATAAGCTCATGCTTCATGGACTAGTCTATGGGCCTAGACTAATTCAAAACTAGTGGACTTGTTTAAAAATCAATAAAAAAATAAATGATCAAAATTGGGGATCCCCATGAAAAAATTGGAAATATGAACAAAAACAGAAAAATGTATGAAATAAATAGAGAATACCTAAACTAAATGCACCAATATATACTTCATTCATCATCAATAAGTTATATGTGTAAAGTTACATAAAAAGGTACTCAAGATGGGTGTGTGCCAAATTATGGTATTTACATTTACACCTGATTAATTATTATAATTAATTTGATAGATAGAAGGAGAGAAATATACTTGAGTGTGTATGACACAATTTGTCTTTGGGTTGAAATTTTGATTATGCAAGATACTAAAAAGTAAAACATGCAATAACACATGTAATTGTCAATGTGCACATATGAAATTTGAAAGTTTAAATTTTATAATGAAAGAAAAAAAGTAATGAATGATTAAACCTATATGAATTCAAATAATGCTCATGTTTTGAAGATTGGAGATGTCATGGATCACTATCTAACCCAAACAAGTGAAGAAAGGATGATTTTTGTCTTGTTCATTTCCTAGCTAGGGAAATGAATAATCCCTCAAGTGGTAATGAGAGATTAGTAACTCATTAGCTATAACTAAACCCAATACCATATTAACTTGAGAAAGTCTTGTATCTCTAATATTATACCCCAAGATAAGAGGTTGGATAAATGCGTCCCTTTTTGAGGCATTTGGAGAGATGGTCCCTTATGTTAAATCATTAAAGAATTGAGAGTGATCAAGTCTCAATTTTAAATAAATTATTGGGCCTTTTGAGTTTGAAAGATGCACACTTTACTCTCATAAATGGGGAGAAGTACCCAATGTACTAATCCAAAAGAAGGTGGAACCATGATGGGTTCACTAGAAGTGATGTGAAAGCCATTGAGTGTCACTAGAATCAAACATACATCACCTGTAATAGAATATGGAACCACACAATGAGTTTTATAGAAGTAATTCTACATCCATTGAGTGTCTCTAGACTCAAAATTACATTACTCATAATAGAATGAATCACACCACTATAGATGAATATATGTTATTTTTTCATGATTGAAATGAAACAAAGAACATCCATGCCCCTTTCATGACTATGGTGCCCATAGATTTCAAAAGAAATAAAAACCATTTGCATTTGAATTTGTAATCACCTAAAAGTGGTAATTGGATGATAAGAGTGTCACATGAGTGACCCTATCCCTAGGCTATCCATTAGACCTATACTTGAGCATTAGAGTTACTTTTCTAGTCATTTAGTAGAATGCAATCACCTACAACTAGTCAAGACATAGTCCTTGAACTATCATCCCATAACCCAATCCAAAAATTTTAACATTCTATCAAGTGGACATTAGCACTACATTTGGGACACTACCACCACATAGCACTAGTGTCCTTAACTAGGTCCTACTTTCCTTAGTCACAACTCTTTGCAACAAATAGTTTTTCAAATGTGTACCCCTTCTAAGGTTGGCCTAAACTCATTTTATAATCCACATAAGTAACAAAACCCTATAAATCTAATTCTAATCCAACTTTATTCACTAGATGGAAAATAGATGCAAATCTATTCAAACCAAAGATAAATTCGAGTAAAATCAAGTTATTTCATCCCTATTATACCTAAATTTATATATACTACCATCTATCATAGACCTAAGTCTAGTTTTCAAGCATCTAAAATCTCAAGCATACTTAAGGCATTCAAGGCCACTCTCATTCTATCATTCACTTGCACATACATTAAGCACTAGGTGGTAGAACTACATTAGACTTGATCCCTCTTTGGAGTATTGGTATGTAGGAAACTCTCTACATATTAGGGTTTTGGGGATGTCCAATAAATACTACTAGCACACTCAAAATTATTAATCATGATTTACTTGTAATGATATTAGGGTTTACACATCAACTCAGGTTTTCCATGTACAACATTAAGTTATAAGTTTTAGTCACATAGGTATAGGACCTAAAAACACAAGCATAAGTAATCCCAAAATAAATAAATTTTCCTATAAAGGGGAAATTATCACCGCATTGAGGACACTACACATGAATGGCACTATTGTCCAAACTGGGCACTACTATCTATTGAGTAGATGAATATTAGAATCCTATTGATGACATATATTATTACCTAGATCTTAATTTTCATAACTTAGATCATCCATGGTAGTTAGTTTTTAGTTAAGTCTCTATTTATCCCTATTTATTACTATTATTAAAAATTCAAAGAAGGTTAAAGTCATAAAAAATTAGTACTTAATTATTGCATATTTATTTAATTGATTTATACATCTTAACCATTTAATCAAACATAGGAATTACACTTATAAAACCCTAAAATGTTAAATTCATTTGGAGAACCCATCTTACTTAGAATATTATATCAAACATTATCTTTCATTCATCCAATTTTTTTGCAATAAATTTAAGGTTGAATATTTATAATTTTATTTAGACAACCTAGATAATTTAAATTAAATTTTATATTAGGTTTTCAATTTATTTTACATTTAATTTAATTTATTTCAAAATAAACCCTAACTCTTAAAAAACCTAACCCTAGACACACTTAGGGCTTGTCTCCTTATTTTATATACTCATATTTAAATTCCAAAAATATCATAATTTGATACAATATTTAAAATTTTCAATATTTCATAGATTCCAATTCTTACATACTTCAAAATATATAAAAATTGTTTTCCTACCCTTCAACTTACAATGGTAGAATTTAACAATAGATTTGATGAAATTGATACACATAAATTATAATAATTTGTGTCCAAACATAAGGATATACAATATGATTTCATAAGAAATCTTCAAGAGAAACTCCAAAAAAATAACAATGGTCAATCTTAAACCCCTCAAGTTGGTATTGTTACACATTTAGTGGGACCCACTCATCCAACTCAAATAACACATCCCAAGCTTATTATTTGACCATGAGTGACAACTACACCACTTATGGCTTGTCCTTATCCTCTAGATGTGCAATCCCATATGAAACATGTTCTTTCTCTCCACTCTAAGGTGTTACATCTTGAAGATAGATCAAATAATCCATCACATGCCTTATATTCCAACATTTTCTTACATACACCTTTGGCACATCACATTGTGGTAACTCCTTTACCATCTGGTTTTGTAGAACCCAAGATCACATTATATGATGGCAAGGGTGACTCAAATAATCACTTTATATCCTTTTAGGTATCATGCTTGGAATATGTGTCTAATGATTAGATTATTATGAAGTTATTTCCATGTATTCTCAAGGATTATGCCCCATAGTGGTTCTATGATTTTCCCAACCAATCTATTACATAATTCAATACTTTAGAATATATGTTACTAGCACACTTATCTATCAACATCAGTGATAATATATCATATGCACAAGTGGCATAATTAAAACAAAAATGAGCCCATAAATAATTATGTCTTACAATACAAGATAATACTATCAAAATTGACTATCTACATGGTAGACATAGAGCTTCAATATATATTAAAACATATTCTATTACAAACACTTCATGAAGCTATAATATTAAATAAGTTACCCATATTTACTGATATGTGCCACATATTTAAGGAAAGACAAGTTAAGCTCTTAGTAATGGGTAAAATCAAGTACACAAATGGATCAGATTCAACTATTAAGAGTAAAAACAAACCTCCATATAAATTTAGGACAATATAAAACAAAAGTGATCAAAAGGTCATAGTCAATATAGCTTCATAATATTCTCCTACATTGTTTTTATCAACTCCTCAATGTAGATTCTTCACTAATCGACTAGAGTCACCTACACGAGTTCTAAAACAATTATTGGAATGTCATGTCATATCTCTCCCTCCCATTAAAGAGGTTGATATGACATAGCCTCTTCTAAAGAGTTATGATTCAATTTTTTTTGAGAGTATAATAGGGTACCAAGCCACATAACAAACATATGGATTATCATAAATCACAAGATACAATATCTCATTAAAGTCAATATTATTGATGTGGGCACACCCAAAAAGGGACTGAAGCAATAAGTAAAGGCAAAGGCACTTAAGATATTTTCATATACTTTCCCAAAAAATACAAATAATGAGTTAGGGGGCACATCAATTATTCAATATACATACCATGCTCATCCACCACCAACTTCTTATCCATGATTACAAAAGAGACACATCCCTCACATAACATCATTGGCATGTGTCATACTATAGTTCCACCTAGACCACTTATCACATTTTTAGATAAAGAGATTGTGAATGATTACATATATTTACATGTGCTCTTTATACAAGCATATATAGACCAACATCTTATTTACAACATTGTTATTGACAATGGGTCAAGTATAAGCATGTGCACCATGACACTTTAACAAAACTTGGGCTACATAGAGTGAGACATATTCCCCAAATAATTTTACCTTTTAGTGTTTTGGAAGTGTAATTATTATTCTTAGTTAAATGGATGAAATGTCTAAATAAGTTAAATAAATATGAAATAATGAAGTACTAATTTTCTATGAATTTCACCTTATTTGAATTTCTAATAATAGTAGTAATTAGGGATAAATAGAGACTTAGCTAAAAATTGACTGTCATAAATTATATATGTTATGAAAAATGAGATCTAGGTAATAATATATATCATCAAGAGGATTCTGATATTCCTCTACTCACTAGATAGTAACACCCAGTTTGGATAGTAGCACCATCTATGTGTAGTATCCTCAATGTGGCACTAATTTACTCTTTATGGAACTATTCCTTTTCATGAAATCACCTGCACCTATGTCTATAGGTCTTGTTCCTATGTTAATGAAACCTATAACTTTATGTTGTACCTAAAAAACTTGATTTGATTTACAAATGCTACTCTCCTTGTATGGCATGAGAAATACTTTTGAGTGTGTTAGTAGGATAGACTAGACATCCTCAACACACTACTATGTAACGATTTGCCTACATACTAATACTTTAAAAAGGGATCAATTTTGCTTTATTTTTCTCACTTGTTGCTTGATGTATATGAAATTAAATGCTATAATGAGAGTGGCCTTGGATGTATTAAGTGTGCTTGAGCTTTGAGATGCTTGAAAACTAGACTTAGGGTTGTTATAGATGGTAGTATGTAGAAAATAGGGTAGAATAGGGATCAAATACCTTGATTTTGTATAACTTTATTTTTGGTTTGAATAATTTTTGCATGTATTTTCCATCTAGTGAATATGGGTAGATTACACTTGTATTTTTAGGTTTTTGTTGCTTATGTGGATAAGAAAATGAGCTTAGGTCAACATTAGGAGGAAAACACATTTGAAAAAATATCTATTGGGAAGATTCAGGACTAAGGATAGTAGAAACTAGTTGGGGACACTAGCTCTATGTGGTTGTGGTGTCCAAAATGTGGTGCTAATGTCCACTTGGTAGGCTACTAAGAAAATTAGATTGGGATCTAGCATGATATTTTTGTGACTATGTATTGACTGGTTATAGGTAAATGTGGTATGCTAAATGATTGGAAAAGTAAGTATAATTTTGAAGGATAGGTTCAATGGCTAGCCTAGGGATAAGATAAATCAAGCAACACTCTTAGAATCCACTTACCACTTTTAGGTGATTACATTTTCCACTTTTTATACTAGTAATGCAAAAAAGCAAAATGATTAGTATAAAGGAAAAAAGAAGCATACCTAGACTTACCTTGGAAGTGAATCCTATGTAATTAAGTTTGAATATGTGAATCTAGGTTTGTGTATGTGGAACATGATATAAATCAATGTCTTATAATGAAACATGCAAACATTAGACCTTACTTAAGAGATGATCAAAATCAAAAGACTATGCTTAAATGTAGTAACTAAGTAAAGCTAAGTAAAGAGAGAGGAAAGGAATGAATACACCTCATTTATTTTGTAAACTAATGCATGAACCTAGTGACAACTTGTGTGTGTGAATGTGCATAGTGATTATATCATTTAATAACTTGAACTAAGTTGATGGCTTTCTCAATATTCATATGGGTGGATCAATAACTTAATCTATTTTTTGACTCCATCATTGCCCACCCCTACCTTCTGGGTCCTGATCTTTATGAATATCTTGGATAAGACTATAGGTGTGTCAAAACCTCTTATATAACTATCTAAAGAACTCAGTTAGCCCATCAATCCATAATTTCCCCTTATATAAATTAGATGCATTTATAATTATACTTTTTAAAGTGTTAAAAGTATCTAAATGAATAAATCTAACTATGTATTGGCTATGTAGCCACTTGAGTATATTAGGCAACTTTGGGTCACTAGGGAATGCCAACCACTATAGATGGAGTAAGGAATGAATATGGTGACAACATGAAATGTGATATCAAGTGTCTATAACTTAGATAATGACATGTATTTTTCCATTCCATCTAATAAACCTATCTAAAGATGAGTAAATGGAAACTATCTACCATGCACATGCCTCCAATCTGGTATATGAATATACTAATTATAAATCAAGTATGTAATAACTGAACCTATGTAATTGATTTGAATGTATGAGTGATCATGCCACACATGATGCCCCCAAATCTAAGTAATTGTTATGAATTAGAGATGAAATGAATGAATCTATGCTAAATTTGAACATAACTACCAAACTTGTCACTATATTTGTGCAAATTTGTACTATACCTAGTGTACTAGTTTGAATGATTTAGATTATCCTAAATTTGGGGCTATTGGACATTAGTTCCCTACCATGTATAGTAGTGACCTATGGTGATAGTATTAAAATCTAGGTGCTAATGACTATCTGGTCTAATTTTTTTGTGATTTAAACTGATTACTGAGTCTCTATTATGTTCTATGTCTACCATGAGTCTAATATCTAAAACTAAGCTTGAGTGCTCAAATGTATCTATGAAAAACAATGTAGGAGCATATTATCTATGATAAAACCCTATGAATTCCCCTATTTTGAGGTTATTTATGAAATTTGTGTAATAACTACCTTCTAAAGAAGTAATTCAATAAAATGTGTTAGTCAAAGCATGTGCATGATATTCCAATATAATGTAAAACATAACATCATAATGTAAATGTATCTGAGTATAAGTAGGAAATGCAAGATGTATGTTTTAATCTAGCATTACATAAGAGTGTCAAGATATATGTTATCAATGTATATAGTAGTAAAATTTGGTAACTACCTAGGGGATGGGGCATAATGTCCATCGAGGCTCCCAAATAAGAAGGGTAGATGCATGATATCCCTCATGACATAACAAATTGGTGTTCATGTGATAAATAAATACAAGTGTCATGGTGTATAAGCATATAAGGAATCAAACATACAAGCACATGAGGCATGTAAAAGGTAGGTGAAGGGGACACAATGAAAGGGACATGGGCACATGTCACTAAAGATGAGAATGAATACATATAAGGACATTTTAAAATGTCTACATATTAAAATAAAAAGCAATTTATCATAGATACACATAGAAGGACATGTTCAAATGTCTACATATAGAAACATGAAAGAGCACACACAAGGGACATGGACACATGCACAAGTCACACAAATAAATAATTTGCATAGAATCAAGAGAATAATGGCATATTTAAATTCCCTTAAAAATGGAAGAAACATAAGAAACACAATCAAGTCTAATCTATGAACTAGAAATGAAAAAATGTATAACTATGTAATATAGGTCTATGTATTTGTGAGGGTGTATATATAATGAGTCTAACTAGTGATAGTCGGTAAAAATATGAGCAATGAGGAGAAATGATTAATATAAAGATAAATCAATGTGTAATTGAAATTTATAGTATGGAAGATAAAACTTGGTTATAGTAACTTTGTATGAGATTCCCCTAAGTGGGTTAATGTATCAATGTATGAACCTAGATTAGTGTAAATGCCCCCAATGGGTAGATGATAGTTAGTATGGATAGTGTAGTGGACCAAAGTCATATCTAGACTCTAAAATAACTAGAAAATAACAAATGAAGCACATGTTTATGATAAAAATGACTATATTAAGATAGCTATTAATATGGAATATCTAAAAATTAGTATAAATGTAAACATAACAATGCATACAATATGTAAAAAATTTGTATTTTTGAAATATTTGAATATTTTTGTATTTTAACATTTTTTTTTTTTGAGTATAAGATATTTAAAAGGAAATGAAAATAAACTATGTACAAAGAGTGAGAGAGAGAGATGGAATTATGTACAAGGGTAAGAACCATACTAACCGATGAGTCTCATGGAAGACTCGGTATCACTATGCCCTATGTCAAAAATAGGAATGATAATCTCTTATATAGTGTGATTGTTATGTTGTAGTTAAATGTTGTTTTAGTGGTAATTTTATTATTTTTCATCATTATAATCATAATATTATTCCACATTATAATCATAATATCTTGGAATGCTAGATAAAATTACCTCATACTATCAAGTTGACCTTTCTGAGTTATGCTTTGGAAGATTGATTATGATTTTTCACTTTGAAACTATGCTTGTTGTAGACATATGGTACTGTGGAAGCTCTTTCTCTAGAAAACCTATTTTGAGAATGATTTTTGGCTAATAATTATTTTTAATATGTAAATTAAGATCTTTCTATTTCTATAACATTTCCTATGTATCTAGATGTTTTGCCTTAGTAAACTATGTATGTGAATGATTTGCCTTAGGGTGATAAATAAATCCCAAACCTTGTTGACCAATATTATCAACTTATATAATAGAAGTAGTGATTCCTTGGGCATGTTTACCTAAACCTTTACCCTAATAGTCAAACTATTGTAGATATTTGTGACCAAAATTATACCATATTGAATGTTGAGCCTTTTTTTAGAGAGGTAGAAATGCCTAATTTATCTATTCTTGTACTATTTCTTTATTTGATTATGATTTTTGAAAATTTTATTGTTATGATTTATGCTTCGATAAACACACACACATATATACATATACATACATACATATATACATAATAAGGAGGCTATGATTATGTTTAAAGAGTAGATTACTTGGAGAAAATTATTCTGTGAAGTAGTACTTTTCTTAGTGTACTATTTTTAAGTTTGACCCTTTTTGAATTTGTATAATTTACATTATATGTTTTGTGGATTAAGTGTCACTGTGTGAATCATCTATATCCATTATCTATTATTTTTTATTTTTTAATGATAAGCATGAATTTGTGTGGTGCCCATCCATTCTATAATATGCACAAAAATATCTAGATCTCCTCATTAGGTGTAGAGGAGGTAGGTTAATCAACTTAGATTTATTTTAACTTTTTAGGGTTTTAATGTATAAATCCCAACTTATATTAAAGGGATGGGTCTATTGTTAATCTAGAATAAAATTGAGATTTATTGATTCTATGTAACTTTCCAAAAATAGTAAATACAAGGAGAAAGTGGACTTATCTAAATATACATAGAATTTCTCACATATCTAAATACTAGAGCCAATTGAGAAAATAGAGAGTGATATTTAATGTGTTGACTATTTTTTGAGATGTGGGTCTGGATAATAGTGCCCCCTTAGGATAATAATGCTATGTGTCACTAGTGTTCAAACTTGGTGCTAGTGTCCTTCCTTTAGTGACTATCAGCAACATTCATAAAAGTTGTGGGAGTTCTTGAGGGTCCTATAGGTGATTTATTGTCACATGAGGGCTCATCTTTGTCACTATTTTTATTTATTATTGTCTAAAATCCTAATGAATACTTTCATGCATGAAATAATCAAATGCAAAAGGAAAGGAAAAATTGGGTTGTAGGATGTTACAATCACATTGAGTAGAACCCCTATTGTCTTGACTACTGCCTACATTAACCCTAATGTTAGGGTTATAAAATTACATCTAGTTCTCCCTTAGGTAATGTACACTATCAATTTTCATGATATGCTAAGATGAATTTCTCCAAGGCCCTTATTTGATCAAGCATGAAAGTGTCTAGGTGTGAATGATGAATAGTATGTAGAGTATTTGGTTTGTACTATTGATTGAATTTATGTAACCACTACTAAAATAGTAAGTTCTAGATGTAAAATGCCTTGTGAGGCTCTTTATATAGAAGGATGTTTGTTTGGAATATAATAGCTTATTTACTAGTTAACAAGTCATGAAAAAGATATAAAAATCATAAGAGAAGGGTCATAAAGGGGCCATGACTCAAACATAGGTGAAAGGTCCTATTAGAAAATAAAGGCAAAGGTAGACAATAGTGCCATGTGGCAATACTATCTTGAAAATGGTGATAATGTCTAAAGGCTTAAAACAGAGCAAAAAATCAAGGATAATAGGTTATGGGCCCATAAGACTAGGTGACTAGTGACTATTGGGGGTGTCAAAATAGTGAGAAAAAGGAATAAGAAATATCAAAAGACTCAAGGTGACCATGAAAATAAGGACTATAACCATCACTAAGACCCTATGTGTGCAAAAGCAACAAAAGACAGTAATTATGGTTTATTTACCAAATTAGGGTGTTTACATCTCCCCCTTTTATTCTAGTAATGCAATGAAATGGAAGTACTAGAGTAAAAGAAAATAGACATGTATACCAATACTTACCTATTTGAATTTAATATATGTTTGGCCCACTTCTTGGCCAAAAAAGTGGATGAGAACTTGAGTTTAATGTGTGAAAGGAAGCATATGCTGTAAATGGCCCCTATACTAAAATTGAGTGTGTTAGTTGAACATGTGGAGAAACATGATTTGCTTTCCACCACTCTAAATTTGAGTATGTAAACTAGAGTTGTGGAGAAATAAGGCTCACTTTTCTCTACTCTAATTATGTAAACTGAATCTATGGAGAATCAAACTCACTTTCCCCCACTCTAAATTTGATTATGAAAATTAAATGTGTGGAGAAATAAGGATCACTTACCCCCACTCTAAATTTGATTATGTAAATTAAAGGTGTGGAGAAAAAGGCTCACTTTCCCCCACTCTAAATTTGAGTAATGTAAACTAAGTCTAGTATACTTATATGGATCAACCACTGTATATAGCACTATGATTCAAATTGGTGAAAACTTGATGATAATATTGGTGATGATACTATTGATGATTCTAGTGCAATCTAATAAATCTAATAATGGGAACTAAGAATGTGCACCATGCATTGTGCCTCTTAATTCTAATATCTTAGTGATGTTATGTATCTAAATATTTAAATGAATTGGTATACCTATGTTAAAACTATATTTCTAAGTAAAGTATATATTTAAATAGACATGTGTGTCAACATATCTAAAAATCTATAACTTTGAATGCCTATGTAAACCTATGTAGACCTATATATCTATATAATTTAAATAATGTGTAATTGAAAGGCTATGTAGAACTTTGTATACCTATATGTTTGTATCTCTAAATAAGCTATGCAACTAAATGCCTATGTAGACATGTATGTCTATATGATATGATTAACTTGTGCAGCTAAATGCCTATGTAACCCTGTGTAGACCTATATGTCTATATCTCTGAATAAGATATGCAACTAAATGCCTATGTAAACCTATATGTTATATAATTTGAATAATTTGTGGAATTAAATGTTTGTGTAAACTTGTGTAGAATTGTATGTTTGTATCTCTAAATAATCTATGTAATTAAATGCTTGTGTAAACTTGTGTAGACCTATATGTCTATATCTCTCAAAATATGACTCTTGATGCTTGTGTGTCTAAAAATATTAATTTATCTCTATGTATCTAAATTAATCTATGCATATTTCTCCCCCTTTTGGTGAGAGAGTTGAGACTATGAGGAGGATATGTGACCAAAAGTGGTAAAGATTGATTATACTAGTGTTTAATTGGAAATTTTGATGTTGTATTAGGTTTCAATAATGTATTGATTATGTCAAAGTTTGATAATCTAGTATGTAGTTAATCCACCTACCTCATCTACACTTGTATTTTCTTGTTACACACACACACACACACACACACACACACACACACACACACACACACACACACCAGTTTTTGATGCCATAAGGGGCCTCATGCATCTCAGCTTCCTACTTGGGAGCCTTGATGGAAATCTATGCCCCATCACCCTAGGTAGTTGCTTATATCTTAATACTATATACATTGATTACATATATCTTGACACTCTTGTGTAATTCTATATTACAATATATGTATTGCATTTTATACTTATGCTTAGATACATTTACATTTTGATGTTACGTTTTATATTGGAATATCATGCACATGCTTTGGATTAAAAAAATTCAAAGCTAATTATTTAGAGGGAAGTTATTACACATATTTCAAAACTAACCTCAAAAGAGGGGGCATTCATAGGGGTTTATCATAGAAATCAAGATCCTACATTACTTTTAAAAGATACATTTCATCACATAGGCTTAGTTTCAGATATCAGACTCAGGGAAAATACAAAATAAAATAGAGACTCAATAGTCAGTTCATGTCACATAAAAATCAGACCATGTAGTCATTAGCACCTAGATTGAGACACTAGTACCATAGGGAACTACTATCCACTACAAGGCACTATTATCTAGTAGCCCCAACTTTAGGATAGTCTAGATAATTCAAACTAGTATACCAAGTACAATATAAATTTGCATAGATACAATCATAGGTTTGGTAGTTATGTTTAGATTTATTTTATATTTATTCATTTAAGCTTAGATTCATACTAATTTCTAAAATTTTATGGAATTATGCATGAAATGATCACTCATGCATTCAAATTAGTTACACAAGTTTAGATATTACATACTTTATTTATATTCAATATACTTAGATATCAGATTGGGGGCATGTGTGTAGTATATAGTTTCCATATACTCAACTTTAGTCAAGTTGATCAGATGGAATGGAAAATCCCATGTCATTCTCTACATTGTATACACTTGATATCACATTCTAGGTTGTCACCATATTCATGCCTTATTCCATCTATAGTGGTTAGCATTCCTAAGTGACCTAAAGCTATCTAATATATCCAATTGGCTATAAAGCCAAATACATAGTTAGATTTACTCAGTTAGATACTTTCATCACTTTGTGTATTATAGTTATAGATGCATCTACTTCACATAGGGGGTAATAATGGAGTAATGGCCTATTTGAGTTCTTGAACCACCTATATGAGAGGGTTAGACACACTTATAGTCTTATCTTATCTATTCAAAAATATCAGGACCCACCAATAAGTGGTGAGCAATGATGGAGTCAAATCTAGATTGAGTTATTCATCCACCCATATGAGGATTGAGCAAGCCATCAACTTAGTTCAAGTTATTCAATGATATAATCACTATACACATTCACATACACAAGTTATCACTAGGTTCATGTATTGGTTCACATACCCAATGAGGTGTATTCATTAATTTCCTCTCTCTTTACTTAGATTTAATCAATTATTTCATTTTATCATAGTTTTGTGCTTTTGATAATCTCTTAAGTAAGGACTAATTTTTGCATGTTTCATTGTAGTAAATTATTTTGTATCATATTTCATAATGAAGACACTAATTCACATATTCAAACTTAATTACATGGGATTCACTTCCAAGGTAAGTCTAAGTATGCTTCTTTTTTCTTTTATACTAGTGATTTTGCTTTATTGTATTACTAACATAAATAAGGGCACATGTAATCACCTAAAATACGTAATTGGATGCTAAGAGTGTCACTTGAGTTACCTTATCCCTAGGCTAAACATTAGACCTATCCTTAAGCATTAAAATTATTTTAATAGACATTTATCATATCATAGTCACCTATATCCAGTCAAGACACACTCCCAAAACTATCATCCTAGACCCCAATCGAACTTGCTTAACAATCGACCAAGAAGACATTTGTGACACTACAATAATGTGAAACTAGTGTCCCTAACTAGGTTCCACTATCCTTAGCCTTAGATCTTCCCAACAGATATTTTTTCAAATGTGTGCACCTATTAAGGTTGGCTTAAACTAATTTTATTATTTTCACAAGCAACAAAACCCTATAAATACAAGTTTAATCTACCTCTATTCACTAGATGGAAAATAGATGCAAAATCTATTCAAACCAAAGACAAAGTTATGCAAAATCAAGGTATTTTATCCCTATTCTACCCTAATTTTTACATACTACCATCTAAAATATTAATAAGTCTATTTTTAAAGCATCTCAAAACTCAAACACACTCAAGACATCTAAGGCCACTCTCATTCTAGCATTCACTTGCACATAAATCAAGCACTAAGTGGGAGAACTACATCATACTAGATTCATCTTCAGAGTATTGGTATGTAGGTAACTCTATACATAATAGGGTATTGAGCATGTTTAGTCCATCCTAATAACACACTCAAAATTATTTCTCATGCCATACTTGTAAGGAAATTAGGGTTTGTACATCAGATCAAGTTTTATAGGTACAACACAAAGTTATAATTTTTGGTCACATAGGAACAAGACTTATAGGTTTAGGTGCTCTCAAAAATAAGAATATTCCCACAAAGGGCACATGGATGGTACTACTATCCAAACTGGGTGCTATTGTCCACTAAGTAGACAAATATCATAATCATATCGATAACATAGACTAATGCCTAGATCTCAATTTTCATAACCTAGATCATCTGTAATGGTCAACTTTTAACTAAGTCTCATTTATCCCTATATTAATACTATTATAAACTCAAAGAATCTTAAAGTCATAATAAATTAGTACTTAATTATTACATATTTATTTAATTGATTTAGACATCTTAGCCCTTTAATCAAACATAGCAATTAAACTTGTAAAACCCTAAAAGGTTAAATCAAAATCTATAAATTTTATTGGAGTGTATATGCCCATGAAACAACATCATGATTTTTGAACTTTAAAAAAATCCATTTTAAGTTTGAAGAATATATATATATATATATATATATATATACATATATATATACATATATACATACATACATACATACACACATACATACATACATACAATATATGTATGTATGTGTGTATGTATGTATGTGTATATATATATATATCACACACACACACATATGTACATACATACATACATACATACATACATACATACATACATACATACATACATACATACATACATACATATATATATATATATATGTATATATATGTATCTGTATATATATGTATGTATGTATGTATGGGGAATGATGTCTTATAAGGATATTAGGGTTTGCACATCAAATCAAGTTTTCCAGGTACAACACAAATTTATAAGTTTTGGTCACATAGGAATAGGACTTATAGACACATGTGTAGGTGCTCTCAAAAAATATTAGTCTCACAAAGGGGAAATTAGCACCACATTGAGGACACTAAACATGGATGGTACTACTATCCAAATTGGGTGCTATTGTCTACTGAGTAGAAAAAAATAGAATCATATTGACAACATAGACTAATGCCTAGATCTCAATTTTCATAACCTAGATCATCTGTAATAATTAATTTTTAGCTAAGTCTCATTTATCTCTATTTATTACTATTATTAGAAATTAAAAGAAGCTTAAAGTCATAATAAATTAGTACTTAATTATTACATATTTATTTAACTAATTTAGACATCTCAGCCCTTTAGTCAAACATAGGAATTAAACTTGTAAAACCTTAAAAGGTTAAATCAAAATCTATAAATTTTATTGGAATGTATATTCCCATGAAACAACATCATGCTTTTTGAACTTTAAAAAATTCCATTTTAAATTTGAAGAATATATATATATATATATATGTATGTATGTATGTATGTATGTATGTATGTATGTATGTATGTATGCATGTATGTATGTATGTGGAATGATGTATTGTAAGGAGATTAGGGTTTTCACATCAAATCAAGTTTTCCAGGTACAACACAAAGTTATAAGTTTTGGTCATATAGGAACTTGACTTATAGACACAGGTGTAGGTGCTCTCAAAAAATAAGAATAATGCCACAAATGGGAAATTATCAACACATTGAGGACACTACACATGGATGGTACTAATATCTAAACTAGGTGTTATTGTCTAGTGAGTAGACAAATATTAGAATCCTATTGACAACATAGACTAATGCCTAGATCTCAATTTTCATAACCCAAATCATTGGTAATAATTAATTTTTAGCTAAGTCTCATTTATCCCTATTTATTACTATTATTATAAATTCAAAGAAGCTTAAAGTCATAAAAAATCAGTACTTAATTATTACATATTTATTTAACTAATTTAGACATCTCATCCCTTTAATCAAATAGAGGAATTAAACTTGTAAAACCCTAAAAGGTTAAATAAAAATCTATAAATTTTATTGGATTGTATATATATCTTCATGAACAAAAATCATTCCCAATTAAAATGTAAAAAATGTAATTATTTATATGAATAAGTATCATGCCCTATGAAATTGTGCCAAATTATATTAAATGCAATGCCTATATATGCTCACCTATGACTATGTGTGAAACCTTTAATTTATATTCTAGTAACTATTTTACATATTCCCATTCATAAGAAACCAAGTGTGGAATAATTTTTATTAAATTTTTTGTAAAGTGAGTGCATATATATGTCATGTGCCCCCATAATATGTACGAATGTGCAAACAATTATCATGTGTATGATTTTTGAATTTTTTGTAATCTTTAAAACTTGTATTCTACATGTGCAATCTGATTTTGGATTACTTTGAATCATTGAAAATTTTAATTTATATGTGCATATGCATTTCATATATTTTTGGTATGTATAATGATGCTCATATCTAATAATTTATAGTTCATTTATTTATATAGATGGAGTGGACCTACATGGCATATACCCCAAGACTTAGTATTGTTTTATATAAACAATTAAAAATATGTGATGTGTAGATAATGTAAACCATTAAAAAAATGTGCCCCAAGATTTAGTTATCTTATATTATATAATAATTAGGCTTATTTAATGTAATAATACCAATGCATTATCCATTTCAATATGAGGTATGGGAGTATCAAGTGCATTATTATCACACTTAGGAATTTTACACATAGAAACCACTATATGTATTTTATTATATTTTTAACCCTTGGGGAACTTTGATAAATTAAAAAAAGGAATATAAAAATGGGAGTGTAATGGGATGAGCTGACTTCAATCATCCCCTTGATGATTGATAACTATCTACCTATCCAATAGTCCAATGAGGGAAATCAAGCCCATGTTGTTTTATCACATAGAGTGAATATGTGATTGGGTTAATTTGAATATATGTATGCAACTAAAAGTAATCATTTATATTTTACAATGATATCTCTTGACTTGATTTAGAGGGATATTAACTTGTCTTATGAATTCTCCTTATGAATATTGTAGAATTTGGGTAGAATATGGCATATTTGCTTAATGTGTATAATTGTGTATGCTTGTACCTATTGAATATAAAGTGGAGAAAATAAAGACTATTGACATGTATGTATATGAAAATATTTTAATAATTTAATTTAGCTAAACTTGTGAATTTTTTTTACACCTTTAACCTATAGTGTGTCTAGGGATATATGTGGCTGACTTGTGTCTTACATAACCTTTCATATTATCTTGTCATATTTCTCTATGTTCTAATATTTTTAGTAGGGCCAGCCTATGTAATATCCATGGCTTAATTATAGTGTATATAAGAGGTAGTGGTTAGTATTTGAGTATCATTTTTGAATTATTCTATTATTTCATTGTTGTGGACATTTCCCCTTTGAAGTGGCCCAATTATATTTATCAAGTATTCTACTCTTATGCTAATTATTATTATGGATCTACTTATTATAATCATATTTATGTGATATATAATTCCATTGGTATGAATTATTTAAGTAATTTCATTATAATTGGTATCATATCTTAGATTTAGGAAAGTTTATATGGTGTATTTTTTCGATTTTGTGTAGTTTTTATCCTGAGCACTAAGGGATAAAAAAACACAACTTCTAATTTAGGAATAACTTATTATTATCATCACCATATTATCATTTGAAGTTTTTTTTTAAAAAAATGATATAATTTTTTATCACACCCTTGTGAAAATTAGTAGTCATTAGATTTGTCTCAGTGAGATGACTGTAAAGGAATAATCATCCATTGCACCCTTTTTTGGGAATAGAACCATAAATCCTAGTGTTCATGCATGGCTATTCTAAACACTCATAGCCATGGGAAAAGGTATGAAACTATAGGAAACATTATTTATAAGGAAGACATGGAGTTTGAAACTTTGGATTATGTGGTTTATGGGTTGGTTAACCAACTTATGTCATATATGCAAATCATAGTGAAGAAATATGATCTCAATGTGGTTAAAGGTGACATAGATGATGCAAAGTCTTAGTTGGTATCAATCAGTGGAACATCAACCACTATTTCAGCTTGTATTCTATAAATAAATAATCCTTCACCATTCCATTTGGATTCTCCAAACCACAATAATCAAAACTCAAATATTGGTTTGAATAATATGATGCCAAAACTTTAAGTGTGCAAGTTTGATGATGAGTATCCAATCACTTAGATTAATCAAATGCAAAATCTATTTGATCTACATCTGACATGATTTGTATAGAAAGTGGTCAAGGTATATCTATATCTAGAACATAAGCTAATCATTTGGTATAAGTAGTTGTGTACTCAAAATAAAAATAAGGGCATTGTTGTTACCTTGTCAATGTCTACTAATGAGCTATAATTGTACTATCATAATAATGTTAAATAAAACTACACTAGTCATTTATAAAAGTTATGAAAAATAGGTAATTTAAATTATTTTATTCAAAAATTATAAAATATATCCTTATAAATGAATGACATCAATAAGAACAACTTGAATGAATTATTATTAGTGGGGCATAAGTATACCATACAACCTGATATTCACATGTTAAATCTAAGTTCAGTATCTAAATCCATGGTCTTCACATGTAGGTCATAAGAAAGAGATATGGTCAAGTGAATGGATTTCACTAATGATCGAGAATTAAATTCCCTATCATAATCATTTCCTAAGATTATTTGATTGACCCCTCAATAAATTAAAGAAAAACTTTAGAAAGGTTATATTTTGGTTGTGATATGAAGTGGAACAAATGATATAAATGTGTTGAGAAGAAGTTATTATGCATTGAATGAGCCAATGAATATGAGGAAGATGATGACACCTCAATTAAGTGTGAAGAAAATATTGTGGATTAATATGAAGATTTGAAACATTTTATCTCCTCTTATGCACTTTTAGGTATTATAACTCCTCATACCCTTAAGGTTGTGATTTTATCAATAAATAAGGTGACAATGTTTATTGACTCAAGGAGTACACATAACTTCAAAAACAATAAATTAGGTACTTATTTGAACTATTTCATTTACCCAGCACTAAACATTTAGGTCATGATTGTAGATGGTGGAACAATCAATTTTTATAGAAAATTCAATAGTATTAAGCTTGTTACAGGGATTAAAATCAATATTATCATAGTTTTTATATTCCCATGGGTGGGGAAGACATTGTATTTAGAGTCTAATGGCTCATAACCTTGGGAAAAATAGAGATGAATTTCCATATACTATTCATGTGCTTTCATTATAAAGGTAGGACATTTGAAATACATGGATTATAGGTAAAATTTATATAATTAGTTAGTTCACATTAGATGTTGAAGATTCTCAAAAAAAGAGATTAAGGATTTGTAGCATAATTATTTTACATAGAAGTTCAACCAATAGAGGAATATACACATTCTAATCTGAAAATGATTATTGATGAGCACCCAACTATTTTTGGTGCCATTCCAAAAGGAATATCACCAATAATGTAACATAATCATGCCATTCAACTACTTCCAGGGAGTCAACTACCAAACATCAAACTATATAAGTATATATATACCCAAAAGAGTGAAATTGAAAATATTGTACATGAGATGTAGAACATGGGTATTATCAGACATAACCAAAGAGAATATTTTTACTTAGTGGGAATGGTGGTACAAATGAAAAAACTTGAAGGATGTACTCAAAATACAAAGAACACAACAAGAGCACCATTAAAGATAAGTTTCATGTTCTAGTAAACTATGATTTTATAGATGAGTTACATGGTGTTTTTTATTTTATAAAATTAGATATTTTTTTGGGGTTCCATAAAATATAGTTTAGAGATGAGAATATCCTTAAAATAACTTTAAGAACTCATTAAGGCCATTCTAATTTTTTTTGTCATGCCTTTTGCTCTCATAAATGCACCATCTACATGTCAAATTTTTAAAAAGACTATATTTTGGCATTTTAATGAAATTTATGTTGGTTTTTTTAATGACATCCTAAAATATAACAAATATTGGGAAGATAATTTGTGGCACATGAAAAAAGTATTGTTGTTTTCTTAACAACATCAAATTTATGTAAAGCCTTCAAAATGTAATTTTGGATTCCAAGAGATGGATTACTTGGGCCATATATTTTCACACAAAGGATTCAAAGTAGACTCTAATAATATCAATGATGTGATGGAGTAACATGTATATATTAAGAATCCAAATAGGGTTAGTTAATTTCTAGTGAATAAAACATCAAAATAGTTTCTTAAACATCACACTATAATCATAATACCTAGGATTAAGAAAGGTCAAACGTAAGATGAATCAAATAGAAAGTAAATAAAAAAACATTATACCTTCATTTGAGATTTCTTTGCTTGTTGGTTTAAAGAGGCTTGTGTTTGTCTTGTAGATGAGAGATATTTGGAAATGTGGAATCCACACATGGGAAATATTTCCCCTTGTATACTCTTGGATTTTTAATTATAAATGTTGAAGACTTGTTGATTGATAGCCTTATGATTTGGTAAATCTTGGATGCCTTAGTTAGTCATGTTGAAAGGGTTTAAATACCCTTTTAATTATAAATTTGGAAAGTTATTTTGGACCATACATCTTGACATGAAGATCAAGGGCCTAATATTAGTCCTCCATTTTCATAAATTAAAGAGATGGAGTGTGTAAGAGAGAGTCATGGTGTGTGTCATAGACCCAAATCATGAAGTTATCTTTGAGTATGTAAGAGGGGTGTAAGAGTGAGACTGTGTAATAGGGGTTTAATAGATTATAAGATATCTTACTTGCAAACTTGGTATGATGATGTCACCTTGAGTGATGTAATAATTTAATTTGTGCATTTAGAAAATGAATAATTCTAAATCCATGGAATTTTACATTAGGGGTAGATTAGGTTAATTAGTCATATGATTAATTAACCATTAGGTGAGAAGTGATTTTATTAAGGTTTAAATTTTTAATATAATACATACCTATAATCAACATGAAGTGTCCAATTTTAAGTTTTTATAATATGTGCCAGAAATACTTAAGAACCTATGATGATTTTGTAGACTAAAATGTTACTATCAGATATTTATGAAATATTATGGCAACATATCATCACCACTAAATTTTTTTCAAAAATAACTCCTTCCATTAGAATGAAATAACTAACAAGGTTTTTTATAAGTTGAAGGAGGATATGTGTACCATTTCAATTTTGGCTACCCCTAATTTTTTCAAAAAATTTATTGTTGAATGTGATGCATCAAGATGTGTAATGGGTGTAGTACTCATGCAAGAAGAAAGACCCATTAAAATTGAGATTCATTAATAAAAGGGTAAAAATAGGGTAAATCCAATCTATGAGAAAGATATGATGGCTATTATTCAATCAATCAAGCAATGTATACCCTATTTGATGGATAGACACTTAAATTTATGGACTGATCATGATAGTCTAAAATAATTTTTAAAAAAATGATTTTTATGAAAATAAAAACAAAAATATATGACTAAAATATTGGGACATGACTTTAAAATTGTTTATAAGAAAGGAAATGATAATTTCATAGTAGATGCACTATCTAGGAGGGATGAATAAATTGAGGCATTGATATGTGCAATAACCATTTGGTAAGAAAATTTGTTGTAAGAGGCAATATGAGAATGGGAGAATGAGAAGGATACATAGGTTTTGATTTATAATAATCAACATGGTTCTAGTGATTTTGAAAACTTTTAGTGGAAATGGAACACATTATGGTATAAATATTGATTGTACCTATGTAAGAATTTTATCCTAAAACACAAGATTATTAAGGATCTCTATGAATCTCTAATATGGGGAAACTTAATATATTTGAAACCTATCATATAATCAAAAAATATTCACTTTAGAAAAGAATCAAGGGGGATATACATAAATATGTGATTGAATGCATTATGTGTCAACATAACAAGGGTGAAATAATTAAGACACGATGTTCTTTTAAGACTTTATCCATTCCTAACAAGAGGTGGGAGGATGTTTCCATGGATTTCATTACATTGTCGTAGAGGTATAAGGGAAAAAAATGTATCATGGTAATTATTGGCAAGATCCCAAAGTATGATATTTTTTGCTCCTTGTCACAATAATTTTTATCTAGTATATTAGTTGTTGATTTTCTAGATACAATTCAAAAGCTACATGGTGTACTCTTAAGATCATTATCAGTGATCATGATTCCATTTTTTTATTAATTTTTTAATTGATTTATTCTCATGTTTGAGTAATTAGTTGGCTCATATATCATCATATCATCCTTAATTTGATGGAAAATTGAGGTGATCAAAAAATTCCTAGAAGGGTATTTCTATTTTTTTTGCATAAAATAAACAAGAATAATTGGTTCATTGTTTGACACTAATATAATGGTGGTATAAAACTTCCTTCCATACCTCTTCAAAATGTGTCTTCATTTTTGGCACTTTATGGTTATCAACCCTCATCGATAACTTCATCATTAAGGGTGTTGCCCAAGGTTCAAACTATTGAAGAACACATTCAACATCAATAAGAGATATTAAATAATTTAAAAGAGAATTTGGAGATGACATATAATATAATGAAATAAAAATTTAATCAACACCATAGTTAAAGGAATTTTAACATGTGTGATTGGGTATTTATGCACTTACAACCATATAATTAGATGTTTTTTAAGTAGTAGAAATATAAAAACAAACTTTATTATAAGTATTTTGTCCCTTATAAGATCTTATAGAAAACAAGGAGTGTTGCATACAAGCTATATCTACCCTAATTTACTTGCATACAACCCATATTTAATCTATCTTATCTAAATAAGGTAATTGGACAAATAGTTTTTGCATATACCAAGTTACCAAAATTGGTTTAATAAGGCCAAGTCATTATAGAACCTAAGGATATCCTTTAGACATTCCCTAAAATATTGATAACAAGAGAGATTAAGGAACATTTATTCAAGTGGAAGAATCTGAACCATGAATATGCATCATGGGAGGATGAAGCTTTCTGACAAAAACATCTAGACTTACTCAATAATGAGGGCAATTTTTTTTTAACAGGATGGGTATTCTATGCCATTAAATTATAACATATATAGGGATATGTGTGCCATGCTTGTGGCTTACATAACCTTTCAAATTATATTGTATCATTTATCTATGTTATTATATTGTTAGTAGGGCCAACCTATGAAATAACCATGGATTAAGTATATATAGGAGGTAGTGGTTAGTATTTGAGTTCCATATTATTAATTTTGATTTTTTACATTAATGTGGAGGTTTCCCCCTCTACATGGATTAGTCATATTTATCAAGTATTCTATTTTTTTTGTAAATTGTTGTTGTGGATTTACTTATTTTGCTCATATGTATGAGATATATGTGTATGCATAAGTCACATGGCCTAAAAATGTGAAGAACCAAAATATTGAATTAAAATTTTGAAACTAATGATTATTTTGTGTGGGACATGACTGACCTAAGTGGAAAATGATGCAATATGTCTCTATCTACCTAGGGTAGACTTATCTAGGAGAAAAATGGAAATTATGCTTTTTAGGGAACAATTTGAATGTGTTTTTAGATATTTTGAGCATTTGACATTGGAAATTATATAGAGTGATAACAACAAATAAAGGGTTGAACCTGCATATAGATGAATGGCTTAAAGGAATGGAAAATAAGAGTCAAGTATTTGAGTGCAAGTTATGTGGTTAAGAATATGTGAACAATGAACATTTTCAAACACACCACCAAATGTATGTGTCTACATTTCCTCCCCCATTTATTATAAAAATGTAATTGCTAGAGTAAAGGACAAATAGTTAAACCTGAGTGCATACATTTTTTTTCCTTTGAGCATATATTTCAATTGGGTATCACACGTTAATTTATCATACCCTCCAAAAAATTATGAAGTAGTCATTTTTTTAATTTGAAATTTGAAAATTCTTGAAGTTTAAATTTTGAAAAATTGAAAAGGGAGGGGTAAACTTGTATATAGGTGATACCAAATTCCCTTTAACCTATAACTGATAATAGAGAACCATTCCCCCTTATTGAAGAATTTGCGGAATGTTTAAGTAATGTTTGATGAGTTGAGATTGATCAAGTCTCAAATTTTAGGTATAATAATCAAGCCCATTATTTGGAAAGTTGCATTATTAAAACTCTCAATAATGATGAATAATACCCAATAAACTAATCCCAAAAAGGTAGAACCATGTTGGGTTTTCTAGAATTAATTTTGAGGCCATTAAATGTCAATAGATTAGAACATATATCACCCACAGGGACTCAAATCATAATGCTATAGATATATCTAGATTATAGACTTACATAATTGAAAGGGAATGAATGCTATTCAAGCCCCAATCATGACCACATTACTCATAATTTTATTTGAAATGAATATTTTTCCTTTTTGTATATTTTTATCTTTTAAATTTAAACCTTTTAAAATTTTCCTCTTTAAATAATCTTTAACATGAATAGGTATCATTCCCTCTATAAATATGTTCCACAATGATATAGAATGTTATGCACTTATATTCTCAATTGTATTTTCAACATGTAACTTGCATTTTTGTAATTGGTTTGCATATGCCTTTAAGTGTGTATAATTACATTATTTTATTTTAAAAAAAATGAGTGCATATGCATGTCATATGACCTAAAATCCATATGAATGTGCCAATATTTGTCATATGTTTTTATACTTGAATCACTTTGAAACCTATATTCTACTATGAAATTTGATTTTTCATTATTTGGATCTTTGAAAATATGTACTCTATAATTATGAAAATTGTATTCTACATCTCTATATTCTATCCAAAATATACTCATGGAGGTTTATATATATAAGATAATTCCATTTTGATGCCCCCATTTTTAGATGAGTGATGTATCCTAGAATTCACTCATCTCAAGAGAAGAGTTAATTGTATCATGATAAAGAGATACTTATATGGTATTATGTCATCATATAAAGTACAATATTTCATTTGAATCATGTATGTAACATATTGAATGTGAGGAATATAAGTGTTTTTAATAGATAGATATAACATTTAACCATGTAGTATGGTAACCATGTGAAGTAAATTATGCCATGACACCACTAATCAAACTCAAAAAGTACACAAGAAAAACATAAAGATAATGTCATGCATTATAATATAATAAGTCCAATGGTTACATATAAGGGGCATGTTAAAATGGCACATAAGAAAAATTTACACACACATAAGGCCATGAGCCAAAAGCAAAAGACATGTTCAAATTTTGCACAGACCATACAAAGATCTCATAGTGATGCTCAATAAATTTTCACACAAACTTAAATGGACATACATAATAAGCAAATAATGTTAATCCTATTATGCAAGAAAGTGAATAACATAGAAGGAGCATAGGAAAAATGAAATAAGTACATTCCATTCACATGTATTCCATGTTATATTATTAGCAAATCAACATATATAGTATAAAAATGTAAAATATGGGTAAATTAGAAAGACATTTGTAATATGTTTAGTTCAACATTTCATTTGACATCATAGATAGATATAAAATGTTATAGTGTAACTTGTAGAAAGAGGGATACCAGTAGGATAGGCATTTCCACTAGTTGGAAGGGAAGTCCAAAATTAAAAAGTGCATATGTAATGTATGTCATGCATCATACTTAAATACTTTATGAAATGCATGTGTGTATAGAAAATAATATGATATATACTAACATATACAATAAATAACATATGATAAGAATAAAAATAGTATCTTATGTCATGCCCATGTCATAATTTTTAAATTTTTGAAAATATTTTGAATATTCTTATACTTTTTAAATATTATTTATTTTTGTTTGAATTTTTGAAATATTTTTTATTATTGAATTTTTTGAAATATTTAAGAATGGGAAATAACCTATGACTTTTTAGGAAATATATGGTTATTGCTCACATATATATATATTTTTAGTGAGTTAATATTGGGTGAGGTTATTGTAAATAACCCATGTAAATAGCTTGGGTATAATATGAGTTGTATACAGATAATATTTTTAAACTTTTATCAATTAATGACATTATTTATCTTGTAAGAACCCATCAAGTCTCAATCTCTTTGAGTGACTACCGTAAGGGGTGCATCAAGAAAGGGGTGGGAAAAATATTTGTGCTTCACAAGATTGTTATCTATTTTTCCACTTGCTATCTACATACTTGTCTCCTAAAAATCATTCCCCTAAGCTTTGTATTCTCTTTTTCACACTCCTCTAGTCTTTTACCACCTTCATTAGCCCTTTTCCCAAACCTAAACCATTTTTGATAGTTTACATGACTATGTCAATTGTGTAAACCTTGTATTCTTATTTATAAAACTTATAAAGGGTTTACGTCAGCCCTTGGCTGACCTAGTCTATGACCTGGTGAGTTTTTGTCAATTATGATACTAGGTCAATCAGATCAACCTTATTGTCCAAAATTTTTAGAAGGGTTTATGGTTAGATCCATTTATATAAATTCAATCATTTTTCCATTTCTAAGAGAAGATAAGAATAAGATATATTGTTTATATGCTTATCCACCATTCTACTAGAGGAGTAGTCTTAGGGTTTTATACTTTCTTTGGAGATATAGATCTTGTCTTATGGATAAGTCTTTTAGATGCATTGGTAGTTAGTATACCATAGAGATGATTTATAATTATCATCCTTATGTACCATAATAACCTATTGTGAACTACCTTGGCTAAGGGATAGATTGAGGCTTAGTGGGTTCATCTTCAAAGGTAAGTATTCCTAATGTTGTTCCTCCTTTGTAAGAGTATATAGATATGAATTTGTACTTATCCTCCATACATTAATATTCCATATGCATTGACATGAGTATATATCTTCTATGTATGTTTACTTTTAGTGTTTATTACCCTCACTTTGTGCCACAAGCTTTGTTGAACACTAGATTAGATTTTGCTTTACTTGTTATTAGTTTAGAAAATATGAAAACATAGGACTTTGTTAGGTTTATTTCATATTTTTGTTTGATTGGAGGCTTTGGAACCCTCCCTAGTGATTTTATTGTGGTGAGAGATCACCTAGTTTAGTCTAGCAGATCCATAATAGTCATGACTCTAATTATCTAATGTATCCCCAATGAGAAGTGTAAGTAGGATCTATCTTCTCTGAGCTAGGATTGATTTATATATCTAATGAATTTCTCATTACATAAATTCTAGTGAACCTGACATGAATCTAACCTTTATAGGTTTTATTTCATGATTTTCATTTCTATCATTTTATTATTTTTCTATATTTGAGATACTAGGTTGACCAGGATAGTATAATTTTAACTTTTATATATAGGTTTAATACATAGTCACATCAAAATGACTATGTTCTTCTATGCAAGTCTTCATTAGAAATATGTTATTGGATCGAGCAAGTTGACATAATACTATTATTCAGTTCTAAATAATAAATATGTCAAATAGGTCAACTTAGTCTCTTATTTAGTTCTAGAACAAAAAATTGAGTCATTTAGGTAAAATTAGTATTAAATACAACATCTATATAAAAAATAGGTCAACCAAGTTGACTCAATCATCTTAATAAGATTCAACAAAAAGGGTTTTCATAAAACTAGGTTGACCTAGTCAAATTAGTTGGCAAAACTTACAAGCATCATTCAAGGCACTTCAATAGAAATTTTATAGTCCTCATCATCTTCCAACTCACCAAGGTTATTTTATTACTCTCTCTTTCATTTCAATTCTTTATTATAGTTCTTTATTTTCACAAGTTTGTAATCTTCAAAAACCACAATCCTCCAGCAAACTAGGTTAACCTAGTCAACATAGTTTTGTAGTCTATCTTCTATATAAAAGACTAAGTTGACTTGGTTGACTTAGTTCTTAATGACTCTTGATTATATAGTTTAGTAGTGACCCTATCAAAAAATTTCTATAATGTTTGCATACATTGTTGTCTAAACTAACTATGTACCATTCTTAATTTGGGAATTAACAAATACATGTTAGTAATTAATTCACACTTTTATTTTTAGCTAACTGCATGCTTAAAAGTATCTCACATGGTCTAATTAAGTGGTTTTATAATGTCCCATTTAGTTTCACTATTTTTATCTTTTTTCATACACTACCAAATCACATAATTTCAAATTGCATTTAAATATTTGTCTACCCAAGGCCTACCTACTTGGATTTCATCACCAAGGGGGAAGTCAACTTAGTTTTCTAGCCAAGTATAAACATATTGTTAAGGGTATATATTAAAAAAACCCCTGACACCCTTATCATTGTGATATTGTGAAATCAGGGGGTAGGCCCCAATACTAATCCAATACCATTGCCAACATAGAGTACTTTCAGTTTAAGCATCCTAAAACTATCCATAGATTGATTTTTAGTTCCCTAATTTTAGCCAAATTCCCTATCCCCCTTAAAATAAAACTTTATAAATATCTACCAACATTTATGATAACCTCTTAGCTGGCATTTATTTTTAAATTGATTTCTTACTCTTTTCTCATTGTATGTTGTATTGCAAAAACATACATTGGCTAGCATTTGTGTAAGGTTTTGTATTGTGTGCCAATTGGACCATTCTCATTTATCCATTTTTTGTGTGTTTTATTTCCATATTTTTAGTACACTATCATTCTAATCAATAGAGTCTTTCACAAACTATCTTTTCCTTGATTATAATATTAAATTGACCTAGTCAACCCAATACTTCTTTTTTCATATCCAACTATAGTACTACATCAACCTATTCAACTCTATATCCTTATCACACTATCTATTTTCTTGTTTGTAGTACTAAGTTGACCTAGTCAAATTTTTACTCTTTTGTCTCCTGTTTACAGTACTCAGTTGACTTGATAGACTTTATATTATTCTATCTCCTATTTATAGTAGTAGATCAACTTAGTCAAATTTTTACTCTTAGTTATATACTTCCTATCTATTTAATTTGAAACAAACATTTCCTTCCCTAATCTCTCTCCTTCAACATGAAATTCTTATTTGAATTCAACATTGAGTTGAATTCAATAGTGTAGACACCAAAAAATTTCACACTATGATTTTGAGTTTTAAAACACCCCTAGACCCCCTTGAGGAAAAATCCTACCCTTTGACCCCTAACCAAGCCTAACCCATAGCCAGCTTGACCAAACTAACTTAACCTAGATTTTACCCAATTTGACCCTTCACCCTTGACTATCGATGATCAAGGTGACCATCGATGGTCAAGGTCTACCTAATTAACCACCCACATAAAAGCCCATCCTCCTTGCTTTAATAAATATAACTTATCTAGATCCATGTGTGAGCTATTGCATGGATGAGTTAAAATTAGGAAGCCCAGTTCAATTCTTATTGCCATATATCTTGCCTTTTTTATAAGAAGAGAGGAGTAGGGAGGTGAAGATAATTTCCAATTGTTATCAAGAGCTTGTGCATCTAGAATCCTCTTTTTATAGGTCAATCATCACTAATAATCTAGAAAACTAACTACTACATTAGAAATCCAACTTGTTATCATAGCTTCACCAAAAAACCAAGTACCATTACTCTATTAGAATCACATTAGACTCCACTAATGAGTCAACTACCTCAATCAATCACTTGATCATCTTTCTATAAGATAAGTAATTGATCTTCAGCATTTAATTACTTTCTTTTTATTTTGACATTAAACCTAACAATAACCCATCCCCTAAAATCTCACTTTGTGATCCCATCAACTAGCCATTTGTAAACCTAGATCTACAAATAATAACCATTGACAATTATCTCAACCATCAATGGTCTGTCTAAACATCAATGGTCATCCTTATCACTAACAGTCACCTTAATCACTGATGGTTAGTCTAATTGTCGATGGTCACTATGTTAGTAAATTATATCAAGTTTTTTGCACCTACCTAATTTTAATTGAATTTGATTTTTTGTGTCCTTACCTTTTCAAAAACCCCTACCTAATTTTTTGAAGTATACCCTCATCATCTACCACTAGTATTAATTAGCTTATCACTATTTTAACTCTTTCTAATCTATTTATCTAGCAAGCATCTCTTGTGTTTAATTTTAGTACCTTTTGATTATTGATTCAAGTACCTTCTCTTATGTTTATAAAATTAATTATTTAAAAATGTGTGGATTGACATCCCCTATGGAAGATCTTGCTTTCAAGATCTATCTCTTACTAGGCAATCTACCCAATTATCTATTTAACAAATAAATTTTCTTTAGTGTTTTCTTATCTATAGGTCATCCTCCCAAACCAAAGAAGATCTCTTCACAATCTTATGATTCCATGTGTGCACAATAAAATAGGTTTTGTAACCATACCCATACTTAGTTTCTTCTTTTCCCTTTCTAATATAATAAGCTGAAATTCATTGAAACATTGTGGCATGCCTGATGGGACCCTTGCGTCTTTACTTGGGTTATTCTTTGCTTGCATATTTTCTCTATTCTATGTTCATTATCAAAATCAAAACTTTTTTTTGGGCTTAAAATTAAGTGAATACATCAAATACTTGAAATTTTAGTTCACATAACTTAACTTAAAATTAAAGCAATCTATCTTAGCTTCACTCTTTGTTTTACACACTCAACCAAACCACTTTCATCAATAAAACATAAAATAAACATGAGACAAGGCCTGAATAGGATTTCATCACTTAACAATAACCTTACCCTTTTTTATAAATCCCACTTGGAGGTCATTACCAAGGGGAGAACCAACTTAGCTCTCTAGTTGAGTATAAACTCTAGATATCAACATATATTAGCTGAGCACCTGACACCCTTATTGTTATGGTGTGTAAAGTGAGGGGGTAGGCCCTAATACCAAGCCATGTATTGACTCCAATATAGATTATTTTTAGATCTTAAACACAACCTAAAACCAACTTTAGACTTCCTTTCTAGTACCCACTCTACAAACCAATTTTAGTCACATAACTTCTTAAGGTATAAGCCAAAATCAATATAAATAAAAAATTGTAGGGATTAAAGTCTCTTTTAGAGTGTGATTTAATTTATTTGATCATTTATTATCTTATTTTTATTTGAGTAGTAAGGATATTTTTGTTTTCTCTCTCCCCTTTCTCATATGGTTCCCACTCACTAATAGCAAAATAACCTTGCAGAGCAAAACCCATCACCAAGTCAACCTACCTCTTCTACCTCTTCATCCACAAACTATGTTTCTAAACCATTAGATTCTCCCCATCCCTTAGGAAGTCATACCTTCCCTTGGGAAGTTCCTCAAGGAGACATGGACTTTATTTCTTTCCTAGATAACAATCTTATAGCCTTGCAACATTATCTTACAACCATATCTTACCATATCCAAGCTTTGGCCCCACCCATAAATTCACCCTATGGCATGCCTCCCCACATTTTGGGGAACACCTTTATTGCCATAGTTACAACCCAACCACTAGCTATTCAATCCTCCTCATCCACCAATAATCCCTCTGAGACTACCATGGAAAACTAACCAACCTAAACTAAAAACACCTTTATACTTTCCACTCCTACCAACAACTCATCCACTTTAGGATCAAGCTAACCTCTAACCACTTACACTCACTATATAATAAGAGTGCCTACATCTATCATTACTAACCTTATTTAATCTACCCTTAATATATTAATCATTGATCTAATTTAAATCTTGGTGGTGTCCATACCCTCTACCATACCACCAATCAACACAAGGGTCACCACCCTTCCATTGGTCACAAACCTAATTACCACTTCTATCCAACAAGTGCCCATTACACCAAAATTTATCTACATCCCTGACCTTCATGGGTATGTACCCCTACCCACTACCCAACCACTTGCATTTACCTACCTTTATGTATCTTCCACCCAACCATTGTCATCCACATACCAATATGTGGTAGCTTCCCAATATTCTACCTACTATTAGTATTCCACACAACCAAGCCTTTTGGGTACACAACCCCAAGTATACCTAATGAAGATGCTTATGGACAAGATGACCACCTTAGATTAATACATTTTGGGTTCTCACAACATATTTTTTTATGATCAAATCTATAATGATCCCATCCATCCATCCATCTGTACCTATCAGACCATATCCTCCCTAATGGGAAATTCCCAATTTCTCTAAATTCCAAAGTAAGGAGGATCTTAAAAAATGACCTTAGGGAATCTAGGCATGATTTTTTACTAATTACCTATGATGATGACCTCCTTTTCACCTTCCCCATGTCTCTAGCTGATCTGGAATTGGATTGGTAAAGTGCCATACCCATGCACTCCATTTTCTCTTTCACCCAACTAGCTTAAACCTTCTTGGATCATTTTTTGATCAATATCTCTGATAAATTTTCTATCATCGACCTCTATTCTATTTATAAGTTTGAGGATGAATTCATTACCAATTTTGTAGCTTGTTGGAGGAGCCTAATTAACCAACTCTCATTTTCCTTTCCTCAACTTGAACTCACAGAGCTCTTTGCTCAGGTATGTGCCAAGCATATATCCTATACAATGCATGTCCAAATATTCCACACCTTTGATGAACATTTTACAATGGATCATAAGTTAGAGAACATATCCACTAATGAAGGGAAGCTAAAATTTAAGAACAAGAACTCCACATGCAAAGCCAATAAGGCCTCATCTTCTAAACTGAATAACCAATCCAATACCAATACCAATACCAGGGGCAAGGGAACCTTGAATGTAATGGTCCTTAAATCCACTTCTCCATCATCAGTCAACTAACCAAATTCATCTAGTTCCTTAAAGAAAAACATGAAGAACCAAAACCATAAAAACTAAAAGCAATTCAATCCACTTGGAAAAATTTATGCTTCAATCTTGGAGAAGTTATTAAAAGCTAATATCATTCAACTTGTTCCTATAAAACTATCCTAGTAATTTGAATCTTCTCATCTTGAACCTAGTTGGTACAATGAGAATGATCTATGTGCTTTCCACTGAGTCATAGGGTATGATGTTAGTAGGTGTAATACCTTTAAGAGCCTTATTTAATCCCTCATTGACAAGGGGGAGATTACATTGGATAACCCCAATTCATCATCAAACCAAGCCCTTAACATATTTAGGCAACCTTTTAGCAACCATCCAATTTCTAAGAATGAGAGCAATATGGTTGAATGTTCTCATGATCCCCATTTTGTTAACATGGTTTTTGACACACTCACTACTAAAGAACCTACTGACCAACATATCTATCCCTCACCCTCTCCACTTATTAAGGTAGTAGATTTACCTTTTGATATTTTGGAAAAATAAACCAAGGAAACCCCCTTTCTCCTCCACTTATCAAGGTAGTAGAGCCATCGACCCCTCCCTTGGCTAACATACTAGACCAAGCACACATTTTACCTTTCTTATCAACCATTGAGCAACCCACTCCCCCTTTGTAAATCATTCTCAAAGAGTAAGCCCAAATGTTTGTATTTACCATAGAGAAGTCATCCATTCAAACCTCATATCCTTTGATTGAGGAAGAGGATGAGGTTACCATCCCTATGTCTCAACCTATGGGTTTATCTTTTAGGTCCACTATTCAGGGAATAAAACCAACCTACAATCCATTCTCTAGGTTAGTCAAAAAATTGGAATTTATCTCCAACCCTGACATGGATTGAGACACCTAGCAGTAATTAGGGCTACCTTATAACACCAATAAAGAACCTCTAACCATACCTTTAGTAGACTAACCAACCACTTCCACTATCCAAAATCCTACCCTATCAACTAGACCAATCATAAATTTTAAAAATACAACAATCCCTCAACTATATAAGGCATATAAACCCAAATAAACCAAGTCACCTTATTAAACCAAACCAACCAAACTGATCAAGAACCTTATCACTTTCCCTACATAGAATCTTAACCACCCATTTGTGAAGATAGAGCTTGCCTCACTGAAACCAACAACCAAACACTAAACCAAAACAAACAAAGAGGTAAAACCACCCAAAGGCCTAAATCCCCAAATTTTACTTCCCTCAACCTTGATTACGAAGCCTATTATCTCTACCAAAACCCCACCACCTCTTTTGGTTATGACTTCATAATTGCTTTTAGATGTACCTCTCTTCACTACACCAACAATACCTAAGATACATACCTTTCAATATTTCACCTCTATCTCATAGGCCTCCTTGTTTAAACCAAAACCATCAAACAAGTGTACCACCTTACCTAAGGTACCTATCACCAACCTAATTCTAAATAACCCTCTACCTCAACAACCAAATCTAAGACTACTAAACGTTTACCAACTTTAGCTAAATCCTAATAGAACATTTTCCATAGGTTATTACAAACCTCTTATTTTGCCTTACCTCCCATCAAGCCATTTAACCCTCTTTCTTCAAAACCCATCTAGTATAATTACTACCAAGTGTGTTCTTATCATAAGACACCTTGCCATGACATGTAGAGCTACAAAGTTCTCCAAACTATTATCCATAGGCTTTATAATGAGTATGATGTATTAATAGATGAACCTCCCATCATCTCTCTACTAATCCCACCAACAACCATACCTACCCAACACATACCCACTCTTCCACTCTCAACTCAAATGAAGATGAGTCTACCCAATCTCCTACCCAAACTCATTCTCCTATCCATACTAGAACATGGTCAAAAGATCATAATAGAAGGATAAGGGGATAGGTAAGGTTTCCATTATATAGATGTATCCATCTTAAACCTCCCATTTAACTAAAACACATCCATCCCCATATTTGACCAAACCCAAGGTGTCTATTCTAAGTGCCTCCCAATCTAACCCCTTATAATCCATCAAGAGAGTTATCCTTAATTAACTTCACCAGACCTTGGTGAATATGAACTTGTATGAGTTGATATTTACCTCTCCAAATTACTACCAAGCACTAATAGAGGCTTTGTAATCAGTAGATGTCCAACTTGAAGACCCATAACCTCTAGTAGCCTTTGTTGGTGCCCTTCAAATTTCTAACCTTATTACCTTCAAGGATTTGGAAATACCCTCTATCCATCCAAATGACCCAAATACGCCTCTCTTTATTACCACATACATCAACAAAAATCACATTAAATGGGTCATGATTGATGGGGGATCTAATATTAGCATCATCTCCACCCATTCCTATAACCAACTCAACCTATCAAAAAATGGCATGTCCAAAACCTCAACCATCCTCTGATCATTAAATGATACCATAGCCAACCAGTTGGGGATTATTATCCTTCATATCTATTTAATACCCTGCATACTCTCCAAGCTCTTATATGTAGTGGAAGGTGAATTATAATACAATGGCTTGTTGGGATGACCTTGGATTTGCTCTATGGGTTGCATCCCCTCCACCCTTCACCATTATGTTAAGTTTGAACATGAAGGCTAGGTCATCACCATCCAAGTTGACCTAATTCATTTCTTGACATGCAACATGACCTATTACCCCAATGATTTCCTCATACCCTCATCTAGCATACCCTTAATAGCTAGAGACCAACCTTCAAACCTAAAATTAGATGTCATATCTATTTCTACCGATGAGGCATCCATGAGTTTTTCTATCCCTTTGGACCAAATACCCACCATGGACCTTTTTTAATCAATGTTTTATCATATTTCACTAGGAGAATATCATGTTTTATCCCTTAATGCTTTCCCTACTCCTCATGAGTATGGATAACTTACTAACCAACTATTATATGACCCCAATGTCATAACTATTATTCCCTTTGGACCTCCCTTCTGTTAGACACATTTTATCCATGGGGGACTTGAAAAACCCCTTGGTGCTTCTACCACCTCTCTTTTACCCTAATAATTGATCATAAATTTCTCTTACCTAGATAAAATGAGATTTTCCAAGATATACCTCCATCAATGTGCTTGGAAAGGCTTTGGACTTGGGTAGTATGAGCATGGCCTACATGAGTTGGTCTCCACTAAAACTAGGAAGCCTCATGAGAAGCATGGCCTTGGTTTCCTCTTACCCAATAAGAAGCAACCTAAACCACCTACCACCACCACTATTGAGGAAGATACACCTTTCTCATTAACCTTACCTCTACTTATGTGTGAGGATAATGAAATCAACCCACCTAACTTTTTTTTACATAAACATGATCAACCGTCGACCCCTAACTTATCAAAAGGAAGGGGTAACCATAACCATCCCTTTAACCCATCCTAAGATGATAGGAGATGACTTTCCTACTATTAACACTATTAGTGCTAGGATGATGATTATATTCTCACTTACATTGGTGCCCTTAATTCTTCTATCCATAAATCCCTTCCTCCTAAGACCTCAACCATGTTGAATAAATCCACCATGGATATCAATATGGGCACTCCAAACAACCCCTACATTGTCAAACTTAGCTATTTGTTTAATGTCAAGGAGCTTAGATACTTCCATTCTTTCTTTTGAGATCATAACATAGCTTTTGCTTGGTCTTATAGTGACATGCCTTGAATTGACCCCACCATTGTTACTCATAACATAGTCACCCATCATGATGCCAAGCCTATTAATAAAAAACTTAGATGCATGAATCCTCACACATCCCTTATCATCAAAGAAGAGCTTTAGTATCTTCTATTTTTCAATTTCATTTAACCCATTGACTACCCCTAATGGGTCTTGAATGTCATTTTTATCACCAAAGTCACAAGGGGACTATGCCTTTAGGGTTAAAGAACACTGGTGTGACCTACCAATGTGCCATGAATTATATCTTCCATTACCTTATCCATAGGATTATAGAGGACTATATGGATGACCTTCTCAAAAAATACAAACTCCAAAAGGATTATTTAGTTGTTATCAAAATCATCTTTGAGTAACTTATCCATTACCATGTCTACCTAAACCCCAAGAAGTGCATTTTTTGGGTCTTATCAAGAAATCTCCTTGGATTTGTTGTCTCCCTTTATGGAATCAAAGTTGATCTCACCAATATCAAAGCAATCCTTGATATGATCCCTCCAGTCAACCTTAAGCAAATTCATAGTTTATAGGGAAAGCTTCAATCCACTCATCAATTTATCTCCTATATTTTAGACCAATGTCAACCTTTACACCACCTTCTAAAGAAGGATATATTTTTAAAGTGGAATAATGACTACTAGAAGGCCTTTGATTCACTAAAAAGGTACCTTTTATCTCCATCTATCCTCACCCTTCCCAAGGATGACCAACCTTTTTACTTTTATATCTCTACTACTGACCATTCCCTAGGGGCAATGCTGGCTCACTAAGATGAAAAATAAAAAAAATAAGTCATATATTACATTAGCTACACACTTTTAGAATACAAGACATGATATACCCATATTGATAAACTTTATTTGGCTTTAGTCTTCATGGCCACCAAAATTCACCGCTACATCCTTAACCAAAAATCATATGTCATAACCAACACTAACCCACTCAAGTAATTACACTCTAAGCCATACCAAAACCAACATATGGCCAAGTGGCTTATGCTCATAATAGAGTTTGACCTTGAGTCCTTAAAAAAAAGTCAATTAAGGGGGAAGACATTATTGACCAATTGGATAAGGCACCTTTAGTAGAAAACCAACCTCCTCTGATTGAGTTCCTTTATGATTATATTATGACCCTCTCTTAGGTAGATTTTGTCTATCAAGTCGCTATAGTATCTGATCAATTAAAGTGTCAATGTAGTGGGGGAGTAGGTATCATTCTTATCCCCTTTGATGGTGACCCTCTCCCTTTTTCCTTCAATCTTGATTTTGAATGTACTAATAATATGGCTAAGTATGAATCCTTGGTGATAGGCCTTCAAACTACCTTAGCCATAGGAGTCAAAATGATCAATATCTTTTGTGACTCCTAGATTTTGGTCAATCAAATCAATGTCTCTTTCTAGTGTAAGAATGATGTTTTATAATAGTTTAAATAATTAGTTGACTAAATATTATAATTATTTAAATAGTTCCATATCCAATCAACCCTATGATATACTAATAAGTTTGTTGACACCATGGCTTTTCTTACCTCTCAAATTTAATATGTACCTTCTAACTTTATGCTATCTATCCTTGTCCATAGACTCACCTAACCTTCCTATGTCAAACCATATTATCCCATGATTTTCAATGTGAAAGAGACCCAACCTAACCTTTGGTATCAATAGACCTTATACTAACTTAATCCTTTCATAATTCCTTCTAGTCTTTCAAGGAATGCTCAAAGAGCATTTATCTATAGTACTTTAGATTATACCATACATGGAGGTATCCTTTATACATGCAGATTTGATATGTATACACATGATATTCTCATAATTTTATCAATTAATGATGATTTACATCTTGAAGGAATCCATTATGACTCAATCTCTTTGAGTACATACCTTAATGGTTGCATCGAGAAAGGGGTGGGTAGACCTTTGGTGCTTCATAGGATTGTTGTCCCTTATTGCCATATTATTCCCTATCCATTCGACTCCTACAACCTTTTCCTAAGTTATCTCTCCTTCCTTGCACATTATTATAGTATTTTCCTCTTTATATCCTTATTTCCTTTTATTATTACCCTTTTTACTTGTTCAATAAGCTATGTTGACCTGGTTGACCTAGCACAGTCTTCGGTAACATTAGCTCTTTAGGCCTAGTTTTTATCTAATTGACTTACCATAAACTTTAGGAATTATCCTGATAATGTGCTAGGTTAACCTAATTGACCTAGCATATCTGACATGTCCAAGTTATTTTTGGGTTAGATATTCCTCCTATATATACAAGTTCATTTTGGTCATTTCCATATCAATGTAATCAAAAGTTAATATTCACTCATGCTTCTTCACAATCTACTCTTCCACTAGTCTACTTGAGGAGTTTTAACTTAGGTTTCTTATTTTGAGAATCTTAGTCCAATAGATAGGTCTTAGATGCTTTTTCCTAACAAAATTATCCTTACAAACCACAAAACCCTCCTACAAAGCTCCATTATCCAAGGGAGAGTTTGAGTCACGATGGGTTCACATTGAGGTAAGTATATTCTAACTTTATTCTCCTCTCTTCTAGTAAATATAAGTAGCATAAGTATTGGTATAAATAATATTACTCATCATATACCATATATTAGGGTGTTACTCATACTTAATTTATTTGAATTTCCTTATACATGTATTTAATTGTTTTGCATCTAACCTCCTACTTTGTGCCATAAGCTTTAGTGAGCACTAGATTAGTTTACTTTATTATTTATTATCATAAGTGAATATATAAACCATAGGACTCTTTTATGGTTGTGTGATTGTGTTAGAATGTACATTTTGGATCCCTACCCAACATGATGTGTTGTGATATATGATACAAGTGATCCTCTAATTAGGTCTAATGGATAATGATATTGGTCATGCTCCCGCTTAACAAGTGTGTGCCCTAATCAAAAGTGTAGGTGTGATCTATCTTATCCAATATAGGATTGATTCATGTGAACCATGTAATTTTGATTGCATACATTCTGGTTAACTTGATGTGAATAAAAAATCACCATTGATTAGATTGTCTTCACATTTTCATTTTTGTTTCCTTTCTTATTTAGTATTAGCTTCACTTTGGCTTCACCTTCATACATTTGATGAAGTTGACATGAATCCTATCTACCATTCATTGTATTGTCTTTACATTTATATTTTTGTTTCCTTTCTTATTTAGCATTATCTTTACTTTAGTTTCACCTTCATACATTCTGGTGAACTTAACGTGAATCCTATCCCAGCACTAGTTGGATTGTCTTCATGTTTCCATTTTTATTTCCTTTCTTATCTAGAATTAGCTTCACTTTGGCTTCACCTTCATACATTCTAGTGAACCTAATGTGAATACTATCCCACCATTGGTTGTATTGTCTTCATGTTTCCATTTTTTCCTTTCTTATTTAGCATTAGCTTTACTTTGGCTTCACCATTATACATTCTAGTGAACTCGATGTAAATCAAACCCTTACTAGATTTTTTTACTTATTTTATTATTTTTTATCATAATTTTATAAATTATTTATTATTTATTTAATTATGTACTTAATCATAAATCTAACACATTTTATAGTTTGCAAAATGGATGAGTAAAACTAAAGATATAGGAAAAATAATTTACCTGTCTATGATAGTAGGTTGACTTAGTCGACCTAGTGCTTTTTTCTGACATCTATACACTATTCTTGTAGTCAACCTAGTACTATTTTTAGACCCTATATTTTGTGCTAGGTTGACAGGGTTGACCCTTAACTATTTTATTTCTTCTATACTTTCTAATTTAGCTTTTCACTTTCCTTATATGTCTGGTTTAGTTCTTTGTCTGCCTGATTTAGTTCTTTGTCTCTGTCTATTATTCTTCTTGCTTATCATTATTTTATTTTTATCTTCAAGAATCATGTCCCTCATTATAATCTTCTTTGACAATCTAAATCCATTTAGACACTCTATGGGGTTTTCTTTGCTTCTTATCATTTCCCATCTCTTCTTTCTCTTTTTAGTTGTTGGGGCATCATGTGATGCCCATCCACACATTACTTTAACCTTTGAGGCATATTGTGATTCCCAACTTCATGTCATTTTAGAATTTGGGGCATATTTTTATTCCCATCCCTACATCCATTTACCCTTTGGGGTATCTTACAATGCCCACTTTTATTCTTCATTACATGTTACCAAACTAATTCAACTCCAAGAAACCTTCTAAGACACATTGACTTGTCTCTCACATGCTCATACTTGATATATCCATTAATTCTTAATCATTTCCCTTCTTTTCATGGTTTATCTATATATCTATCTAATATATTTTTGTATGTTATTTAGCATGGATCTCTCCCTATGTAGCAATTTCCTTCTTTCTCAAACCTTTAGTCCTCCCTTTTGGTGTTTTGGTTTCTTTATGGACCATAGTCTTCATTTCCTTACTTTTCAAACCTTTAGTACACACTTTTGGTATTTTGGATTATGGATGTACCATAGTCTTCATCACTTTTCATTTTTCCTTTTTTTTCAATGCTATTTTGACATCCCCTCGGGCTTTTCTTTTATGAGTTACTTGGTAAGACCATGGATAAAACCCAGCCCTCCTCATAAAATGACTTTTATTTCTCATTTTTTCCTTTTCATTCTTTTTTTCTTTACAATGCTATTTTGGAATCCTTTGGTTCTTTCTTTATGAGGTGATTTATATAAAGGCTCCCACATTTTTTGCTTATTAGCACCCCTTGGGTTTTCCTTTTATGAGTTCCTTGGTAAGGCCATGGATAAAACCTAACCCTCCACATAAAATTACCTTTTTTCATGTTATTTTTGATCCTTATTATTTAGACATTAGCTTTTGCTTCTTTTGATAGATGGAATTTGTAAACAATCTATGCTAGCATGTTTTCCTTCACTTCCCACAGTCTTATAATAAGGAATCACACCTTTGTTTTCATTGTATTCATTTTTACTCTTCGTCACATTTTTTACAATTTAATTAAATTAAAAAAATTTATATGTGTTACTTTCCTCTTGATTTCCCCCTTTCTTTCACCTCCACATTTGGATAAAATAAGGTTGAAGCCAAGATAACACTTTTATTTCACCTAGATTTATGAGACTCTTAGACCCCATGCTCTTTAATTTTCTCTCTCTTAGCAACCTTGTCCCAAAGTTTTCAATTTAAATTCATATTTATCACCCATGTTTAGTCTTCCAAATTTTTATGGAGGAGGAATTTTTTAAAAAAGGTTAAAAGTTGATCATTTGAAAATAAAAGGCAATGACGTCTAAAAGATAACATATAAATCTTAAAAGTCTAATCACACCAAAAGACATGAATACAAGAAAATCTCCAATCTCTAATCAAAGCTCATACTCCATAGTAAACTTCACATAGATATGAAGTCCTTTGGGGTGTAGTAGGCTAGTATATTTGAATAGGGGATTTCAAAAAAAAACTATAGTGCTACCTACTTTCTTATGCAAGTACCCAATATTTGAAGTATACTGATGACTTTTTAAGGGGTCCTAATGAACAAGGGACATGTCATGGAGAGGTAGGTCCATTTTACTTTTCATGCATAAATCCTTCATGGGATGATCTATATACTCCACTTATTGACCTAATACTTATTTAGCTAAGAGAAGTTCTTCAGAGTCCTTAAGGTTGACAGTCTGCTTGTTTTGACAAACCAAATTTTAGTGTCTTGACTTCTATAAATAGTTCCTCTACCTTATTTTTTACCTCATTTCCCCCTCTGACCCATTTCATTTCCCCCTTGATAGATAAATTATGATTCCAAATATCTTTTCCTTTTTCTTTAAATTCCTTTTTCTTCATTTCTTAAAAACATGATAACACTACTTTATTCCATTTTTATCTATATTTAGATGCAAAACAACATGTTTGAGAAACTATGGATCATTTTCATGTTATATGTATTTACTAAAGCTACTTTTCTTTACTTTTTCCTATTTATCTTGATTTTACAATTCTATTGTTGTAGACACCTAAGTTTTCACCCTTTTTCCATTGTTGCATGAGATGTGGATTTTTACTGCTCACCCAACCATGTTTTTTTCCATTTTATGCATCCCATTTTTCATTGATTATTGAGATGTTGATTGTTACTACTCACTCATCAATGTTGTTTAACCATTTTTATTTTTGAATCCTCTTTTGACCATCTTGTTTGAAATGTATCCTTTATTTGATTTGGTAAGTTTTCCTTTTCTTACTTGAGGTTTACTTGTTTGATTTTTCTAGCCTTTAGTAGCCTTGGTTTTTTAGTTACTCAATTTACTCTTATTTGACTTGGTCATTTGGTCTAACATAACACTTGTGACTCAGCTTGCCAAATTCCCAAGTATGTTTCATCCACATAGCACTAGTTATTTTGTCTTTTCTTGCATTTTTTTGTTTTTGCTCCTTAGTTTTGTATTTAAGTGTTTCTCCAAAGAAGTCTATATGCCCTCCATAATCCAAACTAAAACACAACTGACAAACATCCTATGATAAAAGTAAGTCAAGGTACCCATCATTTAATTTTTAGTTAGTTTCCTTCCTACTCATTTACTTTCAGTTATTTTATACTTCTTAAAATACTACAATTTTTTTAGCATCAGTGTTGTGTGTGTCTTTATGTTCTTTCTCAAAGCACCATCCCCTATTACACCTTAGTGACACATGATGAGCTCTGAATGTGGCATATGTATACATATAATATTTTCACACTTTTATCAATTACTAATACTTTACATCTTGTAAAAACCCATCATGACTCAATATCTCTAAGTGCATGCCTTAAGGGGTGCATCAATAAAGGGGTGGGTAGACCTTTGGTGCTTTGTAGGAGTGTTGTCCCTTATTTACATATTATTCCATATACATTTAGCTCCTAAAACCTTTTCCTAAGCTATCTCTCCTTCCTTACACATTCCTCTAGTATTTTCCTCTTTCTATCTTTTTTCCCTTTCTTAGTAACATTGTTACCTGTTTAGTAAGCTAGGAAAACCTGGTCAACCTAAAATAGTCTAGGGTCACTTTAACTCTTTAGGCCTAGTTTCCATCTGGTTGACCTAACACAAACCTCATGCATTAGCTTGATAATGAGCTAGGTCAACCTAGTTAACCTAGTACAACCAACATGTCTAAGTGATTTTTAGGTCAGATACTCCTATATATACAAGGTCATTTTAGTCATTTCCATATCAATGCAATCAGGAGTTATTATTCACTTATGCTTCTTCACAATCTTATCTTCCACCATTCTACTTGAGGAATCTTAGCTTAGGTTTCTAATTTGGAGAATCTTAGTCTAATGGATAGCTCTTGGAATATTTGACCTAACAAATTGATCCTTATGAACCACAACAACCTCTTGCAAAGCCCCATTATCTAAGGGAGAGATTGAGTCATGATGGGTTCACATTTAGGTAAGTATATTCTAACTTTATTCTCCTCTCTTTTAGTAGATAAAAGGAGAATAAGTGTTGGATCGAATAATATTACTTGTCATATTCCATGTATTAAGGTGTTATTCATACTTACTTTATTTGAAGTTCCCTATACATGTATTTGATTTATTTGCATCTAACCCCTTAATTTGTGCCATAAGCTTTGGTGAGCATTAGATTAGTTTACTTTTATTATTATTAGATTAGTTTACTTTCTTGTTTATTATCATAAGTGAATATAAAAATAATAAAACTCTCTTAGGGTTATTATGTGATTGTGTTAGGCTATAGGCTTTGGAACCCTACCTAACATGATGTGTTGTGAAATATGATACAAGTAATCCCCTAATTAGGTTTTAAAAACTCCTCATATTGGTCATGATCTTGATTAAAAAGTGTGTGCCCTAATTAAAAGTGTACATGTGATCTATCTTATTTAATCTAGGATTGATTCATCCACACCATGTAATTCTGATTACATACATGATGGTTTCCTTTTTTATTGATTAGGTGGTCATAAATCCTCTCACACTATTAAGGAAATACATGATGGTATTTATGGGGGATACTTTATGAGAATTTTTATATCTAAGTGCATCCTTTGCCTAAGTTATTACTGGTGTAAATTTAACCAAGACTACTATGATTATGTGAAAAGTTGTGTTAAGTGTCAACAACATACTAATCTACATCATGAACTAGCTATAACCTTCACATTTATACCAAATTTTGGACCTTTTCACAATGGGTTCTAGACCTCATTGGTGAAATTAGTCCCCATTCCTCATAGTGACACCATTATATCATCACTACAACTAAATATTTTACCAAGTGGGTAGAAGCTATTCCTCTAGTCTCAACCAAAGTGGAAAATATTGTTGACTTTATCAACCATCATATCATCTACCACTTCAGTATTCCTCATAATATTATCACTAATAATGGTAAATATTTTAAGAATAAGAAAGTCTAGGGTATATGTGATGCATTCAACATTAAGTTAATTTTCTCCTCACTCTATTGCCCTCAAATGAATGGATAGGTTGAGGCCTCTAACAAAACTCTTAATAACATGTTAACTAAAGTGGTCAATTCATCTTGTTAGGATTGGGATTTTCACATCCCCTTTATCTTATGGCCATATCATATTAGCATTAGGACCCCTACGAGCACTATAACTTCCTCTTTTATGTTTGGAGTGTAGGCCGTCTTACCTCTTGAAGTCCAAATCCCATCTCTTCATATATCTTTACAATATCTCATTTTCGAGAGCGATTATTGTCATCACTACTTGGCCCAACTTGGGATATTTTATAAGCATCATTTAATATCATTTACCCATATCCATGTATATCAAGAGTGCATAATCATGCCTATAAAAACACTTTAGAGTGCAGGAATTCAACATTAGAGACCTCATCCTAAAGGAAAATCAACATGTCACTAATATGGAGAAAATCAAGTGGGGAAAGTTTTCTTTCAATTGGCTTAGATCTTGTATTATAACCCAAAATTATGGACTAGGATCTTACCATTTGTATTATCTAGAAGGCCACCCAAAACTTGATCCCCTCAATGCACTGCATCTACATCCATTATTTTGTTAAGAAGGATCAAGTTCACCTTTTGTTTAAATTAAGATCATCCCTTCCTATCCACCCACATTACATCTACCTATTTTAGGAGAAACCAATTAAAATTTAATCATGTGATTATATGTCACTATCATATCCTTATATTTAACAATGGTTTTCATGGCTCTAACCATGGCATGGGTCTCATGGCACTTTCCACCCCTTCATAGGATGGATTCCCATGAAATTTTTCACCTAAACCTATTTTCACGTAATCAAACTTCTTGTGATTTTAGTTTTACCTTCATAAAGGTGAACCCTTAAGCCTATATAAGTCTATGTCAAACAAAATAAAAGAATCTAAGTAAAAAAAAAAAAAAAAAAAAAACATAATTAGTAATCATGGGTCATTCCTAGAATTCATAGATTACTACCTTAAAGGACAACTACATAAGCATATATATAATTGGACAAATATAAATTACACTACTCCCTTAAAGGATAGCTATCACAAAGCATTGAAAAAAGCAAAAGACTAATTATCACAATCATAAAAAAATCAAACTAATCTCAAAAGCCACAATTGGCTCTCAAGCAACATAATAAGGTATAAACTATAATCAACTTTCACAAGTAGACTTCCTACATTAATCAGTCTACATGACATAAACTTCTTTATATCGACTCTTTGGACACCTATAGAAGAAGCATGATAGTCTCATATTAAGGTTCCATTTTGACCCATCTCCCCTTTACTCACTATAAACAAGGGATTTTTTAATCTTACTTAACATTATGTGGCCAAGACACCTTTTTAACCTACTAATGAATGTTAATGCAAATCATTCGAAGGGCTTATGTTCATTAGGCCAATCCAACTTTAGTTCCAATATTTAAAGTACTTTCCAAAGAAGAAGTATCATGCCCTCTTTTTATCCTATCATGACTAGGTGATATTTTCATTAAGGCATTTATCTCTTGATTATATTCTTTATTCTCACATCTAGTGTTGTTAGTTACCTCATGTGCTTTACCTTAAGTAAGATAACAAAAACCATAACCATAATAGGCATATCCATGTGTGTCATAAGCAACATCATAATCATAATCACAACCATGATAAGCATACTAAAACCATACCATCCATGAGCATTAAAATAATCAACCACTTTCTACCACATGTCTAAATATAAGTAATGTAGCATATACTCATTAAGATTTAGCATGTCATAAGCAATCAGGAAGCATAACCATATATCAAAACCATCTCATGCCTAGCTAAGCCTATATCAATGTCTAGTATCCATGAAAATAAGCATAACCCATAAGCAATATAGAATCATATCATAAGCATTAAACATCAACACAAACCATAAACCATGACTATGAGCATAAACAAAGATTATATATATATATATATATATATATATAATCTTTGTTTATGCTCATAGTCATGGTTTATGGTTTGTGTTGATGTTTAATGCTTATGATATGATTCTATATTGCTTATGGGTTATGCTTATTTTCATGGATACTAGACATTGATATAGGCTTAGCTAGGCATGAGATGGTTTTGATATATATATATATATATATATATATATATATATATATATATATATATATATATATATATATGTATATGTATTGTATGTATGTATGTATATATATATATACATACATACATACATATATACATATATATATATATATACATATACATATCCATATACATATACATATGCATATATATATCATGCATGAAATAACATAATGTGTACAAACAACAGATAGACATGTCTCTCTCTCAAAATGCACATCTCACAACATCGACTCGTAATCTAGAATCAAAATGATATACAATAATATATGAATTCTATGAGCTATGGCATGCCCTAGTGGTACCACTACCTCCTAGATCACCATTAGATCCTGGTGCCTACACACCTACATACATGTTGATCCCCTAGTTATCCCTATCTATCTAGCTATAGACACTACCCATTACTGTAGTGTCACCACACTGACATTGCCTACCCAACTAGCTCTTTACTCACCCCATCAGGACTTTTATGGACACTGTGTCAAAACTATGGCCTCATAATACCATATATCCTCTACTATAGCCAATCAACATGCCATGGGGATAGTTCCTAGTGGCACTATTTATGTTGTAACTACTCCTCCTCCTCTCTTCCTTAGAGAGTCCTTCTCCTATGTAACCAAGGCAAGTGAAGACCTTGCATGGTATTTGTCACCTATGAGAGTAGAAATCTAACCCTATAAGGTAGTCACTCACCCTTGTAGTGTTATAATCTATCCTTGTGCTATAGCTAAAGTCACTCTTGCCTATCCATCAGGGCTAACTAAGTCCAAAGCCATCATCCTCACACCTATATCATCCCTACCAATATAGATAGTTGCATATAATGGCTAGTACCATACCATGTACCCATCTACAAAGACAACTTCATCTACCTAAGGTCTAGATGGTAACTCCTCATAATCTAGTAAAGTAGGCATAAGATGTAGCTTTATTAATAAGATCTCTAACTCATCTTTCTTGTACTTAGGGAATATACCTAAAATGCCCTATACTAAGCCAAACTACCTCTTCACTCTCTCAAATAGGATGAGATCCACCTGCCCATCTTACCTACCAAGTATTTATCTATAGCTTTGAAGGGAGATTATCTACCTCCTATAGCCAGGCCATATTAGAAACTAGACATAAGGCCTCTAGGTGATGTCTCATATCACTAGTGCACCTAGTGCACCCTTTAACTACTCCACATTATGTGAACCACCTCCTACACCTAATGCATCAAAATCTCCCCTCCACCACATAAATTTGATTAAGAACTCAATATGTGTGTACTCTACCCATGATAACCCCACTAGCCTAACACCCTAATGTGCTCATAGGCCCAACAATTTAGAACTAAGATGATAATAATGTCATACCTCCTATGGGCCTTGAACCCCCACAACTCCCTATATATCTATATAATTATAATATGTACATAATCTAATATATTCTAACCCATCAATAGCTTGACCAACACCACTAGTAGAAAGTATGGAAACCTCTTACTACTCAAGTCAAGAAGTATAAAGCATTAAATAATAATCATAAGCATGGTCATGAGTCTCCTCTTGCTTGAATCCCTATGATATAAAGCACTATACCTAAACCCCCTTGTATGCCATATAACCTCATCACTATCATCTCCATATAATAATCTCCATGAGTTCCTCCTGATCCTCATACTCTATATGGTAGATTAAATCACCTTGAAGAGGAAGTTGGGTGATCTTATGAACATCTTATGACAAGATACTCATCTCATTGGTCAGTAATAGAAAGGTGTTCGTAGTAAGATCCCATCTCTTGATGAGTGTTATTACCATGGATGCATCTTGAAGAACATGTTAATAATACCTTATCACCCCCAACCTAACCTCCTTCATGTGGGCCCAGTTGACTGGGGCCATCCCCTGTTAGATCTCTAGAAAGATACATGGTACTTGATTGTGCATCTATTTCTACTCCCCATCATGCACAAATTTGGAAATAAGGCTTAATCACCTACACCATTATCATCTACCCTAACCCCTAATCAACTAACCTATTTCCTTATCCATTCTACCCATCTACCCAATACCTACTAAATTTTCCCTCTAAACCTACAACACCAACCTATACCTAACATGCAAACACTCACTTTGACTTAACATTATTTTTTCATGTCCTCTAAAGCTATATTTTACCCTAGTCAAATATTGACAGTCATGGTGACCACTGATAGTCAAACATCCATGTTGTCAAAGATGTCAACCATTGACAGTTGGACTTGACTGTTGATGGTCACTATGGGTGTTCTAAAGTTGAAACACTTGAAATCTATCTACCCTAAAAACTACCCAAATGATAAAACAAACAAGCATACTTTGATCAACTCATCCCTAACCACCCCAACCTACCTACTTGCCCTATCAATTTTTTATTTTACCCACCAATTTACCCAAAATCCCTACCTAGGGGTTAACCCAAATAGCTACTCACCCAACCTTAACCCCAATTTCAAGATAAACTACCAAATTAAGGACACCCCCTACCTTATTTTGTGACCACCACCATGGAGTTAGTCATAGGATAGATCAACCTCATTTATGCTTGTGTACTCCTTGTATCTTAACTATTCCTCCAGGTCCACCCTCTACCTCAGCTAATAGTTAGCCATCACCTTAGAAAAATACCCTTAGCAATCACTTTTTCCAAAAACCACCAAAAATTCTAGAGCTCAAAGATAACAAAATAAAAATTTAAACTGAGGTAAAATTTATTTTATTTTCACTTTTGACCATAAGGCTTTTAAGGTTTGCACCTTGATTGTTGACAGTTAGGGTGACCTTCAATGGCTACCCTTGAACACCCTGATAATCAATGGTTAGGATGATGACCTTGTTACTTTCACCTAAGTAGACCCTTCTTTATCCAAAGCTACCCATTTTTACCCTCCCTTTAAGACTACCTTCTCCAACCATCTTGACCACCTCGTTATCTCATTGTTGGTATATTTTGACCTATCTAACATGCATTTTGTGATACTTTTTGACTGGTCCTTTGATCATAGTGACAATATTGCAATGTTAACCCCTTATGAACTTTCACCACCTCATACTTACCTAACCTGCTTATGTCTTTATGAGAGCACTTCCTACCTTAGATACCCTTGATACTTGAAAAAATTGTGTTTTCATTGGGAGCACTTCTTGCCTTAGATACCCATTAAAACATAGACATCACTATAGATACTTGTAAGTGTACCCAAACACCACACCTAAATGCAATCATTTGGTCCACTTGTCTATTATCCTCCTCATACCAACCTTTATTTTTATCAACTATGGCAACCTAGTCTATGCACAATCTCGGCTATCACACCTTTTATCATAATTTGTGCACCCATTTACATTTTACTTCCCAACCTAGCATCTACCTTTATGATGTCTCCCTATATCATCACCTTTAACCACCTTATCAAACCCACACCTAGTTCTATTTTACCTTATATACTCCCATTTTGAGTGGGAACGCATCCTCCCATACTCAAGACAATCAACAGACCTTTGATGAGCAATCCCTTTTTATTTTGTATCTTGTTGATTCAAAGCTACATAACAAAAAAGAGGAAATGTAGACACCAAAAATATACACACCATGATTATGAGTTTCAAAGCACCCTTGGACCCCCTTTGGAACTAACCCTACCCCTCGACCCCTAATTTAGCCTAACCTATAGCTAGTTTGACCAAAATGACTTAACCTTACTTTTACCTAATGTGACCCTTCACCCTCAACCATTAATGATCAATATGACCACCCATGGTTACCTTGACTATAAATCATTAGGGTTTACCTCCTTAACCACCAACATGTAAGCCCATCTACCTTGATTTTCTAAATATAACTTATCTAAATTTGTGTGTGAGACATTGCATGGATGATTTAAAATTAAGATGCCCAGTTCACATATTATTACCAAATATTTTGCCTTGCTTATAAGAAGAGAGTATTAGGGAGGTGAAGATGATCTTCTATTATTATCAAGAGATTATACATCTAGAATCCTCTTTTTTTAGGTCAATCATCATCAACAATCCAACAAACTAACTACTACATTAGAAAGCCAACTTACCATTGTAACTCTACTAAAGTACCAAGTAGCATTACTCTATTAAAATCATGTTAAACCCTACCAATGATTCAACCACCTCAATAAATCACCTATTCATTTTTTTTAAGATAAATACTTTATCTTTATCATTCAATTACTTTATTTTCTTTTTGCATTTACCCCAACAATAACCCATCTCCTTGAATCTCACTTTGTGATCCTGTTAACTAGTCGTTTGTTAACTCAGATCTATAGAAAGTAACCATCTATATTTTTTAAAACCATTGATGGTCTATATAACCACCAATGGTCATCCTAACTACTGATGATCATCTTAACTACTGATGGTCAGTCTAATCATTGATGATCACTATGCTAATAAATTCAAACTTTTTCCACCTGCCTACCCTAAATTGAATATGATTTTCTATCCCTACCTATTCATATACCTTTTCCTAATTTTTTAAAGTATACCCTCATCATTTAACACTAATATTAATTATCTTATCACTATTTTAACTATTTATAATATATTTTCCTAGCAAGCATCTCTTGTGTTCCATTTTAGTACCTTTTGATTATTAATGCAAGTACCTTCTATTCTATTTATAAACTTAATTATTTAAAAATGTGTGGATTGGCAACCCCTAAAGAAGCTTTTGCTTTTGGGATCTATCTATCACTAGGAAATCCACCTAACTATCTATCTAACAAACAAATTTGCTTTAGTGCTTTGTTATCTTTACATCATCATCCTAAGCCAAAGAGGAGATCTTCACAATCTTTTGATTTCATAGATGCACAATCAAATAAGTTTTTCAACCATACCCATACTTAGTTTCTTATTTTCCCTTTTTGAAATAATAAATTAATATTTAATGAAATAAATAGTTGGGATGAGTCTTACCAACCCTCATAGGTTCTCCCATATGAAGCTTGTGGCTCCTACCATAGATAAAAGTAATGTGCATGTAGCCACTCACACTGTAAACTATGGGACCCCTCATCATTCCTCTTCTCTTTTTAATCCTCTCTTCTCATATGAAAATCAACCTAAATTAGAGTATACCCCATAAATTCTCTTCTTCATCAATGAGTTTCCTCAACATCAAAAAAATATCCTTATACTATTTACCATCTCATGATAAGTGGTAAAGTTAAGGAACCCCATTCACCTTCTCCCACATTCTCACATGGATTTGGAGATAATAGCTTCTTTGATTCTGATCCTCTTCCCTCTATTTTTACCCCTTATCATACCATGACATATTCCTCTTTGATTTTATCCACCTCCATGCCTAGTATATCTACTAACATGGTAGGTTATACATCTAGTGGGCCTCTTCCCAAACCCACTTGTCTTAATTCTTCTAATAGTGCATCATTTTATACCCAAGATAACCATGCCTCTAGTGTTGCTTCTCATCCCTCTACTAGTACATATTTTTCCACATAATAAAATAATGCCACTAGTACCTCACTCACCAACAATTCTTCTCAAGATACTAATAACACCCATAGTTACATCCAAACTACTCCTACCAATTCCAATGCTTCACACAATGCCAATAATATAACTCAAACTAATCAAATCCTATTACAAACTCATAATCAAACTAATTATTTACAAGATAATAATGAAAGTAAAATGATGAAAATGCAAAATAATCTTATCCATCTTCAAAACCACCCTCAATAGATGGCTTGGGGCACACATAACCAAAATGTTTTAGATTAAGGTAAAAACAGGTTTTGAAGGGACCCTGAATCCCTGATACAAAGAAATAAAGATGAAGCATTTACGACCACAGGAAAAACCTAAAACCTACTATAGAGAAGTAGCATAAACAGGTTTTATATGGACCTAAAACCACCTAAAAGACCACAAGTCAAAACCCAGGTTTAACATAGACCTGGCTACACCATAGTCAAAAGATTACAAAAAACCAGGAAATAAGACCAGATAACACAACCAACTAGAAGAACCAGTCTATTCTTCTAGTTCCAAAATCATTTTCATTGTTTCCTTACCTTTCACAGTAGTATCCTAAATGGTAGTAACTACTGACATGGCTCCCTCTTGTGTAGCTTTCTTTCTTGAGCTCTATCTCGTCCTCTTGCTAGGCCCCTCCAAGGATTTGATCTCCTCATTAGCTCTTTTTCCAATATTAACAGCTGCAGCACATATGTTAGATGTAACTTCCTCCATTTTCATTCTGCTTTCCTTGATGAGTTCCCTTAGGTTGTTCTCATAGTCTTTGAGCTTGATGGGGATGTCTCTTAACTATTGTTCCATGTTATTGATTTTGTTCCAAACTGCCTTCTGGTTGTCTTCCATAATTTCCATTTTCCTTTTGAGATCCATTATCTCCTTAAACATCCATGAATTGAGTTGGAGGATAGTCTTTGCTTTGCAATTAACCCATCTCGTAGGTGTGTGCCTTACATCATTCTGCCTTTTATCACTCCACTCTTTTGTGTTCTTATTAGGACTGTTCCCGCCTTCTTCAATGTGATCCTCTCTTCCCCTTTGATTCTATTCCTTAGTTTCAATTTGAACTTCCAGGTCCATTTCTTGGTTGTCAACCTGAACAATGTTTTCCCTCTCATTTATCGAAATAGGGTCCTCAACAGGGTCATCTAGGACTTTATCATCCTCAAACACTTGCTAGTTTTCCTTAGAGTCATCTTCACTATTTTCAGACTCCTCCTCTATGTTGACTCCTTCTTTCTCATTCTTCTCTTGAACTTCTTCTTCCTCATTGGAACTTGTATTCCTACTTTCTGTTCCTCCCTCTTCCTCCAAGCTTTCCTCCCTAGACTTATCAGTTCTCTCCCACTCTGTGTCCTCGTCACCATCCTGATTCTTGACATTAGGGGGCTTGATTTTGATTTTATCTTTCCCTTTAACAATTTCATTCTTGTTACTTCGTGACTCCTTGTTTTTCCCCAGATAAGGGTTCTTAGCCATGGCCTTGTTCTTGCAATATCCTTCAATTATCAGAATTAATCCTTCATGTAGAATAGGATGCATTTCCTTCTTCTTGTGAGCAAATAAACTTTGGACCAAAGAGAAACGCAGATAAAAGGGAAAGGAAATTCTTACTTTGTGTCTGAAATGATTTAGGAATACAAAGTGGAATTTGTGGACTCTCTTGCTTCTTCCATCGAGGATGAAGTACTCTCAAATACAACATAAGACATCCCTCCATATGCCCTTAATTTGTTCCAGTTCAAAGAAATCCCCATTCTTTTCCAGCTTCTACTCTTCAACGTCTGTCTTAGGGAATTTGCAAAAGGCCTCATTTGAAATGCTAGTCTGCTTGGAGAATTTTATTCCTTCTGTAGGTAGCCCCGTAACCTCTGCTAGAAATTCCTCTGTTAGATTCATTGTGATACCATGCAGAGTGACCCTATCATCAATCTAGTTTTTGAAAAAAGCCATTGTAATATGAGGTTTTGAACCATGGAGTCTTTCCATATAGTTCACAACCTTCTCTCTCTACAGGATTCTCTAGACATCTTGTTTCGCTCTCCATTCTTCACAATTTTTGGGTTCCTACTTCCTTGGTTCTCCTTTCCTTACATGAGCCATGCAAATTTCCTTTGATACCCAATCTCTATAAACTATACAGTGATCCCACCTGCTATCAATTTGGTTCAAAGCTTGCCTTTTTTTAGGCACGTTTGGGATCTACTTCTCATTCTCGAGGGCCTTCCTTTTTAATGAATTTAAGCCTTTCTTCGTGAAGCCACTCCTCCAAATCATTAGTTTTCTATTACAAGTTAATCTTTCCCTCATTTGCATGAGTTGCATCATGATGAATGAATGTTCTAAGATCCACATTCTTTTCTAATGTTTCCTGCCACCTCACTTTGTGTCCTATTCGGACTACATAATTTGCTAACCAATCTGCAACTCCGTTGGCTTCACAGTAGGTGTGGGTAATTGTTACTTTTTCAAATTTTTTGATTAAAGTTTTCATCTCCATCACCATAGCCTCTATAGTCCATGACATAGAATTTTTATTGTTTAGAATATTTATGATATTCAATGAGTCCCCTACCAGCCATAATTTAGAATATCCTGAATCCATAGCTAGTTTGATGGTTTGAAGGGCAGCAAAAGCTTTGGGAATATGACAATTTGACTTTCCAATGGGGATTGCAACAGTGTTGATTACATTTCCCGTATGGTTTCTAAGGACTCCTCCAATTCCTACATTCCCTGAATTCCCTTTAGTAGCTCCATCAAAGTTTCCTTTAATCCACCCTTGAGGGGGGACATTCCAAATAACACCTAATCTAGGAATATTGAGGTTTACCATTAGAATTTTCCGCTCTTAAGGGATTATCCACTTGAAAGGTTGGGTTTGGATTCCTTTGCAATGAAAAATTCTCCTTAATAGCTCTAATTATGTTCTGCCCCACCACCCATCCGGGAAGTTCTTTACTTCTAAAAATTTGGTTATTTCTTTCCTTCCATATTCCCCACCAAATATGGGGAAGAGTTAGTTTCCATAAAAATATAACTTCAGGATTCTTGGAAGGACAATGCCAACTTTTAAGAGATAATTCCACATTTTTGTGGTGAATCCAAGCAATACCCCATAGATTGAGGATTTATTTCCAAACTTGTTGCATAAAAGAATAGTTCACAAACAAGTGATCTCTATCTTCAAAGCCCTTCTTACAAAGAATACACCTGTTCACAATATATATTCCTCTTTTTTGTAAATTGTCTAGAGTCAAGATTTTATTTTGGAGGGTCCAGAAGAAGATTTTGATTTTAGGGATGAGCCCCTTTATCCAGGCCTTCATCCACAAAGGTTTGTTGCCATTTCCCTTTGAAGTGAAAATGGAAGAAACTTTAAACTATCCACTAGGCTCATTATGCCACACAATCTTATATTCAAGATTATGGTAGAGAGATATAGCATTTAGGGATAGTTGTATATCCTTAAAATCTTGATCAAGATCGATAAGGTTCACCAAAGAGTTATTCTACCAGTATTGGTTAACCATTATTCCAAATCTTTGCTTACATCGGTCTATTGCTTCTCTATCTTGAATTTCATCTATCAAAGGTTTTCCTTTTAACCAAACATCCTCCCAAAATTTCACCTTTTTTCCATTGCCAAATTTCCAAGAGCTTCCTTCTTCTAAAACTTGTTTAGTACCCTGAACTGCCCCCCATATGGCAGATGGATGGGAGATGTCAGGGTAAGAAAAGAAATCAGAGAGGGACTTAGCCTTGAATAAATACTTATGCTTCCATATTTTACTCCATTCTTTGTTTTCCTGATAAACCCTCCATCCCTGATTGGCTAAGAGAGCTATGTTCATACTTCTAATTTTCCTTATTCCAAGTCCTCCTTCCCTGATAGGTTTACAAATGTTATCTCATGCAATTAAAGGCATTCTCCTTTTCTCTTCAGTACTTGGCCAAAGAAAGTTTCTCTGAATTTTTTCAATAGCTTCTGCAAATTTGGTGGGAAGTTTGAAAAGACTCAAAGCATAAGTGGGTATGCTTTGAAGACTTGCTTTGAGGAGGGTAAGCTTTCCTACCTGACTTAGAAAATTACCTTTCCATCCCGAAAGTTTATTGCTAAATTTGTTAATAAGTCCTTCCTAAAAAGCTTTAGGAACTTTCATCCCAAGAGGGAGACCTAGGTAAGAGGAGGGGAAAGATCCTATGGAGCATTCAAGGATTTTAGCTATTTTGTTATGTCTATGACTTGGGGTATTAATGAAGAACACTGCACTTTTGTTCCATTTAATCAGTTGTCCTGATGCAACTAAATATAAATTTATAGCTTTCTTCAAAGTTCTTGCTTCTGTGACTTCAGATTACCCCATGAAAATAGTATCGTCAATAAATTGACCATGGGAACATATTAAAGGATGTGAAGAGGGTTTTAGACCCTTAAATAAACCTTTACAAACTAAGTCCCCTATATATCATCCCATACTATCAGCCATTATTATAAATAGAATAGGGGATATAGGATTCCCTTATCTCAATCCCCTTGATGGTTTAAAGAAGCAAGATGAACTCCCATTTACCAGCACTGCAATAGAAGTAGTAGATATCAATTGGTTAATAATATCAACCACTCTTTGTTCAAAGCCAAAGACAATAAGACTATTTGAAAGGAATAACCAGTCTAGTCTGTCATATGCTTTTGCAATATCAACTTTCATTATGAACCCCTCATTGTTAGAGCTGAACAACAAATGAATATTCTCATGAGCAGTAATTACAGAATTGAGGATTTGTCTTCCTGGAATGAATCCATTTTGTTGATTAGCAATAATCAAAGGGATCACTTGAATTAGTCTGGATGTAAAAACTTTGGATATAATCTTATAAAAGGAATAACACAGACTAATCAGTCTAAACTGATCAGGAGAGTCAGCTCTGATCTTTTTTGGAATTAGACACAGAAAAGTGGCATTAACTTCCTTCAGCATCTATTTAGCTGCAAAGAATTCCTTCACCACATTACTTACATCTTTGCCAACAAGTTTCCATAGCTTTTGAAAAAAGAACATGGGAAATCCATCTGGTCCAGGTGCTTTATCTCCTCCTAAAGAACTAACTACTTTGAAGATTTCCTCCTCCTTAGTATAGAGCATAACATGTTGTTTTGCTCCTTCGAGACCAAAGGAGGAACCACCCGTAGGATATCAGCCTGACTATCCAAATTGATATTTATATCAGCCTTCATCAAGGAGGAGAAAAAGGTAAGCATTTCCTCCTTTATTTCCTTTTCCTCTATCATCTTCTGATCTCCTTTTTTCAAGTATTTTATATGAGTTTTAGCTCTGTGTTTCAGAGTGGAAAGATGGAAAAACTTTGTATTTTTATTTCCTTCTTTCAACCATAACAATCTAGATCTTTGTCTCCAATAGATTTCTTCCTTAGTTATAATATCTTGATATTGAACCAATTGTTCCCTTTCTTCTGTAAGGAAGTTTGAGGTGTATCTGTTTTGCTGAATTTTTTCCTGAATTCTACTAATTTCCTCCTTGATAGTATTCTTTTTCTCAAAGATATTTCCAAAACAATCCTTATTCCATTTCTTAACTTCCTTTTTAACATTTTTGAGCTTGGATGCAACTCTAAAGAGGGTTGTCCCCTCAATAGGTATATTCCACCACTCTTCCATTTTTCTTTCAAACTGTGGGTGCTGCATCCACATCTTTTCAAACCTGAAAGGATGATTCTTTTTTTGGTTCATTTTGACCACTGTGAAGAGAAGAGGATAATGATCCAAGCCTATTCTATGGCACGCTTCCAACTTACATATGTAATCTTTTGTCCAGTCTGGAGTGATGAGAGCCCTATCAGGCTTGCCCTGTATACAATCATTACCAGTTTTCTTATTGCTCCATGTAAACTGAATTCCCTAGAGCTCCATATCCATTAGTCCTTCTTTATTTATAAACTCCATGAGATCAATTCTCCCTTCCATTTGAATAGTATTACCCCCCATTTTCTCATGTTCATAGAGGGGAACATTAAAATCTCCCATTATAATCCATCACCCACAATAATCTTTGCTTTTGAAATTTGAGATAGTCTCCCATACCTTTTTCCTTTGGTTCTTGACATTGGGAGCATAGATATTTACAACATACCAACTTTCCTTTTGGTCAAAACTAGTAATTTTTATAGCCATAAGGTTTTTACTTTCCGTCAAAATAGAACCAGAATAATGATTCTTCTTCCATAGCATCATGGTGCCCCCTGAAGCACCTTCAAAGCTACTGGCCTTAATAGAATAATTTTTAAAGTCTTTGATCTATTCTACTTTCTCTTTACTCATCTTAGTTTCTTGGAGCAGAAGGAAATCCAACTTTTGATCTCCGAAAAAATTCCTAACTATATCTACTTTGTTTATGCTATTTAACCCCCTAATATTCCAACTTAATATTTTCATTACTTTTTTTTATTTTGGACATAATGCAACAAAATTGTCTACCTACCATCTACAATATTCCGTTTGCTTTCCATCTCTCTATTCTTCTTTGCAAATTTTTCCCCAGGTTTATCTGGAGAGCCAACATCTAGTTTTATCTTGAATTGCGGTTCGGTTCCTCTTCCTTCTTTTTGCCTAAGAAGACCAATAGATTTTTCCATGACACTTCTCGTCTCTATATTATTTATATTTTTCTTTTTCTCATCTTTTTTCTTTTGGTATTTTGAGTTTTTTCCTACCTCTTTCTTTTCTTCTGCCAATGGGGCCTCTTCCTCAGGAATGTTGTTATCATCCTTCAATGACACCTGCTTCTCCCCCATCTGGGTATCACACAACTCTCCTTCTAATTTTTTTCCCCCTTCAAGCAACACTTCTCCTTCCTCTAACCCATCATTATCCTTTACCTCATTAAATTGATTTTCTAAATTTTTGGTAACAACGATCTAGTTTAGAAGATTTATCTTTTCCTCTGTTAAATGTTCTAATTTTTTAATCTCTGAGTTCATCCCCTGTTCTTCATTCTGGGGACTATCTTTTTTTAAATGAGGCTCTATATCTCCTATTAAATTTATGACATCATCCTCTTTAGTTGCAAAAACTGTATCCTCTTCTATGCATGGGTCTGCTAAAACTTCTTGATTCTTTCCTATCTTTCGATAGTCCTCTTTTACCTTCCATATTTTCTTTTGTTGAATCTTAATATTTTTCCCTTCCTGGACATTTCTAGGATGTGTTCTACCTCTGTTGGGGACATTATTGACCCAATGCCCCTATTTCTTGCATGCATAGCAGGAGTTTGGCAAATCTTCAAAGACAATCTCTTGGGTTTTCTTACCAAGCTTTGAAAATAATTCCACTTTTTTAGAGAGATGGTTCAAGTCTACCACTTTAACATAGATTCTGGCACTTTGGAATTTAGTTCTTGAAGCTGTGGCATTATCCACTGCCACTAACTCACCAAATGAACTAGCTATTCTGTTAAAAATATCCTCATGCCAAAATTCTAAAGGAAGACCAGGAAGTCTAGCCCATATAGGGGTAGTTAAGAAGAAAGAGTCTGATAAATCCATATCTGGTTCCCATTTTTTGATTATTAGAGAGCATTTTCCAAAGGACCAAGGCCCTTCACTAAGAACCTTATTCAAATCTTCCTTACAATTGAAAATAAAAGAGAAGAAACCATTCACCATTGGTGCAATGTCAAAGTCTCCACGTATAGTCCATTTCTTTTTGATCATATTTTTGAGTGATTCTATATTTGGTCTAGCTCCTAGAAGCTTACCCACTAGAGTGAGTTCCATAGATGACACTGAGAAATCAAGTAAAGGATCTGGGATAAAAACTTGAAACTCACCTTTCTCCCAGCATGATTTAGATGTCACCGATGGAAAAAGGGATTTCCCAATTGGTTTTTTCCCAAACAATGACAACCAGGTCCTTTGTTCAAGGGCCCCTATCTATCATTTAGAATTATTTTCCTTTTTATATTCAGCATTATCTTTTTCTTTCTCCATGTACTATTCTAACACACTATTCAATGGGGGATTTCCGACCCCACTAGAGGGCTCATAAACAAATGAATACCTTCCTTTGTCAGCGTCAATCGATAATCTAGGCCCTCCATATTTTCCTTCTTCATCTTCTATTCCCCTAGGGTCTATCCCTCCTACTAGATTCTCCCCAGTTCTTTTCCCGCTCATTCTAAATTCAAAAAACTCCTATGATTTAATGATACGAAACCAAAATGTTCCCCCACATCCCCTGTAGGGTTTGCATGGTCATATTATTCCTCAACCTCCCCTTGTTAACAAAATAATCAAGCATATTCAAAATGAACCTCTTACATATCAAATTGATAATATTGATATATGAGGTATCACCCCTACCATTACTTATAATGGGTCAAGTGATCCTAATATTCACTTTAAAACATTTAGAAATCTATATAAACATTATGTCAAGTTAAATAACTTTGCTACTACCAAGATATTATAAAAGACTCTCACAAGTGATGCTTTAAATTAGTATAACCAACTCAAAGCTCATTCAATCACTAGTTTGGAATATTTAGTTAATTCTCTTGTCCAAGAGATCTAAGCTAGTGATCTCCCTGAGAATACCTTATACCATTTTATCAATTGTAAACAACTTGGACCAAAACCATACAATATTTTATATAATTATGGAATACCTCATCTAATAAATTTGAACATAAAATGGCAGATGATAACTTCTTTCATCTATTTAGGAATGCTCTTTTTCTTGAGTTGTAATATTAGGTTTAGACTCTCTCTATATACTTTGGAAGAGGCCATTGATCAAGCCAAGTGTTAATATTTCCTCATGCATCAATTAGATTCATCACAAAATTATATGGGTACTCATATGTTAATCAATAATAAAAATTATCATGCTAAAAATGATGGTGTCACCGACTCTTATTATACCATTCATACTATTCAAGCTATTATTCCCAAATAGACTCTAGAATAAGCTTCCCTCCTAACCAAATCACAAATCCTAATTTATCATCAACAAATAACATAAATGTTGATAAAACTTTATCCTTAGTGGAATTAAAAAAGCATATACCAAGGCCTCTTTTATGAGAACTTGATCACATTCATCCCATGAAATCTTGGTATGATCCCAATAAATTTTATTGGTTTAATGTTAATTGGGGTTATTCTCATGAGACCTATAGGAAACTTCATAATTTGGCTATGAATTTACTTCTCAATCCCAATTTTGACCATGATTCTATCATTCATAAATGTTAACAAGCCTATGACATTGCCTTCAAATCCCATGAAACACAAAATAAATCTCAAGATTTTAACTAAGTTAATGATAATTTAGATATCTATAAATATCCTCTTCCAAATCACCAAGATAAATGAGACAATCCTACCCCTTCTACCAATAATGTTGATAGTCTTCTTTATCCAACCCCTAAATAGAATGTTGTCAATATGAATAATATGCAAAGGGTGGTTGATTTTATTGATCCTCATCTTATCCACACCAATAAATTATCTCACACATTTTGTGTTATCTAAGACTCTTATCTAACTCACTTAACAAAGTACGGGCAAGAAGACCTCATATCCTTTGATGAACCATTTCCAACACATCCCTTGATTAACACTTCTCATACAATTTCTACCACTTCTCCAACCTCTTTACCTATCACTAATGATACTCAAATTTTTGTCAACACTTCTTATAGAACCAAACCTACATCAACTACCCCATGTTCTCAAGATGATCAACAAACTTATCCTCTAATTAAATATTCTACATCTTATCAACATAAATTCACATGCACTTTGGCTCTTCCTTCTAAGGACCTCATTCAACACTATACAACTATTTCTAATAGTCCTCTTATGGGTTATGATGAATGGGATCCAATCACAAAGCTTACTAATTTCCCATCTCAAATCCCATTTTTTGAACTTATGAAGACCTCTCTATGGCATCATAATCATCTTATGCAACTTTTATTTGAAATGAACATCCCTCATCCTCCCCTAGTAGGACATGAAGCCAACTTATCTCGATTAGAAGATAGAATTTTATAATAGTGTGAAGAGATGTCCATATATGTTGATGAAATAATTGACACTTCTCTTCCCTCAAATTTTCCATTGATTTTATGATCCTTGATGAGAATATTATTCATGTAAATGATCCTCCTCTTTTTATTAGTATCCAAATTAGTGATATCAAAGTTAAATGTGTTTTGATTGATGAGGGTTCTATCACCTTTTTTGCCTCTCTTAATTTTATAAAAACCCTTAAATATTATAAATGTAATATCAAATCCATACAAATTACATGGCAAGGCTATGACCAAAGGAAAATGCCTCCTTTAGGTTATGTGTGGCTGCCCATTACTATACCACCTATCACTATTCACATGAAAATGATATTATTCAATTTTTATCTATCCTATAATATTTTTATTGGTATTCCATGGACTCATCTCATGAGATTAATTACCTCTTTTTCTTGATAATGTGTCAAATTTACTCACAATGGATCCATATATAGGATCTAGGGTGACACTAATCCTTGGTATTTTGAATAATTCCAAGATTATGGTGTATTCAATATTCCTACCCTTGAACCCTTTCCAAGAATTCAATTTTGTAAATCTCAATGGTTTAAATTTACTTTCAATTCCACCTAAGGTTACAATGGCCACCTTAAAATCATAGGTAATATTCCCCCCAACTTCCTAGATTTTGATGATGATGAGCTTGATGAGATCAATCTCAAGATTAAAACTTCAGATCTCTCACCTCATCTCATCTCTTATCTTCCTCCTTATTTTAAACCTCATTCCCATCAACCAGCTTATGATGATATACCCATTGTCTTAAATAATACTTGACATTCCATTCGTCACACCACATCAGATGACAAGGTCATACCTATCTAAATTATTGATATTCATACACTTGATTATGATGATGATTGTACCTTAGATGAGCCATTCTTAGGAATTCTAGTTCAAGATCAAGATGTTGATATTATTCATTATCATTACTCTTTGCTTTAGTATTTCAATATATATTCTATTATTCCATCCTATATGATTCCTACTTTTAGCATTTTTTCTCTTAATCATAGGGTAGAGATGGTTCACACACCTCTAATTTTTTAAGAACATCATAGGAGTATACTTATGGATCACGCTATGACTGATCCATATTGATTTGGTATATATCAGGACCCCTTTAGTTGACTTATCCTTAAAATTCTTGAAACTATCCTTTAACCTTTTGTATATCCTGCCCCTCCCTTAATAGAGCCTAGTTCAGATCCTATTCCTACTCCCTCTATCACTGAATCTCTTCCTATTTTTTATCCTATTGCTCCTTCTATAAAAAATTACCTAGTCTCTCTACCAACCCCACCTTATCTTGGTGATGTTTTAATCCCTTTACCACAGCTTGCTCATTTTACCACTAAGTGGGTCCATCATCCTTATTATAATATTCATAAAGTTATCAGCCATTAGACTCAAGACTGTTCACTATCCCAATCTTCTTCAACTTCTATTTACACTCATCCTATGAATACATCTACCAAGTCTACTCATAATCATATATTTTTCTTCCACATAATAGATAATCAATCATCCACACATTGTCATAAGTTACAATAATATATTGATACCTTGCATCCCACCATTATTCAACCCAAAAACAATGTTATACCTCTTCTAAAAGTGTTACCCAAATATATTCCAAAATATGGAGAGGTATATTATCTCTAGCACCAATTTTGTATACATTATATTGGTCATTTTTGCATCCTTCAATAACATCTCAAGCATCACCTCATAACCATTATGGTGCCTACTACTCTTCCTCCCACAGGTCATTCTCACAAGAAGGCTCCCCCTTCTTCCCCCATGGATCCACCACCTATGGTTCCCTCTCCACTAGTTATTCCTTCACTAGTGACCCCTTCATCTCTCATAGACTCCATTACCATTCATTCTCTTGATCATCCCCTACATTATATCCCTCATTAGCATGATCCTTTAGGCACTCCTATATTTTTTGTTGAAAAGATTGACGTGAAGTATTTTCTCAACTTTATTTGAAGATCAATGAGACTTTAGCTACTATTCATATTCAAATTCATAGAGACATATCCAATGTTATGGATAATGTGTGTGGATAAATATATTAGTACTTATGAACACAAGCATGGTGTTCTTACATTTATTTTCTCATTTAGATTAGATGTGTGCTCCAACTTTACATTTATCTATTTTTATATCATCTAACATTGTGACAAATTCTTATCTATCTTATATGGTGATTTTGATTTTAAATTCATGTTTCTTATGATGCCATTATTTTTCTTATGTTATCTTATGGATTCTTTTTCATAATTACATACTTGTTCTTCTTGACTTCCTTTTATATGATTCCCTTGTTCTTTTTCATGATTATTTATTGTCTTATCTCTATAGATACAAATAAATTATATTGTGATTTGGTTATACAAAATTTTCTCCCTTTAGTCATTCCTCATTTTACCATGTGATCAATAAATAAAAAAATCATCTCATTATAGTCTCCTTTTAACAGTCTACTTTGGATCTCCTTTTCTTCCCCTTTTTTGTAAACTAAGTATACACATGGTTGAGAGTTGATAAATCATGTTGGTTCATACTCAATCCTAAGTGTTCTATTAAATAATATATTTGTATACTTAGCTTTCTTTAGCCAAAGCCTAAATCTCATTTGTGTGTATCACTATATCTCTCATGATTGGTCATTCCAAGTTTGTATGGAGGAGTAATATTAGAAGCCATAAAATATTTAAAAGCCAAATCATTTAACAAAAGGAAATGATCTAAAATGCAACATTAAATTTTTTTAAAATCCAAATCACACTAAAAGATATGATTTTAATCATAAATAATCTTTCTAATTAAAGTTAAAACTCCATATTTGGCTTCATAATAGATCTGAGGTCCATTTAGGTGTAGTAGGCTAGTAAATTAGAAAAGGATAATAACAAATTCTCTTAGTGCTACCTAATTTATCATGCAAGTACACAATCTTTGTATTATATCAATGGATTTATGAGGGGTCTTGAGTAATTGGAAACATGTTATGGGAAGGTAGGTCCATTTTAATCTTTTGGTCCAAACATCCAACATGAGTTGATCTTAGTACCACACTTATTTGCCTATACAACTTTATGCCTATAGAAAACAAGTATCCTTTGTCTACTGATGGTCATTAGTCTCTTAGTGTCTTCTCATGTACTTAGTTTGCCTCATGTTTCCTAAGGTGTTCTTGTAAGATGCATAAGTTATGATTCTTTCCTAATATTTCCCCTTGAGAAATATTATTTTGTTCACTGATCACTCCCCTAGGAATCTCATTTGTGATTTGCATTATAAAACCATGGATATGACCTAGCCTTCCTCATAAAATACCAAATTTTCAAACTACCATTCCAAATATTCCCTTTTACCATATTTTTACATTATTTTCACCTCATTGGTGTTCCCTTTGCAAGTTACAGTGTAAGACCATAGATAGTTTATACACATAATATTTTGAACTTTTATTAAATACCTATATTTTACATATTGTAGGTACCAATGGAGACTCAATATCTCTAATTTAATACCTTAAGGGGTACATTGAGAAAGGGGTAGGAAGAGCATTGGTGATTTATAGGATTATTTTCTCTTATTACCACATATTACTAATCTAACTAGCTCCCAAAACTATTCCTTAGATATTACTAATTTATTACACACTCATACAATATTTTCTAACTTCCCATCTTTATTTTCCTCACAATAATCCCATTTTGTGATTGGACTGTCTTAGGTTAACTGGGTCGACCCTGTATAGTTTCAAGGGATTTTCACATCGAAACTAGTTTGGCCTTTGGCTAACCTAGCTCATGACCTAGAAAAAAATTGTGTTAGGTTAGATTAAGTCAAACCTATGGGCCTATATTTTTGATAGGTTTTAGGTTAAAATCCACCTATATATATAAGATCATTTCTTCATTATTTCAATATACAATCAAGAGTTATTATTGACTCTCATTTATTTAAAATTTGCTCTTCCACAATTCTAATTGAGGAGTCTCAACTTAGGGTTTATACTTGGGGATTGTATTCTTATGGATAAGTCTTGGATTATTTGGCATTTTTTAGTGATCATTACAAACCACAATAACATCTTATGAAGCCCCTTTGGCTAAGGGAGAGATTGAGTCTCGATGGGCTCATCATTTAGATAAGTATTCCATAACTTTGATCCTCTCTTTAGTATATATAAGTAGCATAAGTATTGGCTTAAAATAATTTAAATTATCATATTCCATGTATTAGGGTATTTCTCATACATTACTTAATTAAGATTCTCTTATACATGTTTTGATTGTTTACTAACCCCCCATGTTCTATCACAAGATTTGGTAAGTACTTGATTATATTTACTTTACTTGTTATTAGTTTAGTGAAATATCAAAACTCGAGACCCTACTAGGGTTATTTCATGTTTTTGCTTATCTAGAGGCTTTATAACCCTCCCTAACATAGTTTATTATGATAAGAGATCCCCTAATCAGGTCTAGCAAATCCCCATATTGATCATGTTCTTGATTAACAAATGTGTCCCCAATTAAAAGTGTATGGTATAATCTATCTTCTTCAAGTTATAATTGATTTATAAAAATTATGCATTTTTATTGCATACATTTTAGTGAACCAGACGTGAATCCTATCCCACCACTAGTTAGATTATCTTCACATTTCTACTTTCTTATTAGTATTTTATTCACTTTATTTTCACCTTCATAATACATTCTAGTGAACCTAACATGAATCTAACCCTTTCAAGTTTTTCTTCACTTATTTCATCATTTCATCATTTTATTTTTATACTGTCTATTTTTCCCCTACTCACTATACCAGGTTGACCCTGTCAACTATGTACAATTTTTAGCCCCTATTTTCTATACTAGGTTGACCTTGTTAACTATATATAATTTATAGACCCTATTTTCTATATTAGGTTGACCTTATCAACTTTATACAATTTTTAGACCTTATTTTATATACTAAGTCAACCTAGTCAACTTTGTACCTTTTTATACTTTCCTTATTTTCCATCCCAGCTCTCTTTCTCTTTCTTAGCATTTTTTTCATTCCTTGAGCATCATGATGTCCCATATAAGAATATTTTTGGAAAATTTGAATCAATTTAGACACTATATGGGGTTCTCTTTGCTTCTTATATTTTCCTATCTTTTCTTCCTCTTTTTATCTTGTGGGGCATCTTGTGATTCCCACACATACATTTATTTAGCCTTTGGGGCATCTTTCAATGCCCACACACATATCATTTTAGACTCTGGGGTATCTTGTGATGCCCATCCCTACATCCACTTACCCTTTGGGGCATCTTGTAATGCACACTCTTATTTTACTTGGCATGATACCAAACTAATTCAACTCCAAGAAACCTTCTAAGACATAAGCTTGTCTCTCACATGCTCATCCTTGATATAGACATTAGTTTAGAATCCTTCCATTCTTTTTCATATTTTCTATATGCTATCTATTTAACACTTTTTGTAGGTCACTCACATGGGTCTCTCCCTATACATTAGTTCTCTCTTTCCATAAACCTTTAGTATTCCCATTTTGGTCTTTTGGTTTCCCATTTCTATCATGAGTTGCATTGTAAAATTATGGATAGGACCTAGTTTTCCTCATGATGTACCATAGTCTTATTTATTTTCATACTCTTTTTAAACACTTTTTTAGCATCTGTTGGATTAATATTTTGTGAGTTTCATTATAGAACAATAGATAGGACCCAGTTTTCCTCATAAATACCATCTTTTTCTTATCTCATTTAATTTTATAATGCTTTGTGGCACCTTTGTGATTTTATCTTTTATGAGTTATAGTGTAAGACCATGGATAAGACCTAGCCTTCCTCATAAAATTACCATATTATCTTTCCTTTGATAGAATGAGTTGATCCTTGTTCTTATCTTTTATTTATTTTGATAGATGGAATTTTCACAACAATCTATATTAGCATGTTTTCCTCCCTTTACCTCATTCTTATGATAAGGAATCACACTTTACTATCATTATATCCCTTTCTCTCCCTTTTTAACATTTTTTTGTAATTTAAAGTAACTAAAATTGTTCCATGTGTTATTCTTCTTGATTTATTTTCCTTGCATTTCACATTAGATAAAACAGGGTTGAAGTCAAGATAACACTTATATTTCACCTAGTTACAAGACTTTTAGACCCCATGCTCTTTGAAGTATTTTCTCTTAGAAACCAAGTCCTAAGTATCCAAATAAAATTCATCTTTAACACCTAAGTTTGGTTTTCCAAATCTATATAGAGAAGGAATAGAAAAATCCATCAAGAAATTTAAAATCCAAATCATTTGAAACAAAAGGAAATGATATAAAAAAGGTAACATACAAATCTCAAAACTTAAAATAATAAAAAAAGACATGATTCCAATCACATATCCTATCTCTAATCAAAGTTAAAACTCCATAGTTGGCCTCAAATAGAGCTGAGGTCCATTGGGGTGTGGTAGGCCATTACATTGAATTAAGAGAATTCAAAACACTTTATGGTGATAACTACCTTCTCACATAAGTAACAAATATTCATAGTAGAACAAATACACTATAAGAAGTCCTAAAGAATGGGGAACACATTATGAGAAGGTAGGTCCATTTTAATTTTCATGCTTATAGCCTTCATGGGATAATCTATATATTAAATTTGTTGACCTAAGACTTGTGTGGCTAGGAGAAGTTATTTAGAGTCATTAAGGTTGGAAGTCCTTTTTTTTTACAAACCTAATTTGAGTGTCTTGACTTTGATAAAGAGTTATTCTACCTTGTTTTTTCTTTCATTCTCACCTCCACCCATTTCATTCCACCTTTGACAAGCAAATTATGATTACAAATCTATTTCCCTTCTTCTATATTCCTTTATTCTTCACCTCTTAAAGACATGCTAGCTCTACTTTGTTTCATTTTTATCTATCCTTAGAGTGAAACAACATGTTTAAGTAACTATGGATTACTTTCTTTATACCATAAAAATATATTCCTAGACTTGTTTTGCTCTCTCTTTACCATTTGTAATTATTGTACTACCCTTATATTATGGGCACCTAAGTTTGTACCTTTTTCCATTGTTGCATGAGGTTAGATTATTAATTCTCACTTGACAATGTTTTTCCCCTTTTTATGTACCTTTTTTGATTATTGAGTGAGATAAGGCTTGATAATGTTGATTCATCAATGTTATTTTACCATTATTTTTTTTTGCTTTTACATTAATGTTTGATTACCATCCTTTTTAAAATGTATCCTTGGTTTGACTTGGTGAGTTTTCCTTTCTTACCTAAGGTTTACCTTTTTGAGTTTTTCAATATTTAGTATCCTTGGCTTTTTGGTTACTAATTTACTCTTGTTTTTGACTTGGTAATTTGGTCTAACATATCACTTGTCACCCTATCTTTCCAAATTTCTAGATAAATCTCATCTACATAGCACTAGTTATCTTATCTTTCCTACATTTTTTTATTTTTACTATTTAGTTTTGTATTCTTGGGTTTGTTGAAAGCAGTCTTTGTGCCCTACATAATCAAAACTGACAACATAGTAGATAATCATCTAGTGATAAAGGTAAGTCAAGGTACACATCACATCTAATTTTTAGTTATTTCACATTCCAATCATTTACTTTCAATTATTTTATGATTTAAAATACTAAAACATTTTTTATCATCAGTGTTATGTGTTCTTATGTTCTTTCTTGAAGCACCATTCTCTATTGTACCTTAGTATCACATGATGAGATTTGAGTGGGGCATATGTATAAACATAATATTTTCAACTTTTATCAAATATTGATGATTTACATCTTGCAAGAACACATTGAGACTCAATCTCTCTGAGTGCATGCCTTAAGGGGTGCATCAAGAAAGGGGTGGGAAGACCACTAGTGCTTCACAAAATTATTGTCCCTTATTGCCACATATTGCCAATCCAATCAAATCTTGAAACCATTATTTAAGCTATTACTCCTCTATTACACAATCCTCTAGTATTTTCCCACTTCTCACCCTTATTTTCCTCACCTTAATCCCCTTTTATTAGTCAATTGTACTAGGCCTACTAGGTCAACCATGTATAGTTTCAGGTGATTTTCACTTAGGAACTAGTTTAGCCTTTAGTTGACCTAGCTCATGACCTAGTGAATAATTATCTAAAATTATGTTATGTAAAATGGGTTGACCTTATTGGCCAATATTTTTGGAAGGATTTAGGGTCAAATATACCTATATATACAAGATCATTTCATAATTATTTCAATATGAAATCAAGAGTTATTATTCTCTTAGACTTCTTTACAATCTAATCTTCCACCATTCTACTTGAGGAGTCTTAACTTAGGGTTTTTACTTGGAGAATATATTCTTAAGGATAAGTCTTGGATGATTTGGCCTTTCTTAATGATCCTTAAAAACCATAAAAACCTATTTTGAATCCCCTTTGGCTAAGGGAGAGATTGAGTCTCGATGGATTCATCATTTAGGTAAGTATTCTCTAACTTTGCTCCTCTCTTTAGTAGATAGATGTAGAATAAGTAATGTATTTGAATAATATTACTTTTCATATTCCATGTATTAGGGTTTTTATCATACATACCTTAATTGAGATTATCCTATACATGTTTTTATTATTTACTAACCCCTCATGTTATGTCACAAGCTTTGGTGAGTACTAGATTAGATTTAATTTACTTGTTATTAGTTTAGTGAAATATCAAAACCCAGGATCCCCTTAGGGTTATTACATTTTTTTTTGTCTAGAGGATTTATAACCCTCCCTAGCATAGTGTATTATGTTAAGAGATACCCTAATTAGGTCTAGTGTATCCCCAAATTAGTCATGTTCCCGCTTAATAAATGTGTCTCCAATTAGAAGTGTATGGTATTATCTATCTTCTCTGAGTTAGGAATGATTTATGGACATGATGCATTTTTTATTACCTATAGATAGGACTTGGCCTTCTCCATAAAAGTTTCCAATATCCATGTCACAAAAAAATTACATGTATCAAATATGAGATAAGATGTGATTGATTATGAGTTACACATTTTTGACATGCTTTCTATCTTGATTTAGTATGTTTTATGATTACTTCATTAATCTTTCCCTTTAATCTTCTTAATTTACAATTACATGTAAGAATCCAACCATTTTTATTAAGTTTTTCATACTTCCCAACTTGAATTAGTGTGATTAATTTAAGACCATTTTTGCCAATTTTGTTTATCTTTTATACTTCCCAACATGATTTAATATGATTGATTGAATTAATTGATTTGATTTTAATACCATTTCTAGTTTACATGATTTCCATTTTACTACATTATGTTCATACTTCACAATGTGATTTAGTGTGATTTTACTTGTTTTAATTTGGTGCCAATCTTTTTCATGGTTTAAAAACATTTTTTTCCCTCTTGTTTACAACATTTTTAGTTTATTATACTTAGTCATATTTTGTTATTACACATTTCCCATCATGATATAGTATGTAGGGCATTTGTTTTACATTAATTATACTTTTCCAAGTAATTTTTGCTTATTTATTTTTCACCATGCATGCGTACTACATATTGATAGAAAATAAAACACAACACATATATTTATTATAACATATACAATAAAAGAAAAATACATGTGATAGAAAGAATTATATACATGTATCCACAACCACAATCAAAATATAGCACATATTATCAACATCCAACTATCAAAATAAAATATCTATATAAATATCATATTTTTTAATACAAAGTACAAAAATACATCAATCTAAATCTAAGGTTGGGTTCCATCATGTCTATCTCATAGCCTAGCCATGCTACCCCTAGATGACTTAGATTGTCACCTCTAATTAATTTGATGTAAATAGGTTGTCCATGATCTCAGACCTACTACCTATCCCTATAAATTGGCCACTTGGGCCTTTACCTATCCCAACTGGATAGTGGTAGCCATATGCAGATCTCTCTCTTGATCCAGGGTATGCCAAACTTATGCCTCTCCTACTCCCACCCTTACTGGTGGTTGTAGCCCATCCCTATACACCCCTAACTACCTTTTATCCTCCCCTACTTGTCTAAAATATCTTTTTTGAGTTGGGGGGAATGGTATCATTGGATCATTTAATGTGTCAGGGTCATATGGTGCCAATAACCCATTTAGAATATCATGGTGTGCTCCCATCACCAAGGATCCCCATTTGACCTCCTTCTCATCTATAGGATCTAAAAAATTCAAACTAGATAGATATCAAATGACATATACATCTTAAAACATATCTATCTATAATCATATACAATTATTATTCTATATCAAAAAACTAAAAATTATAACGTTTATTGCCTATCCTAGTGTCACCAATCACCATCTCCCCATCTTCTCATCCACTAAGCATGGTCTCTCTATCATCTTGTTCCCCAAGAAACTTATCTATGGGATTACTATAATTAAAATAAATCCCTAGGGTCACCAATTGTGCATGACTCAGGCCTCTCCTTAATGGTACCTCTATAGACTAGCTCTACCTTAGGCTAATTGATAGGTCATCCTAGATGACCATCCAATGTGCTTTATCTCATCACTAAAATCTCCATTGATGGTAGGATTTAGGTGGTTATTTAACCTCCTATTATGATTCCATTTTTGGTACCTATGACACTCATGTATCCACATCTATTCCCTCTCTAGCTTTTAACTATTATACTCGACTAATCCATGGTCTCACATGTCATGGTCTAATCTCTAGTCTCTTAATTGGTACTTCTCTTCCTCCTCTCCCCCTCATCTCTCTTTCATACCAAGCCCAAAATTTAGGAACCATTATAGGAGTCATTAGGTGATGGATTCTAAACCATCCTAGAAATAATGTCATTGGATGAAACTTTACACACCAGGTATAGTGGCTTATGATTCACACTCATGCTAATCCTAGCACCATACTCACCCAATTCATATAAACTACCACAATGTGTTCATAACGCTACCATTTGATCACTCCTCATCTGATGATCTATAGTTTTATAACATGGAGCATGACCCATGCCACTTAATCTTATCTCCATCTCAAAACCTAAGGAAATCAATCATCAATCACATGGGGAAACCTAGTTGGTTAATACATCAAGAACCTCTCATATATCTAGGCACTCAGTAGTACCATTGGTCCCATGGTCTACTACCCTCTAGATAACATCCCATACATATCATACATGAGCTAAACTTATATGATAGAAACCAAGTCATAGAGTACCCCTTGATCTAATATGGACTGACACAAGGCCATTATATATAGTGTTACCTTAGTGTTTAATGTATGACACAACACTCATGCTATCACAAGTACTATCATAACCTTATGAATATCAAAAATCTATGAAATATATAAATCAAACAAACTCACCCTCAAACCTAGGTAAATCTTATTTGAAAATGTCACCCATTAGGCTAGTGTTGATCTCTTCTCTTAATCATCTAGTGTCCTTGTAATCACTAGTGTCCCCTATCATAATTACAAGTAATGCATGAACATCCTCCAAATTTATACCAACCTCTATGGTATCCCCATCCACTACCCATCTAAATGTGTTGGTCAAATGTTGCCATGCTCTTAAGAACATGACCACTAGATCAACACTCAGTGGGATCCATTGCATCTCCATGATGCCTCCCAATCCCAACATGACCAATCTTGCTCCATCTACATCTATCAAGAATTCTATTAGATCTAGTAGCTACAATCCATATACCAATCACAAAAATCTCCTATGTATCCAAAAAACTAAAACAATAAAAGATGTATTAGACCTCCATGTCATTCATAATCAAAATACAATCATTCAAAATTCACATAAATAAACTAAGTTTCCTTAATTTATTCATTTTTTGCCAATTTAACCTTCATTTCAACTAAATCAGCCCTTTCAGTACTAAGTCTACCACCCTATGGCTTAGCAATACTATATCGGCCATCTTTCTCATTTCAATAATATATAAACCACTTAAAAACCAACTAAGTTGGCCATATATTACTAAGTCATCCACCGACCATATAGTACTAAGGCATCCACCTTAGACTTAACAAACTGATTCATCCTTTCTTTTCCCTCAATAATACTATATCAACCACTTATAAAACATACTAAGTTGTCCATGTAATACTATGTTGACCCATTTACCTTACAAACTAAGTTGGCCATGACCTACTAAGTCAACCCATTAAAATTTTCATTTTCTATTAAGTCAACCTAGTTGACCTTATTATTTCACTATGATGACTATTTGACCAATTTTCATAATTAACTTTGGCATTTATTTCTCCAACCCCTTCCTACCTAATACCCCATTTGACCCCTAGTGTCCATAAAAATTTTCTAGGGTTTATTATGATCTCTAGATTTTGGCTTATTAACAAATTTATATAAAACATTCAATTTCAAATAAAAACTTTTAAATTTTTTAAATTCCTAGTTTCTTACCTATATTGCACTCGTTGTGGCCACTATGCATCTTCCTTATCTTAGTTGTTATCTCCTCACCATCCTAGCTCTCTGGGCTCTGATTAGGTCTTTTAGAGATCTATTTTTATAAGAATAGTAAATAATAGCAAATGAATTCTTTTTCACCCTATTTATATTTACTATTCAAGATTATTTACCCTTCAAAAAATTTCCATCAGATTCTTCATTTGGATCATATCTTTGTTTCTACTAACTCATTTTTTCAACTGTAAAAAGTTATGGAATCTTGACATCGTAGAGAATATTTCTAACTATTATATTCATATGTTTCAAAAATTTCAATTTTTTGCTCTTTTTTCCTAAGATCTATATGTTCACCTAATGTTCCTCACATTAGAGGCCTTCAACTCTCTTACATTTCCTTATTTATCTACCTCACTAAGGTAAGAAAAGGTATGTTTTTTTCAATTTTATCCTTTCATTTATCCTATTTTCTCATTACTACAATTTATTTATCATCATCATTATGTTTCGCCATGTTCTATTCTTGAAGCACCATCCCATATTGCACTTACATGACTCATGATGAGATTCAAGTGGGGCATATGTATACACATAATATTTTAAAACTTTTATAAATTATTGACACTCTTTATCTTATAAGAACCCATCGAGTCTCAATCTCTCTAAGTACATTCCTTAAGGGGTGCATTGAGAAATGGGTGGGTAGACTATTAGTGCTTTATAAATTTTTTTTCCCTTTTTCCTCTTGCTATCTACATACTTCTCTCCCAAAAACTATTACCCTAAGCTTTGCCTCTTATTTTTCACACTCCTCTAGTATTTTACCACCTTCATTAGGCCTTTTACTAACCTAAAACCTTTTTTGATAATTTACATGACTATGTCAGTTATGTTAACCTTGTAATCTTATTGATAAAACTTATTAAGGGTCTAGGTCTGCCCCTATCCGACCTAGTTCATGACCTAGTGAGTTTTTGTCAATTATGATATTAGGTCAACCAATTCAGCCTTGTCATCTAAAACTTTCATAAGGGTTTAAGGTTAGATCTGCCTATATAAACATAATCATTTTTTTATTTCTTAGATAATTGAAGAAAAAGTTAGATATATTGTACATCTACTTATCCACCATTTTACTTGAGGAGAAAGCTTAGGGTTTCATAATTTATTCAAAGATATAGATATTTCCTTATGGATAAGTATTTTGGATTCATTAATAGGTCATATATCTTAGATAGTTTATCCTTGTCATCCTTGCATACCAAAATAGCCTCTTGCAAATCACCTTGTCCAAGGGAGAGATTGAGGCTCAGTGGGTTTGTCTTCAAAGTTAAGTATTCCTAAATTTATTCCTCATTTATAAGAGTAGATATATATGCATTTTTAATTTTCTTGCATGTATTAATATTCCATATATATTGACATGAGTATATGTCTTTTATGCATGTTTACTTTAGTAGTTATTATCCCCACTTTATGCCACAAGATTTAGTGAGCACTAGATTAGATTTTGCTTTACTTTTTATTAATTTAGTGGATATGAAAACATAGGACTTAGTTAGGGTTATTGTGTAGTTTTTCTTGAATGGAGGATTTGTAACCCTCCCTAGTTATATTATTGAGATAACATATCACCTAATTTAATATAGTAAATCTATATTGGTCATGACCTCAATTATCTAATGTATCCCTAATTAGAAGTGTAAGTAAGATCTATATTATTTGAGGTATGATTGATTTATAGATCTAATGCATTTCTCATTACATAAATAAATTTTTATAACAACTCATTTATTATTTATGAGTAATTTCCTATATTATAAGAACAACTTCCCCTATATATTTATATCCTATGTTATGCAATAGTAATGAAGGAATATCTATTATTTATTATATTTAACTCCTATTCATTTCAAATTTGGTACTAGAGTAGGTTAGTGTGAAGTATATATAATTCATCAACAACTATGGGTTATATATTTACATTTGTTAAGAGTGAATTTTTGGTGAATATATCCATTTTGATATGGAATGTTGAATTTGGAGGTGAAAAAAAATAAAAAACAAATATGTCTTTTTTTCTAGCCAACACTTCCTAGTTTGTGACCTCCATGTGGTCCATTTAAACTTTAGTATAATTAATAGGTTGGGTATTTTGTGTCTTATAACATGTTCATTATATACTATAGCCTACTAAATCATTTGAATTACATATATATGCCTTAATCAGTGCACTAAATTTATAAAAGGCATGAGTGGATACAAAACACCATACCTCATCTATACAATTTGAGGATAATAAAACCTTATTTATGTATAAAAAATTATTTTATTGTTGATAGAACTAAGTTTCATATGTCAATTTACATCTTTAAATGGTTTTTTGATTTGAAAACTCAAAATGGCAATGCTTTAAGGGTATGAAATGTACTAGAGCTCTTCCAATCTTTTATGTTTTCATTAGGCCTCCATAATATATTTTGATTACATACCAATCATTCAACTATCGAGTTCAAAGTTTCATAATCAAAATATCAATTACATGGAGTGATTTAAGTGCTAGTAGATTGATTTACTCTATGAGTGTGATTGTTTTTCAATATATTATTTGGTTATAATTTTTTTATGTCATTTTATTAAAAATATTTATTTATTACAAATTTTAAGTCATAAAGTTATAAATAAATAAAAAAATGTTGTTTTTGTTACCTAAACTTTCATCCTAGATAATTTGAAGAGACCTTCTCAATTTTAGGACAACATGGAATTATCTCTCTTTATATTCAAGCTACTATAAGAGATAGATCTCTAGGTTTGAAAGGTTTATATCCCTTGATTTATCTTCTAGGTTCACACTACACTAGGATAATCACTATTGGTGGTCAAAAAGGAAGAAGGAGACATAAAATAAACCTATTTTAATGAGGTTATACACCAAATATAACTCCATAACACACACTTACATCTTCACCAAGAAAGGAAACTACCAAAATTGACCTTAACTCTATGTCCTTCTAACATAAGTATTTATCATAGAGGTAGATTTCTATGACTATCTAGAGTTGGGTGAAAATAAGGTATAATACTATAAATTATTAGTCCCTCTCACACTTCAAGACAAACCAAACCAAAAACACATACACTTTATGAAACCTGTTAGAAGAGTTATCACTAACACAAAACATGTAAGAGTAGAATGGAAACAATGAGAGCATGTTCATCAATTATCAACCATACAAACTAATTAACACACTTAGGAAAGATATTTTATATAATTAATCAACTTCATAAAAAATTATTCAAAGGTAAATGAGGTGTCAAAACTATCAGGGCTTCACCATACCAATTGTAGATTCATTACAAATCTAAAAAGGTTTGAATATACATAACATAGGATAAGAGAGAGAATAAGTGAAGCTCAAGGGTCACAAGGCCAAGTGTCAAACTATGATAAATAGTTAAAATTCTATGGAATTAAGTGGATAATAGGTTATTAATGTCTCTTTGGATAAGTGCCCATCTAAAACATGACATATTCCTCAAATTGGAATAAAGACTCTTCATGCTCTTACTTTGAAATTACCTTGATGATGAGTCATTAACTTGACTATATAAAAATACCACAGGAAGACTTGACACATAATGTTTAACATGAAAATTTTGAAATAATACTAGTGTATCTCATTTATGCCTCTCCAATTGATGGACTCATCCTTGTCACTTGTCATTCACTAACTGTACTCATTCATCACTAGCCATCTAGGTTTGTCCTCACACTTGTCACCTAAGTGTCTTAGAGTTACTCCTATAGATTCATTTTATAGGTTTTATTTAACTCAAATATATATATTTTTTCATGTGGTCTATCAAATAGACCTCAAAATATTCCAAGTCACCTTAATCACTATCTCACTAGGCAGTCACATTATCTTCTCACTGTCTGTTTAGAATGAATGTAATGAATTATCTAACAGAGAGATCCTCATTCAAAAATATGGTAATAATTGAGTTTTATAAGTTTTAAAATGTATATAAAGACCTCCCATTATGATCTATGTTTGTCCATCCTCCTTTTTACCTATAAAACATGTCAATTCCTAGAAAAGACATAAAATTGGGCAAGTTCATACAAGTGATGGTATGGATTAATTAGTTGGAAAGGAAATTAATGGATTTAAAGACATGTATAAAATATCCTCATGGCCATTTGACCCCTCCTAGATGAATAATTATCCATATCTTCTCCATGGCCATTTGATCTCAAGAGGGTTTTTAGAGGTTTTGCTTGTTAATGATTATTCATAAAATACTAACACTAAAACTCCTAAAAAATTCCACTGAGAACAAGTTAGGCCCCCTTAAACCATCCACAACTCCTTAAGGCACCATGCACACTTCCTGTATAGATGTGAGCAAACAAAGAGTGGCATCTCAATCTCTTGACTGCATTCTAAGTAGGTTTGAGGTAGAAATGGGTCAAAAATGAAAAACTTTATCATGATATCTAAAAATAAATGGTTCCAATCCATCGTTAAATTTCCCATAAAATTCCTCAAAAGTCTTGGAAGTATCTCATGGTTTTGTGAATTTAGTTGTGCACCTTTAGGTTTAGGCCTAATTTTAGGCCTAAAAGGCATAACTTAGTCTTTTGTGCATATATCCACTTGTTAAGGTTACAATTATTATAGGTTCCTATTCACACTTTTTCATATCAAAAATAACACTTCACATATTTCATTATTTCTTTAAGTCTTTTCCCATTCATCTTTCCATCATGAATGCATAGGTTTTATATTATGGACTACCTATGGAGTGCCTCTATTTGAGATAAAATAAAGGGAATATACCCTATTCATAAAACTAAAATTAGACTATGGATAAATTTATTAGGTTATTATGACATGTTGTATCAATTTATAAACTTTATTATGATTTTATAAGTCTCAAACATCAAATTTCATATGACTAACTTTTTAGGCATGTATGTTGTATACAATGTTCGTGGTGGACTATAGTTTGGGGTTTAAATCCTAGTATTACTTTGTTTATAACTATAAGAATTAAAATAAAATGTGATTTATCCTTATGATACTTATTTTAATGTAGTCACTCAAACTTAATCCATTGCATACCAAACCAACTTGCACTTTCTTATGCCCAAACTAGTATGTGATTGTGTTAGACTATAGGTTTCAACTCAGATTTCATAAGTTTATTATAGGTTCTCACTTTATGTTTTATTTAGATGACATGAGAGGGTTAATTTATACATATTATATTTCTCATCCCATCTTATAACTCTAAATACCTTTTAAGATTAACCTTTCACTAACCTAGCTATTCTCCAGTCCAAGTGAAACTATAGGTGTCAATTTAGGGAGTTGTGATGTTTTTGTAAGTGTTTGTTTCATGCTTGAATACTATGTCCCAAAAATTTAATATATATTTAAGTCATTAAGTATTATATAATACCTATTTTATATCATTTACTACTTATAAATCATGTACTCATTCTTTACCATCAACACAATAGGTGTTACTACAAGTTATAGGTTTATGTGGCCTTTTGGCACTATGTTTATTGAGTGATTATATTGGAAACTTGATGTAATTTAAAGTCCATCAATATTAATTTCCTCTTGATCAAATATATTCCTCTCATGTTGAGATGTGGAATTTATGTCTAGGCTACAAGAGAGACACCATTAAGCTTGTCTAGAACTCAAGACACTTCACTATGAGATGGTGCATTATATGAACAAGACCTTATTTAGATAAGTTAAATTAATTATTCCCATTGAGATTTTTTTTCAATTTTGGTTGACTACAAGCTTTACAATTATTATAAGTTATACTATATGAACCTTGAATAGACTTGAGAACTTCCATTCAAGTCATGGAAATATGCATAACCTATTTCATGTGTTCTGAGTAGCCTTACAGTCCTCTATACACACATACAAGTGATTGTAAGTGACTATGTACATTATAGCTCTGATGATTCTTCACTTAATTCATTATAAGTTCATCTTTATAAACTTCCAAGTTTATCAATAAAATCCTTCCATGGAGAAACTAACATCCATGTTATGAGAGTATAAACTAGGTACATTACATTGTTTTGGAAGCCATTTCATAGAAGATAAAAATCTATAACTATGAAAACTCTATCTTTTAGACTAATAGTAGTGTTACTTCAAACTTCAAGGATGATCCTGCCTACCTTACATGAATACATGTGCTAACTAGTTTCATTCAATCATGAAATTAATAGACATTCTCTGGAAGATCATATTCACTACTTGATTTACTTAGATCAAATCAAATAGAGAAGAACAATAGAGCCAATGGGAATGTTTAGGAATATTAAAATCATTATCATTCTTAAGGATGGTTCATGAAGAATATACAACCATTCTTGGAACTATTTCCATGGAAAGAAATGTCTTGAAGACTACTTTCATCCACCAAAAGTATTCACCTCAACTCCTCTCCTGTTCTTACTGAGTAATTTGGTTGACCTACTTAACTTTTTCTAAGATAGTGATGAGGGAGATGGAATGGGTTTTTCCAAATTTGAAACTATTGAATCTTTTCAAGCCTATAAAATACTTATGGGGGCCTGTAGAGATCCTCTTGAATCTTCCCATATGCCAAGTGTTCCATTTAGGCCATATAACTCCATAAAATTACTTTATTTTCTTATATGGACATTGAACCTACATCATGTCAATTAAATAATAGTTACCTAACACTCAACTAACACCTTGGACATTAGATCACACTTTTACACACATGTCCTAAGTGAAAAACCATACAAGTCAACTAGAGTGACCAAAAGGTGTCATATAGGAATATTAAGATAATGACACAAATGACTAATGATGAAACATATAATGTGACCCTAAACAAGATCATGTGACTATTTTATTACCTATAAAAAACCTATATAAATTTTTACTATATAGGGGTTGACCTAATTTGACCTAAGGTCAAATTACGTCAATATTTTGGCCATTTCCTAGGGGTATCAAGCCTACTATGTTAAGGATCAGTTGACTTATCCTAAACTTGGTAAATGGAGTAACCTATACATTATAAATGACACTAAAAATACTTTTAAAGGAAACCAAACACACCACACACAATAAGGAAATAAGAAGCAAGACAAGAAAAAAATTCACACTTGTGTTCTTATGAACATTTAGGGAAAACACAAATAACATAAACAAAACACAAACCTATCCTAATACATAAAATACTCAAAGAAATTGAGGTGAATAACCTTCTTCATTGAGTAAAATAGGGTTAAAGACAATGCCTCTTTCATCACTAATACTCAAAGAAAAAAAATTCTCATATGATTCATACTTTTCAATAAACACTTTCTTATGGAGATAGTTAAGTGACTTACCATGATTATATCTTTTGTTAACTACAACTTTACTACTTAGAGCTCTCATTAATACTCCTCCAAAATCTTCAAGAGTCTTTTTTGGCTCTACAACTAACTTATTATTTGATATTCTCACTTGATAGTATTTAATTAGATCATTGGTGATCATCAAAGGTTTCCCAACTTTAGGTACATTTGAACTATGAAATGTTTTCTATTGGCAGTCATCAAGATTATGTTTAAATTTGCCAAGAACTTATTGGTTCCCCATAGTCATTTATTTCTCAACTAAGGTCTCAAACTCTTCCTCATTCTCATAAAACACATCTTGTACTACCAAGGTTTATTCTTGATTGATTAAGATCTTAAGCTTCTCTTTATGTTCATATGGAACATGATTGACATTAGCATCAGGTATGTAATTTTACTAAAAAATTATGGGTCTGATCAACTCCTCAAATTCCTACATAATGTCATTAAATGTTTTCCATATATCATCTTATTCTTCTTGAGGTTTTTGTTTATGAGCATTATCTTCTTTGGAAGGTAGAACTGAGTGTTCACCAAGACTATCGTGCTTTGCAATATCTGAGAGCTCAACATCATCACCCATGTGTAAAAGATAGTTTCCCCATGTAATTTTATATAGAATATTATCATGATCTACCTAAATTACTCCATCATAATCCTCATGATGTATTTAAGTTCTGAGATTAGTTTCTTCAAATCCACCTTGCTCAGCTCCCCACTCATCAAGATACAAATAAAATATGTGATCAATGAGATTTAGAGGTTATTTATCACTAGGGTGATCAAATTATTCAATCACATTAAAATTCATGTTATAATTATAAGTAACATAAGGTTCAACTTGAATATTATAAATATGTTTAGACTTGATTATTACTTTTGCACCATATCTAGTCCTAAAACCCATGTAGGACCAGTCTAAAGTCAGATAACCTCCAATTTTAGAAGTGAACTCTCATGAAAAACAAAGTGAAAAATGAGGAGGTGAATATACCAATAAAAATTAATGAGAAATGGTGAAGGTAGGATTATCATGAATAATCAATTGCAAACCTCTAATTATGTCAATGGTCTTGGTATCTGACCCATCAAATTTTAGCACTCCTTTGGCATGAGGTTCACATTTCAAGTTTAGTTTTTTAGCTACTTTCTTGGGTATGACACAAGTACTAGATCCACTATAAATGAGACAATAATGTACCAAGGAATCTCCAATAATGATGGATAGATAGAATGGAAGAGGTTTGTCTACCTTTTCAACTATGCTTGATTTCCTTTACTTAGATTCATGGTTTTTATCAATGCTACCTCTCTTTGGATAGGGCATTTGGTTTTCAAAATAAATTTAGGAATCTCTTCTTGAAATAAGTCTGATTCTCTAGGTATTTCCAATGTATCCCATAGTGACACATTCACATGTGACCTCTTCATTTTTTCCATAATGTTAGTGAAAGGACCACTAACTTTTTCTTGTCCACTAGTAGGAATCATGTTGCCTACACCTTGAGAATTTTGAGGTAGTAAATCACTTCTAACATTCTTATCTCTTTGAATTATGCATTTAAAATTAAATTAGACATAATTGTACTTGTGCTTGTTTGAACATTCATTAGTCAACCACTAACAACCCTTTAAACTTCTTGAACTACCTTGCTCTTGCTTATTATGTTTGTAGCTATAGAATTTTCATTAATGCTTGATTGCCTATAAATGAGTCATCATACTACCCATTGACCAATGTAGACCCAATTTTACCACCCTTCTCATCAATCACTCCTTCATTTGGTACTTCATCTTGAGTCATATATGGCATAGTTACCAAATTTTTCATGAAGGCTTGATTGAAAGAATCATTGACATAAGGAGATGGATCATAAGGTTGATCTAATTAAAGTTGAGTATTATGATATTGTGCAAGGTTATTTTGATTAATCACTAATTTTCTTGAAGTGGAGTAAGTATTGGGATTGTAACCACCATATGGATTAGATTGTATAAGTTGTCCTTAACCTTAAGTATTAACTTGGAAAGGTGGCATATTTCCTTGATAGTTTGGATAGGAATGATTAGGCTAATAGTGAATTTTTAAAGGTTTTACTTGATGCTATTGAATGATCCTATTTATACCTAAGATATCTTATTCCTTAGCTCTTATCCTTTTTGATTCATTAGGTTTGCTTGGTTGACTAGGGCCAATAGACTTGTGTTTAGGTGTAGGAATATCAGCAAAAATAAGTGTAAGAGTTTGAAAGTTAGGAAATAGAGGCATGGGGGGTCTTTGGGAAATCTTCTTAGCCTATATTAAATAATTATTTTCCCTAATGGCTAATTCATAGGTATTCGATAGAGTGTTTCTTCCCATAGATTATATCAGCATTTTAATATCATTATCAAATGATTTAAGATAGTAAAGGTAATCATCGTGAGATATTGGTCTTACCAAGATTGGGATTCTATACCATGTCTTCTAAAATATTATGTTTAAGTCTTGAATTACTTCTTGAGGTTATCTCCTAATGGTGGCCAACTACTTTGTTAGTGACAAGTTGTCACTCTTGTCCTCAAATCTTCTTCTTAATGCATCTCCCAACTCATCCCAAGTTATTATTGATTCAGGTTCCAAATTTCCATACCAATCAAAATAATTACCTTTGAAGGAGACAAAAAACAACCCTATTTCAATTTTCTCCTCTCTGATGTGATGTATGTTGTAGAATTTATCAATATTCCTTATATGCTTAATAGGTGTGATGGTAGACTCATCAGTATATGATGGAACACTTTTGAGGGAAGATGTTTAGATATAATCATAGTGTGCAAGTCTTAGAGGGATATATACATTAAAGTAAATAAAAGGATAATTTCTTTCCATGGTAACCTTATGACCTTGTAAGAATGGGTAAATCAAGAACTTTTTTATGGGATTATGTGCAAGATATGACATTTTTGGATAGGGATGGGTGTTTTTTAATCTACTTGATTTATAGGAATAAAAAGGAAGCTAATAAAATTCAAAAGGTATGTATTTGGTGAGATACCTTGTGTTTACCTTAGGCATGAAAGAGTGCACTAGTATATAACCAAGATTGAAAAATTAGGCTCGCTAGATACTATAAAAAGTGGATTATCATAGCTCTTTGTTGTCAAAGCCAACATATACCTTACATATGCTTATTGGACTTCATATTTCCACTAGGAATGAAAAAACTATTGTATCTTAAAATTTCACCCTAGACATGTCAAATAAACTTGTTCATAGGCAAGCTACTACAAGAGATAGATTTATAGGTTTGAAAGGGTTATCTCCCTTGATTTATCTTCTAGGTTTAAAATACACTAGGCTAATCACTATTAGGGTGAAAACATAATAATGAAACATAAAATAAACATATGATAATGAGGTGATATACCAAATATAGCTCCAAAAAATCCACTTACATCTTTACCAAGAAAGGAGACTACCAAAACTGACCTTAACTCTATGTCCTTCTAGCATAAGTATTTCTCATAGAGGTAGATTTTTATGCTTATCTAGAGGTGGGTGAAAAAAAGTTATGATACTATACATTATTATTCTCTCTCACACTTAAATATAAACTCAATAATCATAAACACTTTATGAAACCTGTTAAAATAATTATCACTCACATAAAACATGTAAGAGTAGAATGGAAGCAAGGAGATCATGTTCATCACTTATCAACCATATAAACCATTTAACACACTTAAGAAAAAGATTTAAGATAATTGATCAAATTCATAAAAACTTTATTCAAAGGTAAATGAGGTTTTAAAACCATCAATGCTTCACCATACCAATTATAGATTCATTACCAAGACAAAAAGGTTTGAATATATAAAACATGGGAGAAGAGAGAGAAAAAGTGAAGCTCAAGGGTCACAAAGCCAAGTGTAAAACTATGATAAATTGTTAAAATGAAATGGAATGAAGTGGATAATATTATATGAAGGTATTCTTGGATAAGTGTCCATCTAAAACATGACATATTCCTCAAATTGGTGTAGAGACTCCTCATGTTCTTGCTTTGAAATTGCCTTGATGATGAGTCATTCACTTGACTATATAAAAAATATATATTAATCCTTGAAAAATATTATATATCATGATAATGTGTAAATTATATCATTTTAGATAATCTATTCCTTTATAACTTATGGACTCATCCTTGTCACTTGTTATTCACTACCTACAGTCATTCATCACTAGCCATCTAGGTCTATCCTCACACTTGCCACCTAAGTGGATTGTAGTTACTCATGGATATGAATTGTATATGTTTTATTCAAATCAAGTATATCTCATTTTTCCTTTGGTCTATCAAATAGACCTCAAAATATTCCATTTCACCTTGATCACTATCTCACTAGGTAGTCACATTATCTTCTCAATATTTGTATAGACTACCTACAATGATTGGTCTAACAGAGAGATATTCATGCAAAAATATGGTAGTAATTGAGTTTTATAAATTTAAACAAGTCCTTAAATACCTCGCACAATTATATTTACTTTTCAATCATTCTTTGCACTTGTAAAACATCTTAATTCTTATAAAAAGATAGATAATTAGGCATGTATGTACAAGTGATGGAATGGATCAAGTAGGTGGGAATGATATTTAGGGAGTTATAGAGATGTATAAAACACTCTCATGGCCATTTTAACCCTCAAGGATGAATAATTCTCCATATATTCTCCATTAATTCTAAGTAAGGGTTTTAAGAGGGTTTTTGGAGATTTTACTTGTTAATGATGAATCATAAAATATTGAAACTAAACATCCAAAAAAATTCAAATAATAAAAATTTAGGGACCCCCTTACACCATCCCCAATGCGTTAATTCACCATTCACACTATCCATACAAGCTGAGCAAAAGCAAGTGGACTCTCAAGCTCTTGACTACATTCTGAGTAGGTTTAAGGTAGAATTAGGTCAAAATGACCAAATTTATGATGCTATTTAGAAAAAAATGGATTTAATAAATTTTTTAATTTCCCCTAATTGTCCTCAAAATTATTTTAATAATATAATGGTTTTGTCAATTGAGTTGGGCACTTGTAAGTTTAGGCCTTGTTATAGGCCTAATAGGCCTAAATGTGTCTTTTGTGCATATATACACTTTTGAAGGTTCTAATGACTATAAGTTCCTATTAAAAAAATTTAATATAAAAAACAAACCTTCACATATTTTCATCATGTATTTAAGGCTTTGACTATTCATATTTGTATTATGAATGCAAAGGTTTGCAGTATGGACTACCTGTGGAGTGACATCTATTTGAGATAAAGGGAATCTATCCTATTAATCAAAATAAAATGAGATTATTGATATATTCATTAGGTTATAATTAAAACCTATATATCAATTTTAAAAACTTGATTCTACTCCTATAAGTCTCAAACATCAAACTTCATAAGACTAGATTTCTAGGCTTGTATACCATATATAATGTTTTTGGTGGACTATAGGTTGGGGTTAAAAGCCTAGATTACTCTATTTATACCTAAAATAATTTCATAAAATGTGATTTATCCTTATGGTAGTTATTTTTATGTAATTACTCAATCTTACACCACTACATATGAAACTAACTTACACTTTCCTATGCCCAGATTAGTCTATGACTATATTAGACTATAGGTTACAACTTAGATTTCAAAAGTTTCCTATAGGTTATAACTTTATTTTTAATCTAAATACCACATGAGAGGGTGAATTTATCCATCTAAGAGTGATCATCCCATGTTATAACTCTAACAACCTTCTAATAGTTCCCTTTCACTAGCCTAGCTAATCTACAGTCCAAGTGAAACTATAGGTGTCAATTCAAGGAGTTGTGAGATTCTTGTAGGTACTGTTTCATGCCTAAAAATTATATCCCACACATTTACTCTCTCCTTAATTCATTAGGGATGATATCATACATTGTTGAGCTTGTTTCAAGCCTATAAACCATGTAGTCATTCTTTACCATCAACACAATAGGTGTTATTATAAGTTATAGGTTTATGTGGCATTTTGATATTATGTTTACTAACTACTTATAGTGGAAACTTGATGGAATTGAAAGTCACTCAATATATATTCTCTCTTGATCAAACAATTTCATCTCATGATGAGATGTGGCATTCAATTATATGCTACAAGACAGACACCATTAGGCTTGTCTATAACTCAAGACACTTCACTATGAGATGGCGCATTGTATGATCAAGACTTTATTAAAAAAAAATTAAGGTATTTATTCCCACTAACTTTTTCAAAGTTGGTTGACTACAAGTTTTTTAATGACTATAAGGTCTACACTATGAACCCTAAATAGACTTGAGAATTCCCATTCAAGTCATGAAAATATGCATAAACTATCTATTGGGTTTTGAGTAGCCTTAAAGTCCTCTATACACACCTACAAGTGACTGTAAGTGACTGTGTACATCAGAACTCTAATTATTCTCCACTTAATGCATTATAAATTTATCTCCATCAAATTCTAAGTTTTGAAATACAAATACTCCATGGAGAAACTAACTTCCATGTTTTGATAGGAGAAACTAGGTACATTACATTGATATGGAAGCCATTTCATAGAAAACAAAACTCTATAACTATGTAAACTCTATCCTATAGAGCAATAGCAGTATTACTTCAAACTTCAAGGATGATCCTACCTAACTCCATGAACACACATGCCAAATAGTTACATTCAATCATGAAATGAATATACATTATTTGCAACATCATACTCACTACTTGGTTTTCTTAGATCAATGCAAACTAAGAAGAAAACCAGAGCCAATGGGATTGTGTAGGTAGATTAGAATAATTATCATTATTAAGTATGGTTCATGAGGTACATACCATCATTATTTGAATTTTTTCTTGGAAAGAAAGGATATGAAGACTAATTTCATCCACAAAATTTATTCACCTCAACTCCTTCCCTCCTATCTACACTGAGAGTAATCGAGTTGACCTATTTGACCTTGTCTAAGAGAACGATGAGGGAAATGGACTAGTTTTTGCCAATTTTGAAATTTATAAATCTTATAAATATTTGAAAATACTTATGGGGGCATATAAATATCCTCCTAAATATTTCCATGTGATAAGTGTACCTTTTAGGCCATACAACTCCCTAAAATTACTTGATCTTCTTGGATGGACATTTAACCTACATCATGTTAGTTATAGAAGAGTTTACTGACACTAAATTGAAATCTTGGACATTGGATCACACTAACACATCTATCTTAATTTAAAAACTATATAAGTCATCTAGAGTTACCAAAAGGTAACATAAAGGAATATTAAGATAATGACACAAGTGATTAAGGATTAAACATATAATGTGACCTTAAACATGACCATGTGACCATTTTATGACCTAACAAGACCCTATATAAAGTTTGACTATATAGGGGATTGACCTAATTTGACCTATGTCAAATTTGATAAATAATTATTAAATCCAATTATTTGGATTATGTTAAAATCATTAGTTTGTTTGCTGTTATCTAAAGTCTAGTCGATAGTCTCCTAAATAATAAATATTTATCAATATTAAAAATCAAAAGTAAAAAAAGTGAACAATTCCAAAGTTTTTGATTTGTGTTATTTTATATTAAATATTTTATAGTAGTATTGTCTCAATAATCATTTTATTTGGTTATTAATATTATCAAAATTGTTAATCCCAATAGTCAAGTTTTTCTAGTGTCTAGAGTCAATATTTATAGTTGTATTAGTCAATTACAACTTTTTTATATTGTCAAAAGTGTTTAAGAATAAAATAAAAAATGATGCAAAAATTTAAAATGGATGAAATAACACTTATACATGACATAAATATTTATAAAATGAGCTTCAAATACCATTCCATTAAGTAAATAACACCAATTTTTTGGAGGTTAGAGGAAACATAGGAAGGAGGTTTCTAGAGCCTCTCGTTAGTCACCAATGATGGGGGCCATGTGATGTGGTGATTTTTTAAATTTCAGTTGTCTATTTGATTTTAGTTATGTGTGAATAAGAATAGAGGTAGTATTCATGTTTACATTTATAACAAGTGAGTTAAACATTCCTTTGTATTTTAATTGAATGTGTGATAGTGAAGAGAGATGTTAAAAGTATTGTACATCATGATGTGGTTGGTGGTAAGCCACTTGTAAAACCATCTTTTTGTGGTTTTTGGTAAACTACTTGAAAACCATCCTTTTATGGTTGTTGGTAAGCCATATGTAAAACCATCATTAAGTTTTATGCTTGTCCTAAAAAAATAACCAAATCATGAGTGTAGGTGCAAATATGAGATTGATGTTTTCCCCATGTTCTCACTAGGGCGGTATGTTATGAAATATATGGTTAGTGCTCACATATATATGTTTTAGTGAGTAAATATTGGGTGAAGTTTTTGTAAAAAAACCACATAAATATCTTGGTATAGTACAATTTTTTATAAAAACTCATTTATTATTAGTGAGTTATTTCCAAGATTATAGGAACAATTTCCCCTATATATTTGTATCCTATGTTTATGCAATAGTAACAAAGGAATGTCTATTTTTTATTGTATTTAACTCCTATTCATTTCACATGAATTGGTCCATAGGACATTCCCATGTAGTTAATGCATAACATATTTAATTATATTTTGATTTATGTGTTAAACTAATAATAGAAATGGGTTGACACTACATATGTCTTGAATTTATAGGAGTGTCGTACTAGTATTTTTCTTAATTTGAATGAGAACCATAATAATCTTCTTGGTTTTGTAGAATCATAGTGATATTCTGGAAATTTTTTATATCTATATATTGAAATAAACTATAATGTGTCAGTGATTTCTATTATGTCTTTTGTGCTTTAGAATGAATCATATCACATGATTCTTTTATGAGGGGTTATCCATCTTTGAAGGGGAATTTTATTTTATTTTCTCTTACTATATGGGCCCATTTGTGTATGATATTTTTTAGTTAGTGTGTCATAAAATCCCATAATATTATGTTTGTATTTTTGAATGCTATGCATATTGATACCCAATTTTTTAAAGATCATAGAGCTATAAATATTCACTCTTGAGCCATTTTCTACCAAAAGTATTGATACACTTTCCATGTATTTGACATTGAATAAATAGTGGAAGATCTTGTTCCATGGTGTGTTTAGGAGGTAACTTTGCATTATTGAATGTGATGAACTCATTTACATCCTTGAGTTTATTCAAGATATAAACAAATAATGTTGTTTGTGTATCAGTAAGAAGAGTTGTATCATAAAAAGCATCATAAAATATACCTTTGTAAAATGTTGATATTTTTAATAACTCTACAAGAGAAATTTTTGTAGAAGCTTTTTTGAGTTTATTTAGGATGTCATAAACTTTAGATTGATTTTATTACATTATGGGAGGTATCAGGGGTTATGGAGGAACATGGTGACCACCTTAGTTTTACCTTGGAAGATGAGGTATTCACCCTTGTTAGTTTTGTCAACATGGATCTTGGAGTCTAATACAATCCTTGTGTGAATGATTGGGACAAGATAAGGATTGAGGTAACCTTGAAGTCTAGGATTGCATTAAATAAATTAAGTCATGAACTAAATTTGGTGTCTATTAGTGACATGTAAGAGATTAGACTAGAGATTACAATAATATGAATTTAGGAAGGCTTGAGATTGTACATTAATGCTTTTAGCCTTATTATAATTTTATAGGTTTGATTAATGTATTAAAATAATTAATAATATATTTTAAATTAAGATAACATGAACTAGTAAAATTCAAAAGTTGTGAACTATAATGATTCATTATTATCAAGATTTGAGATTTTGGGTTTTCTACAAACAAAAAAAAGGGTGAAACTAGTCAAGGGTATGTTTATTTTATAGGTTCATAGATATAATGATCATAGTTTTAATTAGTGAATAAAACCATGAAGACATTAAATACGTAGGATTTCATCATTCCCATATACACACTATCTTATCTTATGGGATACATTGATACTAAATTCCTAGGGCCAACAACTCATTGTTGCACTACAAAAACAAATGGTCAAAGGCTTCTTATGGATAAAAATAAAATCCTAGACATTTCTAATATACTATGAGCTACATGGAAAATAAAATACATGAATATTAATGTATAATATATTGAGTATTTTGGTAGTATCTCTCACACCATAGAGTAAGGAAAATTTCTAACCACTTTGCCTAGATTGACAATTCCTATGAATTTTAAAACTATTGAAACACAGTTTCTAGGAAATTCAAGTAAAAGAAAAATAAAATAAGAAAGTAGAGGCTTGAAAAAAAGGGTTTGAGTTTACCAATACATTTTACCCTATTTTTTGATAAAACACTAAATGGATTGAATTGATTAAAATAGTGTTTTAAGTGTATTATATCGGTGTAAAACTAGAAAATATCATATTGCTAAATATAAATAATGTTAAAGTATTTTTATTTTAATAAAGATAATAAATATAAAAATTGATGTTTTTGGAAAACACTAAGGAACAATAATTAGCTTTCACACTCATATCGATTGATTTTTATGATTATCTAAATATTTTAATCAAAATAAGAGATGATTGTGCAGGCTCTTTATTATGCACATAATCAAAATCTAGATCTAGACAAGGGTGTAATATAAATATAGAGGTGTTGTGTACCTAAGTCCATTGATCATGGAATTTATCAATTAAATGTATAAGATAGAAGACATGCAAAAGGTAGAGAAAGTAGAAATATGAAAATGACATAATAGAAGTAGAAGAAAAAATGAATCTAGGAAAGAGCATATTAGGTAGGTAATAACATAATTCACTCTAGTTTATTAATCAAAAACTTGTATAGATTAATTGTGTCCAAATTGATCACTACACCTATTGCACATGTGGATGAAGATAACTATAAGATATCACACTTAGTATTTTTATACATATATTTTTTATGTCTTCTCTTGTCTTTAAAACCCTTAGGGTACTTTGATAGCTTGAAAACCTATAGTAAAAAGAGTGGAGTGTAATGGGCTAAGTTGATCTCAATCAACCCCTTGATGATTGATTGATACCATTGTATCCAATACTCTAAAGAGGTAAATCAATCCCATGTAATTCTCCCACCTTGAATGAATGTGAGATTATTATCTTTTGACTACATGTATGCAATTAGAAGATGGATTTGATACTTGACAATGATATCTCTTGACTTGTCTTATGACTATTCATGAATATTACATAATTTGTGCATAATAGGGAATATTTTATCAATTTGTATAAGTGTGTATGCTTGTACCCAGTGGGTAAAATGAATAAATTTTGACATTTATTTATAATAAAATATTTGAAAATATCCTTTAGCCAACTGAATGAAATCTATAGGAAGATGCAAAAGATTGAATTTAAATTTGGAAACTAGTCATTATTTGGTATGGAAGGCAAATATCCTAAGTGGATAGTGGCACATTTTCCTATGGAATTAGCTAGGAGGAATAAAGATATATGTGATTTTTAAGGAACAAACTAAAGGTGTTTTAGATATCTTGAGTATTTTACATTAAAACTTATATTTAGTGATAATAATAAATAAAGGGTCAGACCCACATATAGATGAATTAATTAGAGGAATTATGAATAATATTAATGTATTTGAGTACAAGTGATGTGTTTAGGAATATTTCAAGAGTTAACATTTTGAAAAACGCATGACCAAATTTGTGTCTACAATGTATTAGTTTTAAAGTTTTGAAAAGAAAAGTCAACCCATATAAATAGGTTAAGCTGAAAAGAAAATTTTAATTCATTTTCATATTTTTGAGATGTAATTTTAGATTTGGTTATGAAAAAATCCTATAGAAGAGAGATATTAGATTTCCCTACTTCGAGTAGGTGGAGGCTACCCTATAGTTTGAGGATGCTCCAACATTGGTATGCTACAAATACTAACTTTTAACATATGTAATATTTGAATTTTTATGCTTTTTTAAGGCATTTAATGTATATTTTCATTTTCTTTCTAGATATTTCAAGTCTACAATGATCTTATCTAGACCTTTCATGGACTTGGAAAAAACTTTTGTGGACCTATATATGGTCCTATCAAATTGACTATGGACCTAAATGTGTAATTTTATATTTGAATGTAGATCTATCCCAAGTGATTATTAGGTGTTAACATTAAAATTTATGTTATTTTATTTTTTAATACTTGCATGAGTTTTCTAAGTTTTATTTTGTGTTTTTCATGATTATAGGTAGACATGTGAGCATGAGAGTTTAGACTTTGGAATATGATGGAGATCATATGAGCATTTTTATTGAGTGATGTAGAGAGGGCCACTCTTGACATAGTTAGACTTAGTCATGTTGGATGGTTAGATGTGATTCCATATGATATGAATATGATGATAGTGTTGGTAGATAGGTGGGATGATGATACTTACACTTTTTACCTTCCCATAGGGAAGATGACTATGACACTTGAGTATGTTTTGAGGATTTTTATACTTATCTTCATTGGAAAATGTGTGACCTTATAGGGTGGTAGTGGGTCAATGTAGTTAAGAAAGGATAACCAATATATGACTAGACATGTTATGTGTACCTGATATGTATCTAGAAATGCCACTATTTTGTTATCCAATATTGTATTAGAAATTTTTTTACATGTGGGGAAATTCATTTATACATTATTATCATCATATATTTCTATTTATGGTGGTAGTGTATCCATTACATATAGGATGATTAATTTTTTTAGGATATAGATGATCATGGTACATGTAATATTGAGGCTAGATGATGTTAACTCACCTATATGGATATTTACATCAATATACATGAGAGGGTTCTTGTGGTGGGCTAGGCTTATCCACATTATTGCATTGTTTGTTGTATAAACATATTTATATGATTCAACATGTAAGTATGCCTCATTGTGGTTAGACACATATGCATATGTATGTGGAGAGTTAATTTAGTACTACATGTGTTCTATGGAGTGGTATTATGGAGTGTTGATGGATACTTAGCCAAATATATATTTTTAGTGTGAAGACCCTACATAGGTTTTTAAGGATGGCCTAAGGATGGATTGTAGTTGGGGTAGATTCATGTGATTTACTAGTTTAATGATATTTGGAAAAATGTTTATAAGAGATGTAAGCTCAAGCATGTTACATGTTAATTTAGGATCAAGAAGTACCTACCACCAACATCAATTATATGGAGTTAGTTTGTTAAAGCTTTGAGATATGAAGGTGATGGAAGCTAACCTAGTGTAGCATATTTAACATCTACTCCATTGATTGAGGTGGACCCTATTATTTAGATTCTCAATCTAGATGACATTGGATGTACTTTAACATGTACATGATGGTGGATGGCACATCAATGGTCCATATTATTTCTTAATGTAATAGAGGGTGCCCCTAAGGCATATGGTGGAGAAGGAGATGCAACTTTAATATTTAATGTTAAGACTTATGTTTCTCTTATGAGTATCTATATTATTTTAAAATTATTTTCATAGTTTTTAACTATGTTGATAACATTATCATTGATATCATGTATTTTTTGGTTTTTTAGGAGATGGATAGTATTGTATGACTATCATAAAGTCAAACCTTTGAGTTTTGATGAGACATGTGTTGCGCAAAGTAGTTCTTAGTGGTTTAGTGGAACATGCCACATATATCACTAGTAAGCATGCCTTGTTATTTGATTGATATATGATGGCCATTACTACATATATCATAGTTACATTAGATCAAGATGATTTAGGATTTAAGTGAGATATGATTATAATTAAATGAGAGTAACTTATCAAAAATTTGACAAGATAAAAGATGCCTCATCCAATGTAGGCTTTAGATTTGGGTTAAATCTTATTAACTCAATACATTTAAGTTAAACATGAGCATGTAAATTTATAAGAAATAGTTTGTCCACATGGATCACAAGAGGAGGAGTCAATCCCACTCACAATATCAATAGGATGATAGTGGATATTCTTCTTCACGATTCACCCTATTATTTGAGAGGGATGCTAATAGAGATGTATCTATATATATATAGTTGGTGAGGAGCCAATTATTGAGAGATTATACATATGTTGTATATAAAAAGGAACACATAAAAGTATTATGTATATGTATGTAAATATGTGTGTATGTTGTGTGTGTATGTGTATATATATATATATATATATATATATATATATATATATAGACACACACACACACACATAATTATATATATGTATACGTGTGTGTGTGTGTGTGTGTGTGTGTGTGTGTGTGTGTGTGTGTGTGTGTGTGTGTGTGTGTGTGTGTGTGTGTGTGTGTGTGTGTGTGTGTGTGTGTGTGTGTATTATTTTACCCAACATACTCTCCTTCTTTAGGGAAATAAGGACCCAATTTTTTGGATTAAAGCCTTGACTTTGAGCCCCTTTCTATGTGTTTTTTCAAAATTCTAGGAAAAGACTAACTATTGGCCTTTCATACTTTGGTAAAATGGCATTAGTGTTGTATTTTCATAGACTATCTTTATATATGTTTCAAACTTATTTTATGAGGAATTTTGTCTAGTATCTCTTTTGGGACTTATGTAATTTGTCATTTCAAACTTATTCTATCAAACTTTTTGTTGTGGGGTTTTTTGCCTTAGCATAATTATTTTGGACATTTTATTAGACATAATTGGGTCTTCAAAATATTTTTTTCAAACATTTTGTCCAACAAAGTAGACCCTTCAAAATTTTTGTCATGGGTACTTTGCCCTAAAAATTAGACCCTTTGTACTTTGTTATAGTTGCCCTTTGGCCTTTTTACTATAGCCATTTTTTTTGATAGAATAACCATTCATTTTTTTTCTAGTTTCCCTTTGGACTTAATGCACTTACCCTTTGAGACATTTATCCTAGGCATTTTTTCCTATGAGCCTATCCTTTAGGAATTTTTTCTTGGACTAATTATTTTAGGTATTTTTCCCTAGACCAATTCTTTTGAAAGTTGTGTCTCAGACATTTTATTTGATGAAAATAAACTATGGGATTTTTGTCTGAAACATTTTGTCAGACAAAAATAAACTACGATCTTTGTGTCTCAAAAAAATTATCTGATGAAAATGTAATTCCTTAAAAATTTATGTTTTAAACATTATATCCAATGAAATTAACATCCTCAAAATAATTTCCCTACACAAAATGACTAAACAAATACCCTACTACCATGATCCATAGACCAAAAATCTTATGGAATTGCCAAGTAGCACCCCTACTTAAAGAGCATTTTACTATGTTTTGAGCTTAATTTAAGATTTTAGTGAAGGTCCAAACCATATTTCTCTATTTTAGGGCATTTAAATTAACGTAGGGGCCCTTTTATATTCTAATCCCAAGTCTAAATCATATTTATTAATACAACTAAGACCATAGGCTAGATTTTTATTTATGCAAGGTCCTTTATATTAACTTATGTCCTTTATTATATGATTGTAGAACCAATAAACCACTTTAAATTAGGCTAAGTTGATCAAACAAAGTGAGAGAAATGGTTGAAAATTTAAAGGACCTATTGAGCTCCATGAGGGTGATAAGTGTCACCATCATGGGAGCTCGATACAGTGATTAAATGACTCATGAGAAGAAACAAGGAGACTAGTACAAAAAGATCAGAGATAAAAGGTTCTATTTGAAATTATGATGGTCATGTGTATGTCATTGATGATCACAAGGATTTTTTTGATGGTTGTGCAATCATAATATTTAAGATCATCAAGAAAATGATAGGGTATTAAATTGTGATGGTTGTGTGAATGTCATTAACATTTGTGAGGACATCATTGATGGTCATTCAAATATCAAATTTAAACTCATAATTTAGTTTTTTGGATTCAAATGTTAATCATCCTAGGAATATCAATATTCAATGTTAACTTAGGAATAAGCAGATAGATAATGCAAGATCAATGTGGACTTTTTAAAGGTCCCATTATTAGTGAAAGACTGCCACTTGGCATAAAAATATTCAATCTATGAATATAAAGAGCACATATCCCCCCATGGAGATATAAAATTCCATCCAAATTTCCATCATTTAGAAGATCAAATGGTGCGAGTTGATAGTGGACTTCTCAAATATTTAGACTCAATCAAGAATATGAACATGTATGGTTAGAAAATATAAAAGTAAAGATAAGGTAACAAAACATAATAAGGCTTCAGTTACATGGCATATAAAAAGTAAATTAAAGTTAAAAATGTCAATTATTTTGAGTTAAGATCCTATAAATCTTTTCAAAGGGATATTTTATAAAGGCACGAATGACATACAACACACATTGTAGTTAGATTGGTCACAACTAACAATAGTGTCATTGCTTCTAAAAGGCAATGGTAAAGTGGTACTTATGTCTGAGTTCTACTTAAAAATGGATAATCTAAAATATCAATAGGTTTCTCTCACAACATATAAAATGAAGCATCTACAATTTTGGAAAATAGTGCATATATTTATAGTTTATATATAGTTCAAGCTAAAATTATAAAAATAGGTTTTGTCTTTATACACATGCACATGTTGCATACCTTTAGAAAAGGTTAATTTAAAATTATAACTATAAGTAGAATCTTATATGGTTTTATACCATATCTATAGCTCATGTTCTGACTATCACATGTAATGACCTTGCATGAATTTAGAGGACAAGGCAACCCCTTCCTGAAGTCTATATAAACAATTATAATACAACTTGGATTTTTGTTAGATAATTTTGAATAAATGAGTATCATCAATTTTTATCATTAGTGAATGTGTTTATGTACTTTATTTCTATTTTTTATGTAATTAATTATTATTTTATCTGGTTTTATGTTTCAATAATATTTAGTGGGTAATAGCTATGAATGGATTCTTGATTGTATTGATTGATGTACTAATCTTAGATGTGAAACAACTTTTGAAAGATTGGAAAATTATATTTATTATGATAATTAGGTTGATTGATTCATTATTTTGAATGTGTACTAGTGCTTTCTTTGATATATTTTTGTATGTATGTGCAAAATCTACCTCAGATACTTCATTATCCTAAGCCATAATATTTTGAGTAAGGGTGTGAAACAACTACCCTAAAAGGAGTAACCTTTGTCTAAGGCCTATGAATTTCCTAAATAATTATCTCCTTAGAATTCTTAATCATGTTTGATCACGTGTGTGTAATTTTTGCTAGTAATAGGCATAGGTTCTAAGAGCACAGGTCTATTTAGAAACCAACTATGTAAATTATTCTTAAAAATCATAGAACCTTATTTTATACCTTAACCTTTCCTCTTTTTTTGAGTTTGTTTTGAGACCTACCCACTTTAAATTATAATCCAACTTTCCATCCAAATCATGTAGAGATTCACTACCTTTTAGGGACCACATCTTCATCCAAAAAACTTTGTCAATAACTTGCACGCCCTATCATCTATTCCATCAATAGGTTTTAGAACATGACATACCTTAAACTCATGCCCCGAAGTGTATTTTACCTCCATTGAGATTCTAAAATGTTAAAGGCTAGCTTGTTCAATTATAGTGTGCATAAAATACACATAAAGAATTTCAACAGCATTAGAAGGAGGGTAGTACCCTCAATAATAGTAGTTATCCTTTATGTAGAGTTATATTGGAGTCACCTAGGAGAGTGACCAAATATAATTCCTCAAATGGTTTTCTATTCTCACCACTAAAAAATCATAGGAGACCTAGAACTATGGCAATAGTCTTAGTTTAGAACAATCTACCTTTGCCAATAGGGAACCCATTACCTATTAATCAATCAATGGCTCAGCCTTTATTAGTTAGATCTATTATTTCCATCCCAAGAGATGTGCATTATTTACCTAGGAATATTAATAAGTATCTACCATCCTTCTCTCCTTTAGGCATAAGGATAGTAGAAGAACATATCAAATATTTCAAAGTTTATTTAAGATTAATGAATGTTGTCAATGAAGATGTTGCATGTAGATTATTCCTTTTTACTTTAATGGATGATTCTTATGATTGGTATTTAAATTCAATGGATAACTCCATCACTTATTGGGATTAGTGTTGAGCTAATTTTATTACATAATTTGGATAGGTTACTAGTCCCATCATAGTATACCATCTCTTCACTAGTATGAAGAGAGAGCCTAATGAGCCTATCCATGATTTCAATGCATGGTTTCAAAATATGTATAATTAGTTGACCCCAAGGTATAAACTAGAGGAAGCATTAGCATTGAAGACGTACAAGAATTTGTTGTATCTGTTTACTATGGTGTTCCTAAGGAGAAATATTATAGCTAACAATATAGAATGGGCATTTGAAGAAGCCATTAATATCAATAGACAACTCAATTCTTAGGTGCCCACTATGTCCAACATCCATAATGGATTTCCCACATTGAATTTGATTCCACATGAAAGGAAGAATGTCTAAGTGTTTAATCAGAACCATCTATATACACTAACTCCCATGATGTAGCCAAAATATGGATTCTTGAATATTCACATGTAGGGTAATAGATATCAACAAAATTAACAATCTACTATGTCTCTTGATACTATTCTACAAGGCACTGAATCTAGAAAGGCATAATTAGATTCTATTTAGAAGATGGTTAAAAAATTGAGCAATGATTTCTTAAATATGCAAAGGAGGATAGGTAAAACCAATGGCCCAATTGATAATCAGACTATTGGATTTTAGAGATATAACCAACCTTGTAATAGGCCTATGAATAATATGGAGTAGCCTAACAAGTTCCTAGAGTTCAACATAGCATAAATGGCTATTCTAAATTGGTGTAAAATTCATAACACTTTTGAGCATAATGAGCTTAAATGTATTTAATTTTATGTAGCATTTAAAATATTTCAAAAAGAGGTAGTTAGAAAAGATGTGATACATAATCCTCTAGAGCATCATTTGGATTTTGGATCTTCTAGCACTGCATGTTCTTTAAAACTCATGAGTTTCCCTTTCTAGGTCAAGATGATAATGAGCCAGAGGATAACACAAATAAATTTCATGATTTCTAGTAATTCTAGAAAGGGAGATATAATCTAAGGAATAAGTAACCACTCATAATGAAAATTGTAAATACTATTGAAATCATACCTAATCCTAAATCTAGAAAAAATCCACCTCCTCCAGGAGGAAGTGATCAGCCTCAAACTAAGGAATAACTTAACAAAGGAGGATACAACATTGCCAAAGACATGAAGAAGATCAAAGCAAATATAACTCTTCATGAATTAGCTCAAATTATAGAACAAAAGGAGCTAATTTATAAGTCTATTACTAAGAAGATGCCTATGGAGAAAGTGAAAGCATCTATAGACAAATTGAAAGCATCTAACATCAATGTTATCTACAAGAGCAAGCAAGAAGTTCCACCCTTTTTGCTCACTATTAGGGCATTTAGTAAGAATATTCATAATTGTTTAGTTGATTTTGGAGATTTTATAACTGTCATGCCTACTTTTATATATCAAAAGCTTGGTTTGATGTCAAATCCTTCAAAGATAATAGTTTCATAATTGGATAAGATAGTAGTCCCTATAGTTGGTGAACTAAGGGACATGCATATCCAAGTATCTTCTAAATCATATGTTTAGATGACCATTGATATCTTGGTGGTGGACATATATGAAGGCTATCATTTGTTGTTGAGTAGAGACTAATCTAAATCACTTAATAGATTTTTCTCTATAGACTTTTCTCATATATGGCTACCATGGAGAGGAGTTGAAAATCAAATCAGAATTAATAGAGAGCCAAGAATGAAGTATCCCATCACAGAATACAATGTCAAGAATGAAGAGACAAAGTATGAATCTCCTAGCCTCAATATTTATACCTTTACTACTCATTATAAATTATACAAGCTATAACTCAAAATTTCCACATAGCTATGGACTTTACACTTTGATGGTGATAGATCTAAGAAAGGATCATGCATAGAAATTAAGATGATTGATATACAAGGTAAAACTTTATTAGAATCATAAAAATTGTAATTTTCATGAATGAAAAATAGAGCTAAATATGAGGCTTTAGTTTTTGGACTATAGTTTGCACTAAAGAATAATGTGAAGTAAAAACTAGTATTTGGTGACTCATCATTGGTGGTCAATCAAGTCAAAAATAAATACCAATGCAAGTTGTCTTATTTGAGATGATACAAGCATAGAGCATGGGACTTGATTGAAATATTTGAAGCTTTAAACATAGTATCCATTCTTATAAATAAAAATCAAGCTGTTGATTCACTAGCTACTACTTCTGCTAATCTAGAGCCACTATAGGAATCTAAGGTAAAAAGGTTCTCTATTGAATTGGTACCATGTCCTTTCATTCTAGATAATATAAAAAAATTCTAGATCTTTAATGATGACCTATATATTATTCAATTTTTAAATAATTCAAGGTAATTTAAATCCCAAATCATTAATGACAAGGACATTAATCACCTCTATTAAGAGGAATTAGATAAAGAAGGCATTTTCCAACTCAAAAATAATCAAATTCCATCCAATTTGGTCTCTATGGTAAGATCATTTGACATAGATCCTTAGGCACAATAACTAAGGCAGCCAAAGGTTAATGAATCATACTTCAAAAAGGAAAATATAGGAGATGAGAATAACCCATGTTATGTTAATATTTGTCTCAACTACACCCCATAAAAGAGATATCGAGTGAAGGATCTAATCACTTGGTATAGGGACGTCATCGCTTGGACATATGAAGATTTCAAGGTGTATAACCTAAAGTTCGTTAATCATATGATTCCCTTGAATTTATATCATAATCCATTCATAAAAACACAAATACCAGTCAATATTATTCTAGAGCCTCTCATTTAGAGAGAAGTGGAGAAGTTGTTAAGTGCAAAAAACATTTTTCTAGTTAGACATTCTACCTGGGTGGCCAATTTGGTCATAGTAAGAAAGAAGAATGGTGAGATTCGATTATGTGTGAATTTTAGGAATCTAAATAAGGATTATAAAAAGGACAATTATCCCCTACCTTCTCTAAATTAGGTGATACAAATATTAAGTGGTTCTAAAATGATGTCTTTTTTGGATGGATTTTCAAGCTATAATCAAGTACTGGTGCAATTAGAAGATAGAATGAAGATAATGTTTACCATGAAGTGAGGAAATTATGCATATAAGAGGATGAAATTCAACATAATAAATTTAATAATGACCTTCTAATGTGCCATAGATCATGATTTCAAAAGACTAATAGGAAAATACATAATCATCTACATGGATGATCTTATGGTATTTTCAAAGAATCAAAAACACCACATAAGTCACCTACAGTCCATATTTGAGAGATGTAAAAGGTTCAATATTCTATTAAACTCAAATAAGAGCATATTTATAGTGATTGAAAGTAAGTTTTTAGGGCACATCATCACCAATGAAATTGGTGATAGAAAGAATGGTTAAAAATTCAAAGGACCTGTTGAGCTCCATGAGGGTGACAAGTGTCACCATCATGGGAACCCAATATAGTGATAGAATGACACATGAGAAGAAGTGGGGAGCCTAGTATAAAAATATTAGAAATAATATGTTTAGGCTCAAATTTTGAAGGTTTTATGGATGTCATTGATAGTCATGAGGACATTTTTGATGGTAGTGTGAACATCAAATTTAAGATCAGTAAAAAAATGATAGGGGATTACATTATGATGGTCGTATAGATGTCATTAATGTTTTTGAGTATGTAATTTATGACTGCACTAATTTCAAATTTAAGATCATAAATTATTTGTTTAGATTAAAATGTTAATGGGCTAAGGAAGATCAACGATCAATATTAACTTAAGAATAAGCAAATCAATGGTACAAGAATGTGGACTTTTCAAAGGTCCCTAAAATAGTGAAAGACTACCACATGGAATAAAAACATTAGATCTATGAATATAAAGAGAAAAGAGAGCCCCATAGATTTGTCAAATGGCATGCTTGTATTCCATCATGTATAAGATCAAATAGTGTGAGTCAACAATCGACTTTTCAAAGATCTACACTCAATCAAGAATATGAACATGCATGGTTAGTAAATATAAAAGATCAGGTAATATAACATAAAAAGTTTATATTTATATAGCATCTCAAAGGTAAATTAAAGTTAACACTATCAATTCTTTCTTTCTAATACCCTATAAATCCTTCCAAAGGGATATTCTATAAAGGCATGGGTGACATGCAATGCATAGTTTAGTTAGATTAGCCATAACTAACAATAGTGTTATTGGTTCTAAAAGGCATTGGTAAAATATTACTTATGTTTTAGTTCCACTTGAAAATGGATAATATAAAATATTAACTATTTTCTCTCACAACCTATAAAAGGAGGCATGCACAATTTTGGAAAGTGGCACATATATTTGCAGTTTGCATATAGTTCAAGCTAAAATTATAAAAATATCCTTTGTATTCATACACATGCACATGTTGTATACCCTTAGCAAAGGATAATTTAAATTGATAATTATAAGTAGAATCTTATACAATTTTAGACCACAGTTAGAACTCAAGTTCTGACTATCACATGTAGTTAACTTGCATGAACTTGGAGGATGAGGTGACCCCTTCCTCAAGTCTATATAAATAACTGTAATCCAACTTGGATTTTTTTCAAAGAATTTTAAATATATGAGAAACATAAATTTAAATCATCAATTAATGTATTTGTGTATTTTCTTTCCAATTTATATGTAATTATTTGTTACTTTCTTTGGTTATATAACTCAATAATATTTAGTGTACAATAGATATGAATGAATAATTGATTGTCTTGATTGATGTACTAATCATAGATGTGAAAAAAATATTTAAAGATTGGAAAATTATATTTATTAGGATAATTAAGTTGATTGATTCATAATTCTAAATGTGTACTAGTGTTTTCTTTGATGTAGTTTTATGTGTGTGTAAAAAATGCCTCAGATATTTCACTAGCCTGAGCCATAATCTCTTGAGTAAGGGTGTGAAATATCTACCCTAAAAGGGGAAACCTTTATCTAAGGCATATGAATATCCTACATCATTATCTCCTTAGAATTCTTAAACATATTTGATTGTGTGTGTGCAATTGCTGCTAGCAATAGGCATGGGTTCTAAGAGCACATGTTTGTTTAGAAACCAACCAGGAAAGTAGTTCCTGAAAAACATAGAACCTTATTTTCTACCTTATCCTTACCTCATTTTTTGAGCTTTTTTTTTAGACCTATCCACTTTATATTATAATCCAACCATCCATCCAACTCACATAAAGATTCACTACCTTTTAGGAGCACACCTCTATCTAGAAAAACCTTGTCAATAGCTTGCATGCCCTATCAACTATTCCATCTATAGGTTGCCAAAAAATGTATACCTAAAACTCATGCCATGGAATGTATTTTACCTCTATTGAGATCGTAAAATTTTATAGGCTACCTCATTTGACTATGGTATACATAAAACCTACACCAACACACACACACACACACACACACACACATAAAGTACTATGTGTATATATGTATGAATGTGTGTGTGTGTGTGTGTGTACACACACACACACACACACACACACACACACACACACACACATGAATGCATGCTCACACGCATACACACATACACACATAATTTATTTGTTCTTATTTAATTTATGTTTATGAGAAATGGATATTACATACATTTTAAGATTTTTTGAGTTTGACAATTGGGAATAATGTGATAAAATTATTAATTAGTATTTTGATATATTTTTTGACATAGCACTTAGTGGGACTAAACCAAAAATAAGAATAGATGCATAAACTAGGGAAGTATAGTCTAAAGGATTAGCCTTCTTGCCTATTGAATCATTTATTATTAATGACTTCCTTTTATCAACTATAAGGCTCAATTTATTGGCTCTCTCCAATTTTTCTTATTCATCATGTCTTTTTTTAACTTCCTCTTATTATTGAGGAATTAAAGGTAGGATTTTTTATTGATCAACTATTAGACTACCTGTGAGGGGAGTCTTTGGTTTCCTTTTATAATAAATAGTGGTCTTGTATTATAAGGAGGAGCCTTATTGATTTGAGGTAGTATCTTCCTCTATGGATACCCCTAGCATTATAGAATCATATAATTATGATGTAGTTATAGGTGTTTATAATATAGTTGTTTATAGGTGCTTTATGTCTTCTTCATTAGAGGAATATAGGTCAATTAGATCCCCTAGAGCTCCCTTATGATTAGGTTCAATTAATCCAATATCCTTCTTGATATCTCTCAACATAAAAGGAAGTTCTTATGAAGGCTCCCCTTATTTCTTTATCTACTCTAGGGGCTGGTTGTTCCATAAATAAAAAGTTAGCCATCCTTTAGAAGGTGGCCACCTTGTATTCATTTCTTGTATCAAAATTGATGGATATTTTTGAATTATACTTAGGTGATCCTCCTTCAATCCCATAATTTAGGTCCTTTCTAAAACTTGAGCATCATCCTTTACATTCAAAAATAAAAAGTCATGGTCATAAGGGACATGTAGGTATGGTATACAAAAGCATTGAATGTGTCTTTGTATGTGACCATCAGGGTCCCAATCCTTATGTGGCATAGTAGGAAAATTATAGATTTTTATTTTATTTCCTACTTCTCTAAATTACTTCCTCTATATGTAACACATTTTCCAATTATTAGATGTGACCCATATTATGTTCTTTTCTTATTTTTGATCAAGTCTTCCTCAACACTCCACCATAGTTGATAAGTAATTTCTTACTCTAATAATTTGTTTGATATGTATTTGGGAAGGTAAAAGGGATTGAATTTATGTCCAACAATCATAATTACCATATAATCAAGGCATAACTAGTAGTCACCCCTTCTAACTAGTTTTTTGGTTATGCTTGCTCTAATTTTGCAGAGTGGAGACCCATGGATAGCCTGTCATACTTGAGGATAAACAACCTTAGAAATTTGATCCATGTTATTTATATATGAACAAATGCACATGAACTGGTAATAATTATAGGTGTGATTCTTAACATAATTTATGGATGCACTCTAGAGCTCACAAAGGACCTTATGCACCATGACCATTACGACATCCAAAAGATAAGACATCATGTAGAAGTGGCCAGCTAGAGTGGGCCAGCTAGAGTGAGCCCATCCAAATTAAGAAAATGTATGTTAGGTAGGTCATACACCTTTTTAAGTAGTACCATCCCAATCCACACCCCCATTATAAATTTGTTAATGGGGGTGGGATTATTTCATTTATATGTAATGGTTTCCATAGGGATAAGCCATGAACTCAACACCTTATCCATTTAATTGTGTTGGTTCCACAAAAATAGTCTATGTATATCAAAAAATGCATCTGGAATTGGTAGTGATAAATACCTTTCAAAGTCAACTTGAGAGATGCATACCACAACTATTTGGTTGTCCATGTGGTGTATAAATTCATCCTATGAAATATTTCTTCAAAATAATAAATCTCATAAAATGTGGATGCAAGGTATCACCTTGAGCTTAGCCACAACTGAGTATAGTGATTGTATCTTTAAGGAGAACAAGTCTATAATGAATTGGCATTCTATGGTAGATAGATTTCCATCTACCAAAAAAACATCGATAGAGTCCATAATATCCCATAGTTATGAGTAATTACTTAAATGTTATATAATATAGTTGCATCATATATCATGTCTATGAACTCAATCGAATCCTTGATAGAGAATGGTGATGGTGGAAGTGTTCCTCTTAAACTCTTAGATGATGATGCCATTGCAATTATGTGTAGTGTTTGTAGTCTATTTACGTGCTTTGTAAAATTCTCCTCTACTAGTAGTTTGTTTTCTTGTTAATGGATTCAAAAATTACTAGGGCTTTCATTCATGCATTATAAATGCCTAACATTTGTGTTTTTTATATTATCTGCATAGTTCAAATATTTTTAGTTTTGTTGGTGGGTAACCTTATCAAGTATCAAGAAGTATTTTTAATTTATTGGATAAGTATAGTGGAATTTTGGTAGTTAGGAATTAGGATCTAGGTTTTGTTTTGGGACCAATCTTAAAAAATATCTAAATAAATATTTCAAACATAAAGCTTGAATAAAAATCTCAAAGACCAAATCTATCAGAATAAATATTTTGAACAAAATGCCCAATGTAAAATTTTGAAGAGAAAAATATCTAAATCAAATAAAGTCAATAATGAATCTTTTTTGAAATTTGTTTGATCAAATATCTTGAACACAAAACCCAAAGACTAAAAAAAATCTTGATACCAAATGTTTGATAAAAGACAAGTCATTCAAAATAATTGTTCAGACAAAATGTCTAGTGTAGAAACTTTGAAAAAAAAGTATTAATGAATAGTCTCCAATGAATAAGACCCAAACATAAGTTTTGAAGAAAAAAATACCAAAAATAAGGATTGATCAAAATTTTTTAAGACCAAAAATTCTAAAAAGAAGGCTCAAGCAAAATGTTTGAAGACCAAATCTTGAATAATTCTTCCAAATAAAACTAAGTCTAGGAAAACCTACATAGTTCAATAAAATATCCCAAATGGAATTAATAAAGTTAGTCCATAACATGTATAATAACATTTTTTGTTATTCTAAGTGTAAATTCTAAGGAGCAATCCAATTATAACTTTGTATAGATAATAGAAAGGTTCAATAAATAAGGCCAAAATTTAAAAGTGCATCCCCATTTCTTAAAGAAAAATGTGGCATGTTAGGTACAATAGTATCTACAAGGAGAAAAATTGAAGATAATACAAGACCCTTTAAGGGATCTCCTATAATATACCTTGAAGGGCATTATAGTGTAGAGACCTAAAAATAGCCATTAATAACCTTCAACTAGGATTTTGACCAATTTCTATCAAAATGTAAGATTTGGCCTAAAACACTAAAACACATTAAGAGATTTGAAATTGACATATTAAAGTGTTGATTTTGGAAAAAATATAACTAATGGGATAATGCAATTTATGTGCCAGCTAATTTTGATCAAATCATTTCGAGTTAAAATGTCAATTTTGCATCTAGGTGCCCTAGATTGCTCTTTCCTATCAAATCTCTTACACGAGATGTGTGCCTTTGTTATTTTGTGTTGAAAACATCCTAAATGGGATAATATATCTATTGCATATAACATCAACTTCTAATTCTAATCTAGTCAAATTTTGAGCCAATAATAAGACATTTTGATCGATTTGATTAATTTTTGCACCAAGGGGCAAAATTTGCATCAAAGTGACTAATCATGATTAAGAGCTAATTAAAAAATATTAGGGCCTTAATTTGATTTTCCATGGAACTTGTTGAATAAGTATTTATTTGAAATTCAATGTAAATAACTACATCATTAGGTGAAATCATTTCTTGGGAAGGCATCCATAGGCCATAAATGCATAAAATGTCAAGATTAACCCCTCCCATGACTCATTAAGACCCTCCATTTATATTCAATGTACCTCTATCCCAAATATTTATGATCCTATTTATGAATTTTAATTACATAATTTAATTAATCCTTATCCACACATCTCCATATTGAAATGCATGGTTCAGGTTCATTCTGACCATTTTGTAAAATCTATAAATATGAGGCCTTGCCTATTGAATTTTAAGCTCTTTCATGCCAAACTTATAATGCCCAAATACATTCAAAATAATTGCATCTTAGTGTTATAATTCCCAAATGTTTATCCAAATCATGTCAAGCCAACCCAAAGCCACAAGATGCCAAAGAGAGATGGAGGTAGCCACACTCCATTGATGCAGACTTCATGAGCACAAAATCGAGAAAGCCACTACAACAAGCATTTTGAAGCATCCAAAGAAGGTGAAATAAAGATTATTTCATGTTTTAGTTGTGTTTCCATTTTTTTTAACTAATCTCTCCCTAGTAACTAGGCCTAGAGATGTTATGCTAGTGTGTTAATTTCATTTTGTTTTTATTTTGGGACTAACACAATACTAACCATCCTGTCTTGAGTTAAATTCATATTTCAAATAATGGCATAATTTGTGGGAAAAGATGCATCCCACCTATGAAGGAGAACATGAGTTAACTTTAATATTTAAATTTAGATGATTAAAACTCTTTCCAAGTCATTTTCTAATTTGGTTTGGCCAAATTTTTATCTTCACAGGTTTACATAATCAACCACTAATAATTTTTATCATAAAGACAATTTTGATTAAAAATTATCTTATCAAAGTTAGTTGGCCCATAAATTTCATTGTTCCATTTAGTGATATTTTGGCAAAAATCATCCCTTGAGTATGTCAGTTTCAAAGCTTTTAATATGTTTTAGTGTTTTAGGCCAAATTTTACATTTTGATAAAAAATGGTCAAAAGCCTAGTTGAAGGTTATCGGTGGCCAATTTTATGTGTCTCTAGTTTTGCCCTATCTAGGAAGATGTTTCAAACCATAGGCATAAAAATGTCTTCTCAAATAATGAGAAATGGCCTGTATGCCAAAAAGAATATGATTGAAGAACAAAGCCCTAAAGATTGTTTGGGAAGCCTATGATGATGCCCCCCTGAGGGAGTGGATATGAAATTATTGATGGATGGTCCCTTAAAAAAAAAGAAAGAATAAAAGTGGAATTAACCCATGGTTGAGAGTAATTTAAATGAGAAAATGCTTACATTCATTGATTTATAAAGATTATTGATTTACCCAAAGGTGATTATCATCAAGAATAAAAGTTAAAATAATGATTTGTCCATAGGCAGTTATAATCATTAAGAGGACTTAGATTCACTAAATATGATGTTTGATATGGTTATTCCCTAGTTAGGGTAAATTAGCAAGAAAAAATCAAGGATAAAACCTATTACATAGATTAAATATGAATGGGTACAAATGTACATACAATGGTCTAATGACTAAAGAAGTCACAAATAATTAGGCATACGAGGATGCAAAGTGATGAAAGGGATGAATATAATAATAATGATTGATCAAATATAAACGATTGAGTTATTCTGCCAACAAGGAGATGCTCATCCTTATTATCAATGATATAACTAGAATGTTTAATGGGTTAATTTGATCAAGATGTGTGGAAGGATTGTCCAAGGTGACAAGGAGAAACTTATGTAGATCCATTTATTATAGACCTCTTGAAGCTACATTTTTCTATAGCATGTGATGGTAGGTATCATGATAGAACACCATGAAGACATGGCTAAAATATGCATAAGGACTGACTCTCGATCTAATAAACACTCAAAAATAATACACTAATGATAAAAACCATGATGACAATGTTGACATATGAATATGAATAGACTTAAGAATAATGTGCTCAAAGAAGCACCTAATTAGCATATATATATTGAGTTGAGGCAATAGTGATAAAATCAAACAAGCATGGAAGTGAACAAATAAATAAACAACCTAAAATAAACAACCAAATAGAAAGCCTAAAAAAAACAAAAAAAAAAAACATCCTAACAATAACCATTCCCTAGTAAGGTGAATCAAGGATAAATGAGTAGGCTTAAAGAAGATAAATGTTTTTGGATTTTGAAATATTATGAAATTTTTTGGCATTTTGAGGTATCTCAACTCATTAGAGAATGACAAGATAGCTACTTACAAAATGGTAAGAGTGTTGGCTTAGATTGCTCATAAAATGGTAAGAACATATGGAAAAGGGAGAATGAGGTGACTTCAACATGAATTGAGCACATCCCAAATAGTATTGAAATGACCTCAAGTCACAATAATTCCATCCACACAAAAGGAGAGGAAAAACCAACTAGGTCCCAACAAGTTCTCAAATCTAGAAAATGGCCAATCAAACGAAAATAACAGTGGCAAGGTGATGTGACAATGGATGATGAACAATTATTACCCCTAATTTTCCCATAGGTGTTATAACTAAATACAATGGATTATATCAATGATACTAATTTTCCCATAGGTAGTTATAATTAGTAGCAAGACTAGTGAAATATTAACTTGCCTATGAGTAGTTATAATACGGCTCACATAAACAAACTTGATATAGAATGGAAAATGAAAGATATCTTGCCAAATAAAATATCACACTACTTTCATAGACTATCATTAAAACACATATTTGATATATTGGTGAAACTTGATCAAAACCCTCTCATAAAAAGTGTAAGAATAATGAAAGGGACCAAGATCAAAACAAGATTGGATAGGATCACTAAAAATAGGATTTTGTCTAGATAGGAATGGTATGGTAGGATGGCATGGTATTGCTCTAGGATAATTATGGCTTTGATAGATCAGATAAGATGGTAAGAGGGTTACCCTCAAGTGATGGGGTGATTGGATAGGATATGTGACAATGATAAAAGGATATGTGACAATGGCAAATGAGTATGGTAAATGAAAAGGCATGGTACATGTTTTTGGCTTGGGTGATTATAGGTTTTTAATATGTTTGGTTGGGGTATGGTAAATGACATATGATTTTTTTATTCCTACTAAAATGGAGATGCACTTCCTAATCATAAAATGATACAACTAGAATAATCAATCATGTTAATTGTTAGCCCATGCCTCATTTGAATAGTTACTCTATCAAGAACTAGTTGCATATTTGGTTGCAAATGATGTTATTGTGATCTTCATTAGTCATTGATTTTGATTCCTTCAAGCATCAAGACAAGGTATCTTTGTATCTGATACAAAGGAAAGTGTAACCATGAATGGTAAATAGGGATAAATAATAGATGATAGGTTTGTTTGTGAATGGAATGGTAGATGATAATGGACTATGTAATGGTGGGGAAACAAATGAAGATCAAGACTTTAAATCACATGTAATGTTGTTGATTCTAGATTTGACATAACTTTGGATGTGGTAGGTTTAAAGACTTGTTCTCTCAATAAAACTACCAATTTTTTCTATTATTTAGGCTTAAGAGTATATACCATTTGATTAGGTTGTAGATTGGAAGCTATGTTGATTTGATCTTTGATTTTGTCTTCATCAAGTAGTGAAGGACTTTGGTGCTTAGCTATTGTCACCTCAAAGAGGTTTTCACTAATAAAGCTATCTTGATTGTCCCATAGTGCCTCTGAGAATGTTCACTAATGAATAGTGGATTTCAACTTTGATTTTCTTCTAGAGATTTTTAAAAAGTTTCACTAAGAGATATTGAGTTTGAACTTTGTGTCTCCCCTAGTGCCTTCAAAAATATTTCACTAGTAAAATGTTATTCTACTACATGAATTTGGTCTTGGCCTCTTTTCTCTTCTTCAACTATGATGTTGCCATGGATGTAGTTAAAGAAAGTGTAATTCTATGTAATATCCCCAACCAATAGGGACTGTAGATAGATAAAAGCTCTGATACCACTATTTCTGAGTACTTGAGGTACCCATGATTTACTAACTGATTTAATGTCCAATATACCCAACAAGATGGTAGAATTTAGCTCTGGTCTACCCAATAAGATGGCAGGAATTTGGCTTTGATCTACCCAATTGGATGGCAAGAATTTGGCTCTGATACCACTGGTATATCCCCAACCAATAGGGACTGTATAAAGATAAAAGCTCTGATACCACTATAATATCCACAACCCATAGGTATTGTAGAAAGATAAAAGCTCTGATACCACTATAATATCCCCAATCAATAGGGACTATAGAAAGACGAAAGCTCTAAATTGCTTTTCTGAGTATTCTAATTTTTTGTATGAAATAAGAACAAATTATGATTTTTGCAAAATAATTTCCAAATAGATAAATAAATCATAGTATAATCTCTTATTTATTCACTCAGATGATTACAATAGATGTCCTCTATCATGCATATAAAGAATATTCAAATACTATCTTAATAACCTGAGTATTCCACAAACTGGGAAAAAAAACTTGAATCTAGTACGTCTCAGCCTATTGTGTCAAAAACATAGTCACCAACATTGGTTATACTACCACCATCAGTTTCTTGGTATCCTGCCAATGTCAGTGAGATGGTCGGCCGATGTCGGTCTCTATTGGTCTCTACCTGCCAATGTCGGTCTCTGTGAGGATCTGTACGGACTTTGTACGACCACCAATATAACACACCCTATTTGTTTGACCCCTGATCTCAAGATATATGGCTCTAATATAGAAGATCTCTATCTGTATAATTTATTAAATCAAAAACCTAATAAAATAAATTCCTAAAATACCTGTGATAACTTCTGTGTGAAGTTATCTCTCAAACCTGTAAACCTCTGTGATAACTTCTGTATGAAGCTATCTCTCAAATTGGCAATAGATCAACTAATATTTCATAGCCTCTAAATCACACACACTGAAGAGTGGACATTCTCCAATGCAAATGGAATCTTAGAACCCTTGGCTCAGCCTTCACAGAAGAATTCTTAGCAACAATCAATATCAATAATCAATGAATCAATGAATAATTCATCTCTTTCCCCATGAGAAACACTTATACCCTTAAAAATATGTGCTTTCCCTAATTAGGGTTTCTTAAATTAGAATTAGGGTTTCTTAATTAAAATTAGGCCAAATAATTAATATTTGATTAAATTAATCAAATATTAATATCTCCCTCAATACATGTCGAATCCTCAAACCGACTAAAGCTGGTGAATCAGGGAGTGATTCTGCACATGACCATACTAAAACAAGGGTGCTCCACTACATGTTAGAATTCCCTAAATAATAGGAGCTTAGGCAAATGTGTCTAAAAGAGCCTGAATGAAAACCAACTATAAAAATTCTGCTAATCAAAGCCAAGCCAAGCTCCATCAAGACCCTCTATCCATCCTCTCAACCTATGAGGGTCACATAATAGGCCAACCATCAACTCTGAAGATGTCAACTGAAAAGGGGACATGACATTCTATCAGTCCTAATCAACACTTATAGGAGATAGAATGTCAATAATGTGGTTATGTTGGTTGATGGTAATGGCATGTGGAATGGTAATTTAATGGGAAGAGACTTCACAATATTCATAGAAGATATTAGGATAAATTGTGTCAATATTGAAGCACTCATCCTCAAAAATCATAGAAAGATCACAAATATACTCAAATTGATCTAATAGGCATGAATAACCACTGTTGTAACATTTATGAACATATTCTAATTTTGAATTTGATTTCAATTCAAGGGACTCTGAATCTGATGTTGAGACTAATGTCAATTTTGATTTTGATGTTAAATTTGATGTTAGTTAAAGAATATAACTTTGATTCTTCATTTTAGGGGTATTCCATTATAATTATGTCTTGTTGAATGTTTCATATTGGACAAGTAATGACCTATGATAGCATAATGGGCTCCACAAAGACTGGTTTATCAAAGTGAGACTCCTTAATGATGGTAAAAAGGTCAAAAGATAACTCCTCAAATACTTTATTATTAAAGGGAGGCCTTTAAAAAATATTCATATGGTCAAGGTAACGATTTTACCAAAGGTAGTTATAATCATTAAGAAGTGACTCAACAAATACTAGCTCATTAGAGTGAGACTCCTTGATAACTAGTATACGATCAATTGGCAATTCATCATATATTGAATAATCACAAATGGTTGGTTTAAAAAAAGTATCTTAGATTGATTGGTTATTTTGGCCTTAGTTTTTAATGAGTTTGAAAATACCAATTTTGAACATAGCTTGGTCTATGAATGATTGGATTTTTTAAGGTTTGGATGGTATTGTTACTGGCTAAGGAATGGCATATGATTGGATAATGGTAGGGAATTGTGTAGATTGATTTCTCACACAAGACAAAGGATGAAGTCCTGAGATGGTAACAATAGGGTGATATGGGGCTTGGTTGTTTTCACAAGCTAAAGGAATAGGTCTTGGAATGATGAAGGGGTGTTGTGGAGCTTGATTGCTCATATAAGCCAAATAATGAGGTCTTGATAGGACAAATTTGGGGCATTGTAGAGCAAGGTTGCTCACACAAGCCAAAGGATGAGGTCATGGAATAGGAATGGTGTGATGTTATGGTCTTGGAATATAAATGATATGATGTGGTGGAGCCTAATTACTCATATAAGCCAAAGCAACCAAGTCCTCCTCATAAACCATATCATCCCAATTAGTAACTTGATTTAGATTGTAAGTTAGTTCTTAAATATGTTCTATGTAATAGTTATTGTAAAGATATGGATCCATATCCTAAACAAAATTATCTATAGTTAGGTCTTTAAATTCATCCTCACAAGCCTCTTCATACCACTTGCAATATCCCCAACCAATAGGGACTATAGAAAGATAAAAGGTCTGATACCAATGTAATATCCCCAATCAATAGGGACTATAGAAAGACGAAAGCTCTGAATTGCTTTTCTGAGTATTCTAATTTTTTGTATGAAATAAGAACAAATTGTGATTTTTGAAAAATAATTTCCAAATAGATAAATAAATCACAGTATAATCTCTTATTTATTCACTCAGATGATTATAATAGATGTCCTCTGTCATGCATATAAAGAATATTCAAATACTATCTTAATAACTTGAGTATTCTACAAACTGGGAAAAAAACCCTGAATCCGGTATGTCTCGGCCTGCTGTGTTAAAAACATAGTCGCTGACATCAGTTATACTACCGCCATTAGTTTTTTGGTGTCATTATCCTATCGACATCGGTGAGATGGTCGATCGATGTCGGTCTCTGTCAGTCTCTGCCTGCCGATGTCGGTCTCTGTGAGGATCTGTACGGATCTATACGAACTTCATATGGCCACCAATATAACACACCATGTTTGTTGGACCCTTGATCTCAAGATATATGGCTCTAATATAGAAGATCTCTATCTATATAATTTATTGAATCAAAAACCTAATAAAATAAATTCCTGAAATACCTGTGATAACTTTTGTGTGAAGTTATCTCTCAAACCTGTAAACCTCTGTGATAACTTATGTATGAAGCTATCTCTCAAATTGGCAATAGATCAACTGATATTTCACAACCTCTGAATCACACACACTGAAGAGTGGATGTTCTCTAATGAAAATGGAATCCTAAAACCCTTGGCTCAGTCTTCACAGAAGAATTCTTAGCAACAATCAATATCAATAATCAATGAATCAATGAATAATTCATCTCTCTCCCCATGAGAAACCCTTATACCCTCAAAAAGATGTTCTTGCCCTAATAAGGGTTTCTTAAATTAGAATTAGGGTTTTTTAATTAAAATTAGGCCAAATAATTAATATTTGATTAAATCAATCAAATATTAATCTCCCTCAATACATGTCAAATCCTCAAACCAACTGAAGCTGGTGAATCAGGGAGTGATTCTGCACATGACCATACTAAAACAAGGGTGCTCCACTGCATGTCAGAAGTCCCTAAATAATAGGAGCTCAGGCAAACATGTCTGAAAGAGCCTGAATGAAAACCAACTATAGAAATTCTACTTATCAAAGCCAAGCCAAGCTCCATCAAGACCCTCTATCCATCCTCTCAGCCTATGAGGGTTGCATAATAGGCCAACCATCAACTCTGAAGAAGTCAACTGAAAAGGGGACATGACACCACTCAAGGTCTCAAGTTGGATCATAAGTTATTTTGTGACTTTATTCCCATGAATGATTATTATGAGGTGGATATAAATCTATCTCACAAACTATATTATCATCATTGGAGTCTTGACTAAATCCATAAAAGTCATTTTGTGTGGCCATTCTATCATAATTTGGATTATACATGATGCCACCATAGGTGTAGCTAGACATATCCACATAAATGATGAAACCTTCAAAAATAAAAAGGCCTAGAGTTTTACATACTCTAAAAAAGTATGTCCAAAGGACAAATGGTTCAAACATGATCTAACTTGGTCAAAATTAAATTTATACCTTGAAAAAATGATTTGATCATGGATATGCATCTCCAAAATGGTTTATACTAAGACTTATCATAGAATAGTCTAACGTCAAATGTCTAATGTCAATTGTCATATGCACAAAAGGTCAAGCATCTAAATAAAAATAGGCATGTCAAAGGTCTAGGTCAAAGGGTTCCAAATAAAGTCTAAAGTAGGAAAGGGAAAAGAGTCGCTAGGTCTTTTGTCCAAACATAGAGTCAAAATCTAGGCTCAAAGAGGCTATGCTAGGACTTTTAGCCAAACAACATCAAAAAATAGACTTGAAACAAAGGCATGATGTGATTTGATTTAATCTAACAATTTTGGAAATAAATTTGACATAGAACTAACACACAAAATCAAACATAAACATGATCAATTAGCATATGGCATAAGGTAAAAGGATTTTAGAGAAAGGTTGTGTTCTCCCAAATAAAGGCATAAACAATAATGATGATAGGCATTGCATAAACAAACCATCAATAGTTTTCAAATTTGGGTAATCAATTAAATAAATTTATGTAACCCAAAATAGAAAGATCACTATATCATCCCCATGAATTAAAGCCTAAACAAAAATCAATCAATGTTTGAATCTAAACATTGCAAGGTTAATTGAAAACTCAACATTGAAAACTAGGTTTTAATCAAACAAGCTAGTCAAGATCGAACAACATGACGATGCATAAACAAGGTCCAAATGGCTGACATGACATGGTGTAAAACAAATGGTTTTTGATACAATGGTAAACAAGTATTGAAATAAATTGAGAAGCTTAATGGCATAAATATGCTAGAATGATATGATAAATGTCATGTTTCAAAAGACTTAAAGGCTCAAATTATTTGACATGTTTTGAAAAGCATAACACTACCCTCCTCAACTAAAATACATGGTTTTGACATGGTTTATAAACAAAAAAACAAGTATTAGTCTCAAAACATACCAAGCAAAAATGACTAAAATACACTAATTATAATCATCCAAATCTTGGCAAGGGTATGGTAATGTGGGTTTGACTAAACTAGCATGTTTTGAAACATTTATAAGGGGATAACTTACATAATGACTTTCACATCATGATGTAAAATAAAATCATATAATTGGGTATCTGTAGCACTTTGCTTATTACAAAAGTGTGTTCTCATTTTTGTAACCATTACATCCATTGCTTGCTCAATGTAGTGCAATATGTAAAGTGCAGATACATCTCATGTGCAACTCTAACACTAGAAGGTGGTTTAACCACTCAAACCTCTAATCCTAGTGGGAGTGGTGAAGTCAATGCCAAGAGGTGAAACCCTAGGTCAAAACTTCCCTATAGAACTTGTGGGAGGTAATGAAGTCTCCCTTGCAAGCCAAGATGAAATAAAATAAAATATATAAATAGAAAGACTTTATGGTTACCTCAATATCACCTAATACTATCATGAGTTTTTGGGGAGGGATTTATGAGATATTCTTTCTATGCCTTAGACTAGGCTCTTTTTAATAAGGATGGTGCTTTTTATTCCAAAAGTTCCCTAAAGGGGATGGATGGAAGTTCATACATACAACATCCTTCTCTTTTCTAATCAAGTTTAAATAAATAAATTTTGAATAAAAAAATTTAATGAATGAGTTCAATTTTAAAAACAAAATTGAAAAATTGGGTGGTGTTCTTTTGATCCATTGGTCTTAAGTTGTAACTTTTGAAAGCCTAATTATCAAAATCATTCACTTAAGCATCTAATTTTTTTATTAAGCACTAAAATAAAGTTCTTAGTCCATTTTAAACTTTCAAAAGTCTAAAAATCATTTATTAAAAAATTTCAAGATTGATCTTGTAATGAAAAATTTAATATTCCTTTACCTTTGAAGTTATTTTATGAAAAGTGACAAGCCACCTTTAAGGATAAAAATCTATCGACCCAAAGGCATCACCCCAAAATAAAATGTGTTAGATTAGAAACATTTAAATATATTTTCAAAATTTTGTGAAAAATCTATTCTACTTGAATCTAAATTGATATCATATTCTAAAAATTTAGAAACACATGGTTTGAAAAAAAATCATCAAAAATAGAGTCCATATGAACCCAAACCAAGAATTTGAAAATGACCTATTAGCTCTTTGGTTTATGTTCTTAATAAAAATATAGTAACCATCAATGGTTGAAAATAACTGTCAGTGGTTGCACTAACCATAAGTGGTTGACTGTGTAAACTTGTGAAGATAAAAATCTTGCCAAACCAAATTAGAAAATTACTTACAAAGAGTTTTAACCATAAAAATTGAAATTTTAAAGTTACCTCATGCTCTCCTTCATACATGGAATTCATCTTTTCCCACTAAGCATGCCATTATGTTAAATAAGAATTTGACTCAAGAGAGGATGCTTAGTATTGTGTTAGTCCCAAAATGAAAACAAAATGAAATAAACACACTAGCATAACATATCTAGGCCTAGCTACTAGGGAGAGATTAGTTAACAAAAGAAAATAGAAACACAACTAAAACATAAAAGAAAACTTCTTTCACCTTCCTTGGATGCTCCAAAATGCTTGTTGTAGTGGCTTGCTTAGTTTTATGCTCATGAAGTTTGCATCAATAGATTGTGTCTACCTCCATCTCTCCTTGGCACCTTGTGGCTTTGGATTTTCTTAGCTTGGATTGGCTAAATATTTGGGAATTATAACAGCAAGATGAAACTATTTTTAATGCATTTATGAATTATAAGTTTGGCATAAAAGAGTTTAAAATTCAATGGGCAACGCCTCCTATTTATAGATTTTGTAAAATGGTCAAAATGAACCTGAACCATCCATCTCAAGATGGAGATGTGTGGTTACATATTAATTCAATTATGTGATTAAAATTAATAAATATGATCATCAATATTTGGGATAGAGGGGGAATTGAATAGGCATGTAAGGTCTTAATGAGGCATGTGAGGGGTTAATCTTGATATTATATGCATTTATGGCCTAGGGATGCCTTCCCAAAAATTGATGTCATTTGATGATGTAGTTATTCACATTAAACTTCCAATAAATATTTATTAAACAAGTTCCATGGAAAATTAACTTAAGTCCCTAATATGGTTTAATTATATATTAAGCATGATTGGTCACTTTGATGCAAATTTTGGCCCTTGGTGCACAAATTAATCAAATCAATCAAAATGTCTTGTTATTGGCTCAAAACTTGACTGGATTGGAATTATAAGTTGATGTTAGATGCATTGGATCCATTATACCATTTATGATGTTGTCAACACAAAATATCAAAGGCACACATCTCATGCAAGATATTTGATAGGAAAGAGCAATCCAGGGTACTTAAGTGCAAAATTCACATTTTAACTCAAAATGATCTAATCAAAGTTAGTTGGCCCATAAATTTAATTATCCCATTTAGTGATATTTTTTCCAAAATAAGTACTTGAATATGTAATTTTTGAATCTTTTAATGTCTTTTAGTGTTTTAGGTCAAATTTTGCAATTTGATAGAAATTTGTCAAAAGCCTGGTTGAAGTTTATCGATGGATAGTTTTAGGTGTCTATATTTTGCCCCTATTTAGAAATATGTTTCAAACCTAGGCATAAAAATGTCTTCTCAAATAATGATAAATGCCAAAAAGAAGATGATGATTGAAGAACAAATCCCCAAAGAGTGTTTGGGAAGCCTATGATGATGACCCATTAATGGGGATATTTGTAGAATGAATTTCATATATGGATTATTTAATAAAGATGATATTAATGGGGGTATTTATAGAATTAATTTCATATTTGGATTTATTCATGGCCACACATCTCAATATTGAGATGGATGGTCATGGTTGAACCTCTAACCATTCTAAAAATATATAAATAAGAAGCCCAACCTATTGAATTTTAAGCTCTTTTATACCAAAATTATAATGCCCAAATGTATTTAAAATAATTTCATCTTAGTGTTATAATGCCCAAATATTAAGCTAAGTCAAGCCAAGCCAAGCCAAAGCCCCAAGGTGCCAATGAGAGATGGAGGTAGCCACACTCCATTGATGCAAACTTCATGAGCACAAAATTGAGAAAGCCACTACAAAAATCATTTTGGAGAATCCAAGGAAGGTGAAATATGGTTTACCACAATCATATTTATTAAACAAAATCATTATTTCAAATTGCACTCTTGATTATAACTGCCTTTGGGAAAATTAATATCCTTTTTAAATAAATGCATGCAAGCATTTTATCATTTGGATTAATATCGACCATGTGTTAATTAAACCTTTCTTCTTGTTTCTTTTTGAGGGACCATCCATCAACAAATTTGATGGCCACTCCCTCAAGGGGGCATCATCATAATCTTCCCAAACACCATTTGGAGATTTTTATTTAATCATCATCTTCTTTTTGGCATACATGCCTTTACTCATCATTTGAGAATACATTGATTTGCCTATATTTTGAAACATATTCCAAACTAGAGGTAAACTATAGACACCTAAATATAGCCATCAATGACCATAAAGTCAAACTTTTGACCAATTTCCATCAAAATGCATAATTTGGCCAAAAAACATTAAAACACATTAAAAGCTTTGAAACTGACATATTCAAGTTCTAATTTTGGGCAAGGTATCATTAATTGGGGAAATGTAATTTATGGGCCAACTAACTTTGATTAGACTATTTTGAGTTAAAATCCCAATTTTGCACCTAGGTGCTCTAGATTGCTCTTTTCTGTCAAATCTATTGCATGAGACATGTGCCCTTGTTATTTGGCATTGACAACATCTTAAATGGGATAATGGTTCCAATTCATCTAACATCTACTTCCATTTCTAATATAGTAAAAATTTTATCTAATAATACAAAATTTTGATCAATTTGATTAATTTGTGCACAAATTGCCAAGGTTTTGCATCAAAGTTGACTAATCATGTTTAAGGCTAATTAAACCAAATCAAGAGATTAAGTTAACTTTACATGAAGAATTTTTAATATTTATTTTTATAAATTGATATGGAATAAATACATCATCAAGTGACATCATTTCTTTAGAAGACATCCCTAGGCCATAAATGCATAAAATATCAAGGTTAACCCCTCCCATGACTCATTAAGAACCTCCATGATTATTCATTTCCCCTTTATCCCTAAATATTTATGAGCCTATTTATGAATTTTAATTACATAATTAAATTAATCTTTACACACACATCACCATCTTGAAATGGATGATTTAGGTTGATTCTAACCATTTTGCAAAGTATATAAATTAAGAGGCCTTGCCTATTGAATTCTAATCTCTCATATGCCAAAGTTATAATGTTCAAATGATTCCAAATCTTCATGAAAATTAGTGTTATAATTACCAAATATTGAGATAAGACAAGCCAAGCTAAAGCCAAAAATGGTGTTAAGGAGAGATGGAGGGAGCCATACTTCATTGATGTAGACTTCATGAGCACAAAACCAAGCAAGCCACTTCAAAAAGTTGTTTGGAGCATCCAAAGAAGGTGAAATAAGGTTTTTTTTTAATTTTAGTTGTGTTTTCCATTCTAGTCTTGTTAACTAAGCTCCCCCTAGTAACTAGGCCTAGAGATGTTATACTAATGTATTTATTTCATTTTGGGATTAACACAATACTAACCATCCTCTTTTGAGTCAAACTTGTATATCACATATCATACCTTCAATGTTGCCATGAAGGTATCTCCTAAGATATACCTTTCAAACTTGCATAAATGTATCCTTGAAGGTATTACAAGGCCCTCAAAGGTATCTATATCTACTAGGAGAACCCTTAAAATTAATATAAAAGCCTTCAAGGTATCTACTAGAAGATACCTTGAAGGGAATTATAGTACCTTCAAGGCTGCCTTGAAGGTATCTCTTAAAGGTGAGCTATAATTAGGGTTCTTAATAATTAAAAAGGTGCCACATTTATATCAAATCCCTTATAAGGACCTTTAAAATCAGCATAGAATGTATTCCAAGGCCCTTCAAGGTATCTCCTAAGAGATACCTTGAAAGACAATTCTAATCATATGCATGTTCAAGGTATCTCCTAGGATATACCTTAAAATAAAATTCTGATTATGTGAATATTCAATTTATCTCCTAAGAGATACCTCAAAATAAAAATTCAAATCAAGTGTAAAATCTAGGTATCTCTTAGGAAGTAACTTGAAATAAAATTCCAATTATGTGCATTTTCAATGTATCTATGAGGATAACCTTTGAAATTAATAAAAGGCTCTTCAAGGAAATCCAAAGAAAATTCTAATCATATGCATGTTCAATGTATCTACTAGGAGAAACCTTGAAGGTACTATAATACCCTCTAAGGTATCTCCTCGAAGATACCTTGAAGGGAATTTTAGTACCTTCAAGGATACCTTCAAGTTATCTATTAAGTGATACCTTTCAAACAAGCATAAATGTATCCTTGAAGGTATTATAAGGCCCTCCAAGGTATCTATATCAACCTTAAAGGTATCTCCAAAGAGATACATTTAAAACATGCATAAAGGTATCTTTGAAGTTATTAAAAATCCCTTTAATTTATCTCTATCTAGTAGGAGAACTCTTGAAGGTAATATTTTAGACACCTAAATCTGACCACCAATAACCTCTAATTAGGGTTTTGGCCAATTTCCACCTAAAATGCACAATTTGGCCTAAGAAAACTAAAACATGCTAAATGATGTGAAACTAACATATTAAAGTTCCAATTTTGGCTAGGGTATCACTAAATAGGGGAATGTAATTTATGGGCTAACTAACTTTGATCAGATCATTTCGAGTCAAAATGCTGATTTTGCACCTAGGTGCTCTAGATTGATCTTTCCTATCAAATCTCTTGCATAAGATGCATATGCCTTTTTCATTTGTTTTTAGTAACATGCTAAATGGTAATATGGTTCCAACACATCTAAATCACCTTCCAATTCTAATCCATTCAAATTTTAGACTAATAACAAGGCATTATGATCAATTTGAGTAATTTTTGCACAAAGTGCTTAATCATGCTTAAGAGATAATTAACCCAAATCAAGGCCTAATAAAAAATTCCATGGAAATTTGTTGAATAATTATTTTTGAAAATGAATAGTGAATATCTGCATCATTAGGTGACCTCATTTCTTGGGAAGATGTCCCTATGCCATAAATGCCACAAATATCAAGATTCATGCCCTCCATGCCTCATCAATACCTTCCATGATTCCCTCCATGCCTCTTAATTTCCCTTTCTTATAATGTAATGATGAGGATAATTATAAACTTAATTAAAAAAAATTAATTAATCGTCAACCACATGTCTAAATCTCAGGATGGATGGTTTAGGTTGATTCTAGACATTCTCAAACATCTATAAATAGAGAGACCATGAACATCATTTCTAAGCTACTTTGGTGAAAAGTTATTATGCTCAAATATATTCAAGGATTTGATTATGCACACTTATAATTCTAAATTTATTCCAATCTAAGCCAAGCCACAAGCAAAATATGCCAAGGAGATATGGATGTAGCCAAGCTTCCATTACTAAGGACTTCATGAGCACAAGCTGAGTAAGCCACCACTATAAAAACATTTGGAGCATGCAAGGAAGGTGAAGGAATTATTGTTTAATTACTTTTTAGTTGTTTTTTCTTTTTTTTGTTAACTAAGCTCTCCCTAGTGTCTAGACCTAGAGATGTTATGTTATTATTGTGTTCCTTTCATTTTGTTTTAATTTTGGAACCAACACCATACTAACCATCCTCTCTTGAGTCAAATTCCTAGATCACATAATTACAATGTTTGTAGGGTTTTCATGGCATAGTATATTTGTTTGTTTTTTTCTTGTTTTATTTGTTTGTCTACTTATTTGTTTGTTTTTAGCACTATTGTCTTGATTTAGTTTATGTGCATTCATTGGGTGATTCCTTATCCATAGTTACACTTGAATCCATCGATATCATATGTTTACATTATCATCATGGTTTATATCATTGGTGGATCCTTTTATATTGAGTATTAGATTATGGGACTTAGTCCCCATGCATATTTTGGACAAGTGCTCTTGATGTTATATCATGATGCATATCGACACATGCTATAATAAACCTTATCCTCCATAAGTCTATTTAGTGATCGTAGCATCTCTTTGGCACTGACATCTAGATTCCATCCTAATCATATCCCAAACATAGTAATTAAATATGAAAGAATTCCAACCTTTATTAGTTTAGACAAGCATCTCTGTAATAGTTAGTTGTTCCAATTAATCGTTACACTCTGTGTTAAGTTATCATCATCCTCGAACAAGTTTATCATGTTTTCCATAATTGGGGTTTAATGATTATAATTGCTTATGGGTAAATCATTGCACACCATCCCACATATAGTTCTCAATGATTATAACCACCTTTGGGAAAATCATTATTTTGTCACCACTTTACCTTTTTTGCCTTTACAAGGGCATGTTATTATCTTGTTTGTCTATCCTAACTAGGACAATTCCATATTCTCAATGATTATAATCACCTTTGGGTAAATCATTGTGTTATCATACCATGTTGCCACTATAAGGGTACAATGCTTATAAATGCCTTTAGATAAACCATAGTACACCATCCCACTTGTAATCTCAATGATTTTGACTACTTTTTCACCATCATTATGTTTTCACCCCATCATCTTACCTTTCTTTGGTCCTCTTATTTTGCTTCTTATCAAGGGACCATTTGCTGACCTATTTGTGTTAACCATTCCCTTGAGGGGGCATCATGTAGTTATTTTATCATCATTGTAGTTATAGTCATAGAATACCTTGTAATTATTTGAGAAGACATTAATATTCGTATAGCTTTCAATGCCTTCCCAAATAAGGGAAAACTGTAGACACCTAAATCTGGCCACCAATAACCCCCAATCAAGCTTTTGAGAAATTTTTGCCTAAAATTCACAATTTAGCCTAAAAACACTAAAACATGCTAAATGATATAAATATGACATATTAAAGTGCCAATTTTGGATAGGTTACCACTAAATGGGGCAATGCAATTTATGGGCTAGCTAACTTTGTTCAGATCATTTCAAGTCAAAATGCCAATATTGCACCTAAGTGCTCTAGATTGATCTTTTCTATCAAATCTCTTACACAAGATGTGTATGTATTTGTTATTTTTTATTGGTAACATCCTAAATGTTAATATGGTTCTAATGCATCTAACATTGCATTCCAATTCCAATCTAGTCAAAATTTGGATCAATAACAAGGCATTATGATCAATTTGAGTAATTTGTGCACAATATGCTTAATCATGCTTAAGAGCTAACCCAAATCAAGGCCTAATAAAAAATTCCATGGAAACTTGTTGAATGCTTATTTTTGGAAATGAATTTTGAATATCTTCATCATCAAGTGACCTCATTTCTTGGGAAAACATCCCTAAGCTATAAATGCCACAAATATCATGATTCATGCCCTCCATGCCTCTTAATTTCACCTTATTCCAATGTCATGATGATGATAATTATAAACTTAATTCCAAAAATTGAATTAATCTTAAACCATATATCTCAATCTTAGGATGGATGTTTCAGGTTGATTTTAGACATTCTCAAAAATCTATAAATAGAGAGGCCATGAACATCATTTCTAATCTATTTTGGTAAAAAGTTACTATGCTCAAATACCTTCAATGATTTGATTATGAAAATTTATAATGCCAAATTTATTCCAAGTCAATCTAAGCCACAAGCCAAAGGTGCCAAGGAGAGATAGAGGTAGCCAAGGTTCCATTTCCAAGGACTTCATGAGCACAAGCAGAGGCAAGCCACCACTACAAAGGCATTTGGAGCATCCAAAGAAGCTGAAAATTTTCTTGTGTTTTATTCCTTACTATTTCATTGTGTTTGTCATATTTGTTTGTTAACTAATCTCTCCCTAGTGTCTAGGCCTAAAAATTTTATGCTATTAGTGTGTTCTTTTTATTTATTTTTCATTTTGAAACTAACACCATACTAACCATCCTCTCTTGAGTCAAATTCCTAGATCACAAATATGAGACCCTTCAAGCTGTCTCCTATAATATACCTTAAATGTAATTGTAGTACCTTTAAGGATACCTTTTAAGGTATATCCTAAGAGATACCTTTCAAACATGCATAATGGTACCCTTAAAGGTATTATAAGGCCCTCCAAGATATCTCATAAGAGATATATTGAAAGATAATTTGAATCATGTGTATTTTCAAACTATCTACTAGGACACCCATTGAAGGTACTACAAAATCTTTCAAGGTATACATTATAAGATACTCTAAAGGACTTTGTAGTACCTTCAAAGGTAACCTAATGCATATTTGAGAGTATCTCATAGGAGATACCTTATACCTTTCAAACATGCATCAGGGTACACTCAAGGCTAATACAAATACCTTTAAGGTATCTCTTTGAAGATACCTTGAAATAAAATTCCAATCTTCTTCATGTTGAAGGAATGCTAGTAGAGTTTCCCTAGAAATTCTCCACAACATGCAAATTATAGGGATAGTTTGCATAATAGGAAGTGGAAAATAATCATAATATAATGAGAAAATTTACAGAATCTTAAATTTTATACACAATAAAAAATATAAAGATAAACTAACATGGAATTAATAATTCTAGAATATAAACAACATAACACAATATAGAATAATATATTACAAAATAGAGTAAACACTACACACTAGGCATATGTAAAATAATCTTAGGAAAACAATAATAAATCTAGTCTATTAATCTCTATCACACATTGGAACTGTATTCTATTATATCAAAGTACTATATATATATATATATATATATATATATATATATATATATATATTTACATAGCTCTATCTATTCACATTACATTTTTTAAGGATACAAAAAGAAAGAGTCTTGGTATTCTTAAATCTATCACTTGGATAAGAAGACCAAAGACATCCAAAAGATCATATAGATGACAAAATGATACCTATGCACATGTGTCCATCAATTATACATTTTAAAATTAATGAGGCCATGATCCACATCCAACACATTCCCAAACTTAATTTTTTTTTCATCTTAAGATAAAATATGAATGCTAACATTGGCTAAATCTAGAAAAGATTATCCTTTCACAAAAGTGGTAGTAATCGCTCTAGGTGTCATTTACTAGTTTAAACCATTTGTTCACTAATTAACCTCCCTTTTAGGTTTTTAACTAAGTAACATACTTGCCTACTTCCCTTTCCAATTTTCCATAGTTTAGCTTAACCAAGTGGCAATCCTGGTTAGGGGTTTTCAACCAACCTAGCCTCGCTCTGATTGCTTATGACTATGTTACAAAGAATATTTTTTTCTTAAATTGTAAAACTTGAATTGTGTATTTACCTACTATGGAGATGGTGTCATAGTTTGGCTAGGTGGCTATGTATGTTGTGGTTGCCTAGATTATGGATTTGTATCTAGCTTTCTCATTAGCAAAATTGCTTGGAGCTCCTACGTTAGAATGAACTTAGGTTCATTTATGATATGTGTAATAAATGGTTCATCTTATAAGAATTCATGCTTAATAATTTTTCATTTATCAAGTACTTCCCACACCATGGTAATAAAAACATGTGTGAAATTTGAATGACCATCAAATTGTGCACATGATCTTCTATGATGATAAGGAAGTCTTTGGCATTTGACAACTCAAGCTAGATATCTAACATAATATCATCCAACCTGTCTACAATCCTTTAGGCTTCAATAGCCACATATATGTTGTGCATATCTCATTACACTAGACTTAGATCTTCTTCATCATGGTATCCCTAGCATCTAAAATCTATTAAAATGCATCATTCAGTATTTCTCCAGTATCTATTTGATCACTCATTATAGCCCACCATTATGAACTTTGGTTTCATAGAATCTAATGATTTATCAATATGATACCTCCAATCAATAATTACTACTATCTACATATCTTAATGTCTAGTAGTATCCAAGACATATATATTTTCCTATAGTAGTTTGTAAATGCCTTTTATTTTAGCACATATAGCCTACCTTTGGGTATGTAATTTTTGTACACTCATTCAATCCTTTGTTAGCCAAGTCAACAATGTAATGAGTTGTTTGTCTTCATATAATACTTTATCACCATGGCCTTGTGTAACTAGAGTAGGAAAATTGGCATTGATGAGCTACCTCACCTTAGTAATTTGATTATGTGCTTCTTCTTTCTCTTCATGTAGCCAAAAAAAATATGTTCTAAGTCTAAAGACTTTTGCACAATGGATTTTTTAAATGCAGCTAATCTTTCAATTTTCTTAGATAATGGTAGCTACAAAACATCGAAAGACATCTCCATAGAAGTGGAATCATGTTATAATTTTAAAGACTTTTGTGTAATGGATTTTTTGAAAGCAGCTACTCCTTTAATTTAATTAGACAATGGTAGTAGAAAAACATGCAAAGGCATCTCCATGAAAGTGGAAGAAAGTGTAGTGGATATGGATCTAACAATGGTAGGATATTATGTAAATTAAGCCAATATAAGTAAGAAAGTGTTACGATGAGATGATGTGGTAGGGGCATCTCACAATCACTGGGTAGAGGGGAAAGACTTTGATAATGTAGTCTCATTTGGTGCACTTGATTAGGTCACATCCTTGTGGGATTATATGTGTTCTACTTCTACCTTTTCCTTAGCTTCTTTTTATTTAGTAGTTTATGCCTAAACTTTATCTTGAGCCTTGGTTGTGGCCTCATCATGAATTTGTACTAATTCCTTAGCCTTGTCTTTGGCCACAATTTCTACCTTGGAATCTACCTTAGCCTTAGATTCAACATCAACCTCCATTTTAGCTTGGGCATCAGGCTTAACATTTTCTTTGGCATCTTGTGCCTCTACCTCATTATTATCTTCCTCTTCCTTCATGAACTATTTTTTGGCATCTTTCTCTCATGCATCTTGTTCTATTTTTTTTTGTCTATGTGCATCTTGCACCTCTTCATACTTGTGTACTACCTCTTCATTCTCCCTTATCTATCTTTCATATCTTACCTCCTCAACTTTATTTCTCTCAACCTAAGCTTCTTCAACCTTGTTTTTCTCAACCTCAACTTATTCATACTTATTTTTTTGTTCTTCCTCCTCAACATGCTATTTTTCTTATTCCTATTGCACATGTTGGGATTCCTACACAGTTACTTGTTCTATGCCATCTTTATTATTTTTCTTCTTTTCTATTTTTCTCTTTTTCTTGTCTTATTTATTTTTAGCCTCCTCACGATCTAGGGTATCCTATACATCATCCATTTCTTCTATTAGATCTATCACAATGGTATCTAGAGATCCCTATATTACATATACATTATCTATTTCTATATCAGATTATGAGTGCTTTGAATATTCATATTCCATAACAACACCTCCACACATAAAAATATTTCTCAACTCAACTAGAGGTACAAGTGTATCCTTGTGTCTCCTCATTCCTTTAGACTTTACCTGATGGGAAATACTTGTTATAGTTATCTCTCTTAAAGATATGATATGTTCTTCTATGGTGGTTGAAGGTTTGGCCCAATAAATAGTATATTATTTATGAAATAGTGGTTGTATCAAGATCCCTTCTTATGGTAGATCTACAATCTATGTAGATGATGAACCATCTACTAGATATTTTTGGAAAATTTATGCCAAAAGTTCATGCTAAGCTTCTTATTGACCTAAAGTATCCATAATAATATAGGGATGGGGTTGTATAATGTCAACCAAAAGGTCACTGCTTACAATATTCTACACTTGGCAAGTGTGTACTACTTTTCATAAAAATAATTCCATTTCCTTCTCCTTATCATAGAACTCTTAGTTGATGTTTTTGATCATGTATTGAAGAATTTCCTATTCATCAACCCCAAATTTTTTGATATCACACTCACAAGTTATCCTTGGCACATGTGGGTTATCCAACCAAGACTTAGTTTGCTTTTATCTCTTTCTAACAAGTGGTGGTGAGGCTCTTTGTACAAGTCCATTCCATTTGCATTTTTATTGTTGTGGGGGAGATATGAATTATTGTTGTGAGGCTTGTGATTGCATAGCTAGCTATGGTTGTTCTTTCTCTTTCCCAAGTTGTATTGAACCTAGAGTGATGGTTCAAATAATCTACACTAACCTCATGACTAGGGATCTCTGCCTCCATACTTTGGCTTGTGTTTTAACCATTATGATGAAAAAGGGCATTAGATTCATAGTTGGTGTGGCCAAATCATGCACCTTGATTTGAATATAATTGTACAACTTAGTTACCAATACATGTTATCCTAAATATTTCATGACATCCCATGGAATTCAAGGGTGAGACTTGATCAAAGCTAAAGCCTCAAGACACCATATGTTAAACCACCCTATTTACTCATACTATTTCCCTATCTTAGTCAAAGTGATGCCTATGAGGGTAGTATTAGGCCAAAAGTCTATAGTAACATTAACTTGGCTTAGCAAGGACTTCTATTCAGTGAAGCAGAACAACAAAACCAAAAAATGATATAAGAAATTTTGTGAGCTACCTGAAAGTACCATGTCAATACTAGTGGTAAGTTTGGATGGAAGAAACTCAAGCCAATTAAAGTTCTCATTCAAGTGTATCATGTGATACATAATGTCAATTACTCCTTTTATTACTTGTTTGGCCTAATTTGTTGTCTACCAAAACCTCTTTATAATAAAATATACTAGAATATGCATTACAACATCCTCAATGGATTGAATTAGGATTATTATACCTTCCTTAGTGGTAACTTCTCCTAAATAAATGAATGAATTGGTAGTGTAGTGGAATTATATAGAAATAAGGATTTTTCGTGATTTGGGAGGCTTGCGGTTCTCACCATGGTCTATGCATTAATATAGATAGTGATATCTTGAGAAAAATGAATATCCCCCTAGTTTTATATGTTTAACAAGGTATGCATGACCTCATCTAGTTTCCTAAATGTAGGTAACTTGTTTAGCATCTCTACATTAGAACCCCTAAGTGGATGTTGAAGTGTAAGAGCTCATGCTTGTATACCTGGTTGTGTTAATAGGGTGAAGAAAGTAAATTCAACCATTTCCACATAGTCAAAGGGATATAAGTCATTGAATTTTGTTTGTAAAAGACCTAGCCTAATCCCCATTTCCACCTTTTGTACATCTATGAGTGGGATCAACAACTTGTTATTATCCTTGATCAAACTTGTAATATATGATGTTTGATTGCTTTATTCTACTAAAATATAGGTCTTAATTTTTTTTCATGGGATTATATTGAGATAAGATAGTAGAATACTCTTATTCACTAAAGTTTCTAATGTTTTGGCATTGTTCATCCCCTTTATTTTATGGTTTCCAACATCTAATTTACTCTTTCCAACCTCTTTAAATGCACTGCCTTCTTGTGGATGAGTGATCTTCCTCATATTTAATATTTTGGGTTTAATAGTGACCATTTTTGTCTCCCAAATCTTTGATTTACCCCATAACATGTGTTTTTTGTGACCTTATGCTGATTTTTGTAGCCACTTTATTTAATGAATCCACTTATTACATCCTAACTCAATCCACCTCAAACAAGATGTAATATTTTGAAATCTCATATCATTAATGGTCTTTCATGATCATTAGTAGTCCTTTTGTGATACTTGTCTTGTCACCATCACTTTTCTAGACTTAATTTAAGTGTGATGTAGTTGCATAATGAGTAAATAGGTGTTTTAGTAAAATAAGGTAGTTATCAACACATTTATTATTGTGAATAAGGTCTCCTTAGTGGGTTATTCTACAAACCTCCTTCCAAAGTCATTATAAGGATTTTAATGCTCAACACTTTCCCATTATAATTGTGCCAACAATAAATTCCAACAAACTTTTAGATGAAGCAATCCTATATGGTTGTTCCCAAACCACCACATGAAGACTGATTGGTTTGGGTCGTTCAATTATTTTTTTGTCTTGCTGTGGCATTTGATTTACAACTATTACAAACTTTGAGATGGGGTTGGCATAGTGGCACATAATTTACCACACAAAATATACCTCAAATAACACTTTTGTACCCAACTTTCCCCTATATTATGTTTTCCTCTCTATTTTATGTAATTTTTTTATTGATTGCTCCTTGATCTCCTTTTTAGCAAGTATAAACAATTATATTTTACATTTTGAACATAACTTATTAAATTCCTTTTATGAGTATTATACTATGTAGGTTTTGGGACTTGGTTTTATTTAGAACTATTTTGTTTGGGATTTTGTTCAGACATTAGTTTCGGAGTTTTGTTCATTAGGGAAAGTGTTTGGGACTTGTGTATCAGACACTTTGATTGGAACCTCTTTTTTGGAAACTTTGTGATTTAGGGTTTTTACATGGAACTTATTTTCATGAACTTTTTGCTTTAGGGTTTTTTTATTACTTGTTCGTCAAATATTTTGTTTAAACATTATTTCAAAGGATTCAAGTTTTCTTAAGATTTTGATATCAAAAATTTTGATTAGAAGGATCTATTTAGATATTTTTTTAGAATTTTTTTCTAAAGGATTTGTTCTTCAAACATTTTATCTTCTTGTATGTTGTGATGTGAGAATAAATGTGCTAAGGCTTAAGCTTACATCCATTTATATAATCTGAAAATATGGTTCCTTGTAAATATTTTAGCATAATGGTATGCTATTATGAGACTACTTGAATAATTTAGGGTTCTTTCCATTTAGTGCACATCTTCCTTCAAAATTCTTTAAACCTACTATCATATAATAACATTGTTTACTCTAGATTAAAATATTTACATCATAAGTTTTGATCATGACATGCCTTGTGAATCGATGTTCAAACAAGTCTTAAAGTAATAGATTCATTATTAATGAATATAAAATTCATTTACATTTAAAAAGGTGTTTTATTTATTATTTCTAAATATCTCTACACATTCACTCATATAGCCATAACTTGATTGTTCCTCACATGCCATGATTATATCAAATCCCTTGCAATAACTTTTATCATCAACATTGATGGTATTAGAAGGCCCTTCAAGGTATCCCCTATATGATACCTTGAAATAAAATTCCAATCATGTGCATGTTTAAGGTATCTACTAGGAGAACCCTTGAAGGTACTACAAGACCCTTCAAGGTATCTCCTAAAAGATACCTTCAAGGGAATTGTATTACCTTCAAGGGTAACCTTATGCATATTTCAAATGTATCTCATAAGTGATACATTTCAAACCTATACAAGGTTACCCTTGAAGGTATTATAAGGCCCATCCCCTTAAAGATATAGTGAAATAAAATTGTAATTGTGTACATGTTCAAGGTAGATACTAGGATACTTGAAAAAAAATCCAATCGTATGCATGTTTAATGTATATCCTAGGAGAACCCTTAAAGTTCATTATAGTAACTTCAAGGGTACCTTGAAGGTATCTCCTAGGTGATACCTTTAAAACATGAAAAAGGGTACCCTTGAAGGTATTAAAATGCACTTTAAGGTATCTCCCAAATTCTAAATTATCTTAATAAGATCTTATTCCATAAATAGTCACTAAGCTCTATAAACTAAAAATAATATGACACATTATTCACTAACATAAATTTAGTAACTCACAACAAAACTTTTGAAATTTCCATTACATATATCAAATAATTAAGATACCAGATCAATGACAAGAAATGGAAGAGAACACAATGCAAATTATACTTGAAGAATAACATGAAGGATTTTTTATATGTATTCGATGTCAAAATTTATTCTCTATGATTAGAGAGGGTGATACACGTTTTATAGGATTGGGATGGGGCCAACCTCATCTCTCAAACAAAGTTGAAGTAACACTCAACATCTCATTAGAGATAAACAAGTTACAATAGGAAATATTCCCAAATAAGGTTTACAATTATCAAAGGGGTTGCCTGTGAGGTGGCAGTTGTAAATGGTGGAACTTGTGCACTAGTAACTACTATATTTGTTGTAGTTACAAATGAAATCAATCCCACTATATCTAAATTTATTGTCATAGTGTGGCATGTCATTAAGGGGACCATTAAAATTAGAATATTTGGAGTAATAATTGCAGCTACAATTTCTAGTGGGGTTACTATGGATGTCATGGCCTACTTGCTCATCTAAATTTGGAGTTAGAGAGTATAGATAGCTTGGAAGTCAATTTCCACTACATTAAATTTTTGAAAAGTTGAGGAATATTATCCATCAACTTATGTGTATCTTTAGTGATGCCCCAATCTCTATGTAAATTGTTTATACACTAAGAACACTTCTTATATCAAAACTCGCTAGTTCTTGCACTTCATCGACTATTTTATAGATAATGCCCTCAACCTTTGTTTTAAAAATATTAATAGTTACATGGAAAAGGTCTTCAAAAATGGATCTATGTACCAAATATATTTTTGGAATGATTACATTATTTATCCTTATTTCTCCCAAAATATCCATATCTTGCCTCTCCTTATTGTTCAACTAAAGAACCAAAGACTTCATGTATTGGTGCCATTCAAGCAAGGTGTCTCTCTTGGTAGTTACCTAATTCTACACCCAGGTAGGATCAATGACTGATATTAGGTTCAAATGGGTATAAGCTTTATTCCTAGCTACTTTGAACAAAAATTTATTTTAGCCTCCATTTTCTTCATCTTCTCTGCCTATGCATATACATCTCCCCATAAGGGTTATGACTCCCATTTTGTAGCTCTGATTAAGTATATGATATTGTATATCTTCTTGGCTACACCTTATACATTGTTAATTATGTCCACTAAGGGTAGTATGGTGGTTCTTCCTTGTAATTATTATATGTATTGATCACATCTTTTGAACATTTCCTTGATCACCCCTTGTAGAATCTATAAAGGTATAGGGGTCCTCCTTGGGTAGAGAGATCACATCAAAAGGATGTAATTTTCTCCTTTCGGATAGAAATAAGATGTTTTCCATTTTTTCCAAATCAACCTCCTACCCTTATGTAATTAGGGTATTCCTTTTGACCCTCCTCATGGTATTCATCTCCTTATCAAAATGGAACATGACCGTTAGTTGTTCAACAACTGCTAGGTTTCCCTTACCCTCCTCTACTTGGTCTAAATTTTGTAGCCATTTTAGTATATTCAATTTTATTGACTGATCAATGGGATTTTTAGAATATACTAGACTTGAGAATTGAGGGTTTCCTAGAGGGATCATGGTCTTAGGGGAAGAAGGTCTTTTTTTTGGGAAAGGTGGGATTTCCCACCTCCAACTAGTGACCTTTTTAAGGGGAATTATATCCAGAACTAGCTTGCCTTTCTCCAAATATTTTTGGGTGTTCATCACAACATTATAAGTATGAGTAGGCTAGGTTAGTGGTATTCCCATTTAGGTTGATGGTTGATATGGGGTAATAGGTGAAGCAAAAATGAAGGCTAAGACTAGGCTTTCAAATGGGACTCATTTCTATAGTTGGAGAGGTGTAGTTGTGTTGAAGTAGAAGTACATGGAGGGAGTACTTAGTAAATTTTGGAAGTATTATGTGTCTGAGGCAAATGTGATCCCAATATTAATGGTAATAGGTAAATTATCAAATGGAATAACTTGAATCTCATTCAAATAATTTAAAGAATGAGAGGGAGAGATAATATTGGTTTCTACTATAGTATAAATTATAAAAGTTGAGGCTAAAAAATAGTGGTCTAAGGTGCTTACATGTTGCAAAAAATTAACTAGAGGAATTCTTATGGTAGTTTTCATTATTTTATATAAGGATGAAGGACCCTAAGACACTCTCATTTATTTTCCACTTGTAAAATCCAAGGGTCTCAAATTTGTTTCATCCTTGGTGTTTCCCTCTTCTAGAAGTATCTTGGTGGAAACTGAACTAGTTCCCTAAATATCTATACTTTTTAAATAGTTCTCCTCTTATTTAAGCCATTCATCCTTAGGATCACTCTCAATAATCTCATTAATAGATACTGAGAGTGATGTCTTAGATTCACCTTCCCATTCTCCTTTATCTAAGGGTAATTTATTCAATTCCTCATTACTATCTAATACCTATATGGGTTATGTTATTTTATAACCCTTACCTCCCTTCAAGAATCCCCTTGATCCCTTATTAGGTGCCTCTTGGATAGGTGCACATTGTGGTGAGATCAAAGGAGTCCTTAGTTTCCTTTTATATATAATAATATCCATGGTGGGGGTGGAGGAAAGTTTGGAGGAAAGTGGATCAACAATTGATGAAAAAAGTGTGATATTGGTTGGAGATGAGGGGAGAGTGGATGGACATAAACCAAAAGCTAATGTGAGGAAGGAAGGAAGATGAACTTCCTATGTTATGGTGAGTGAAGTAAAGGGAAATATAAATAAGTTTTCACTGGTCCCCATAATAGTGGATAATGCATGAATTAGAGGTGAAGGTGGGAGAGGAGAATTGACTGAAGAGATGAAAGAAGGAAGATGAACTTCCTCAACTTTAGTTACTAGAGTAAAACATAACATAGGGTAAAATCCACCACTACCCATGTCATTTTTGGTGCTTTGTATTGTAGATGGTGGATAAAGGATCATTTCCACTGTAGTAGTTAATATGATGGAAATGTATGGTGATGAGGCATGAAGAGATTCTTGAGGGTGTGCCTACTCTTGTGTTCCCATTTCTAAAAGGGCCCCCTTGAGAGGCTCTAAAATTGAGTGCTGATTTTCAATATTCTTGGCTTACTCTTTGGTGTTTTAGTGTTATACTAAATGTTCTTGGCCACCACCATTGACATGGTGACCTTATTCATCCCAAGATGGACCTATATATTGTTTAGGGTACTCATAAACACCTCATCATGCTAGGTGTGTATGTGCCCATAGTCAATCTTTACCCTTCCTCTAAGTCTCTTTAGGTCTTTCCTCATATTATCCTTGGGGTCCCAATATTTATAGGGTGCATACTTGAAATCATAAGGGGTTTAAGTTTTTCCCATCAATTATAAGTTATCCCATTTGGTGTATTGAATCCTTCCAATACTAAGGGAATTTAGTTACACATCTCTCTACCTCTTATTTTTTGGATAAGCATCAAATGAGTCAACCAATTGGGTAATAATTTATTGTTCTAAAAATTTATCTAAGACCAACCTAGGTAGATATATAAGGTAGGATTTGTTTACATCTATCCTAATTATGGTGCACTCTATATATATCCAATAATCCCCTATCTTACCTATGCTCTTCCTATTTTGATTTGACAGAGTAGGCATATCTTTACCATAGATGGCCTAATATACCATCAAGTAGAAGGTCTTAGTAATCCTGGTCATGTTCCTCCTGAACATATGAATTTGAAGGATGTTAAACCATTCATATATCCTACTCATAGGGTAATATTTGAAATTCTCCCAATGCTTATTGAAAGATGTATGGATAGTTTAGGTTATAACATCCACCACACATGACATCATATATGAGTTGTGATCTAGGAAGTTTTTTAGATTGGTTATTATGTTGATGATGTTAGAAATAATGATTTCCCATATGGAAATTATCATTTTAGATGTGAGAATAAGGTCAAGGAGGGGAATCCACATATTATTCACATAAGTCATTCTAGGAAAACCATAGATTCTATTTAACAGGGCCATGGCAATTCTGACTCTAGGTCAAAAAGTGACTATTGGGATAGTACAAATAAGGCCTCTAATTTCAAAAGTACTAGGGTCATGGGACCATTATTTTATCTTGGTGGTTAATTTATTGGAATGTATCTAGGTATTCACTAGATTTTGGTTGTATGCCATCTCAAGGGTAGCTATCTTGTAGTACCTTTTGAATGCTCTGTTAGGAACCCCTCCAAGGAAGCACAATTGATTACTTTTATTATAAGCAATTAAACACAGAATTATACCAAAATGATTAATTAGAAACTTGAAACAAAAAAGAATTTGAGAGACAATACACAATCTTGTATTAAATACTCTTAGAAGAAAATACAATAAAGAAGATGCCACTTCTTCCACCTCAAAGGCTTGCCACACCTCAAGATCTTCTTCCCTCTCTCTCTTGCTCAACCACAACCAACTCAACAACCTGAGTTGTTATCCCCTCCTTGAGTGCTTCAGCTGATCTCCTTGACCTTACTTGCTTGTAGATCTCCTTGAACTTGCTTCCTTGCTTCAATGCTTTACTTGCCTACTTGATTTACAATACATGACTCATGGGTATTTAAATAAGATCCCATGCATACAAAAATAGACTTCTAATTACAATAATTAGACATGCAGCTTGAGACTATAATTATTATCCCTTTAACATGAAAACACTCGCTTCACTTAACTGACTATTTGTTAATAGCAGTTTTGGAACCGCCACAGGCGACCAACGTCAGTCCCTGTCTATCTGGTGTTGACCAACATCAGCTGACTCCCTATCAACACTGGTTGCCTTATGCACTGTATGTGACCAACGTCGGTCATACTGCCGACACTGATACTTCTGGAACTTCAACAACCTCTCCATGTCTATAATAGTTAAAGCTTTTAGCTCTACAACCTAACAATCTCCCACTTGGAGATAAATAGCTACAACTATACATGTACCTATACACCATCTAGTTTGTTCCCTTGGCTCTATATCCCTCTTCAAAATCACTCTTGAAGACCAGCCACCAAAAACCCTATGATGCTATCCCTGTCACTTATGCCAAAAGAATTTTACTGCTCCCGAATTCTTCATGACATACCTCTGAACTAACTTTACCCTTAGCTCAGAAACTCCCTATATATGAAACAGTGTAACAAGCAACACAATATAGTAATAGGATAATGTAGCTAATATTATCCTTCCTGGTAAAGAAAAAATACAATGGTCAAACCTCCATTATCCTGCAGCCTACTCAAGACCATATACCATAGCCTTCTATCTCACGTGTCCATTCACTCTCTTTTCTAACTTGGGAATCCATCCCTCATCTAGTGCTTTCTTTTAGCTAACAACTCCACCAACAAATACCTGTTTGGTTCTTCTCCAAGGACTCACACTCCTCATCCATGCCAAGCTCCCACTATTTTTGGATTCTACCTACATTGCCTCTTCACATCTTCCTAGTTCTTGACCATCAGTAAGAAATATAAAGAAGGTGAACAATGAATATGAGGTTCACTTACCCTTTTTGACCTACATATGGGCATTTGAGACTCCTTGATAGCTTGATGTCTGCCCAACATCCGTTCCAGTGACCGATCTTAACCATCTCCCAATTTGCTCCTGATCGATGTCGGTTTACTACACTAACCCTGACTACCAATGTCATTTCCCTGGTCGACATCGGTGTCCCCTCTATCGACATTAGTTCCTATCTAACTGACATCAGACTTCTCCTGCCTAACTCTACCGACCCTGCTGGTTTGCACATGATCGATGTCGATATCTGCCTGACCGATGTCAGTTCCAAGTGATCGACGTCGGTGTCTGTGTTCTTGTAAGTGATGAATTATTCATTTACAAGCTCATCTTGGATCAAACCCCTATCCATACTACCTTGCTTAGAATTATTCAGCCCCTGTGACTAATCTCTATCCATCATCTCCTCCATAAACACCAAGGCTTCCCTGTTCTTGTCAAAAGCATCAAATTTCCTTTTCTTGTAATGAACTCAATCATTACCTTTCGAATCTAAACTCATACCTTTTTAATCAAGAACATCCATTCCCTTCTTATTCATGTGACCAAGCCTATTAAGTCACATCTTCAAATCTACAGCTGAAGTAGATAAACTAAAAGTAGAATCAGTAATACAAGTAGATAGACAAAGAGTACCTACTTTCTTACCTCTTTCTAAAACATGTGAACCCTTGGTAACCTTCCAAGAATCTGTTGTGAGGGTTATTGTGCATCCCTCATCACCTAACCTTCCTACAAAACCAAACTCTGCTTCAGAACTGGGACATGCATAACCTCCTTCAACACCCATGTGTTGTCCATTTGTAATTTCAGCTGCACTTTCCCTTTGCCAACTATTTGAAAAGGCGTACCATCCCCTAAATAAAGCACTCCAAAGTCTCCCTGGACATACTCATGGAACAAATCTCTGTTTGGGGATGCATGAAAAGAAGAACCATAATCTAAAACCCATGATTCTACCTGACTATCTAAAGAAAGTATGAGAGCATCTTGCAATATTTGCATCCTTTGCTTCTTCATTACCTTCATGTTGATTTTCTTTATCCCTTAACCAACACTCTTTCTTTGTGTGTCCTCTCTTTCCACAAAACCAACAGGTGACACCTCTAGATTCGGATCTCCTTCCCACCTTTGACCTTGATTTCCCTTACTCGACCTTCTCTCTTTGCCTTCCCTTGCTTTCTGCACTTAGAGCATTCCCTGATGATTCACCTATGCTTCTCCTGCGTATTTCTTCATTCAAGATTACACTCACAACATCATCAACTTTTAATATTTTAGAAGTAGATGTAGAATTACTTACTGCCATAACCAAACTATCCCAACTTTCAGGTAAAGAGCATAAAATTAAGAGAGCCTTTACTTCATCATCAAAAACAATATTGACTAAAGCTAACTGGTTTACCAAACCATGGAAATCACTAAGATGAGTATGTACCGATCCACATTCCTGCATTTGCAAAGTAAATAACTGCTTCATAATAAATACCTTATTTGAAGTCGAGGGCTTTTCATATAAATTTGCCAAAGATTTTATCAACTCTTCCGTTGTCTTACACAGTGATAAGTTAGAAATCATAGACGATGCAAGGCTCAACCTTATGGATCCCAGAGCCTTCTGATCAAGAAGATTCCATTCTTCATCCTTCATATCTATGGGCTTGCATGCAACCCCACCCAATGGTAAGTACAAATCCTTCTGATACAGATAATCCTCTATCTACATCCTCCAATGTTGATAATTCTTGTCGTTAAACTTCTCCATTCGTAGCTTACTTTCTTCTACCATTGCTGAACTCCCACTCAATCAAAAACCCCTATGAGTAACCTATAATCAACAAACAATAACTTGCTCCTTGCAAAATGTAGCTCTGATACCAACTATTAGGAACCCCTCCAAGGAAGCACAATTGATTACTTTTCTTATAAGCAATTAAACATGAAATTATACCAGAATGATTTAGTAACTAGAAACTTGAAACATCAAATAATTTGAGAGACAATACACAATCTTGTATTAAATACTCTTAGAAGAAAATACAATAAAGAAGATGCCACTTCTTCTTCCACCTCAAAGGCTTGCCACACCTCAAGACCTTCTTCCCTCTCTCTCTTGCTCAACCACAACCAACTCAACAACTTGAGTTGTTATCCACTCCTTGAATGCTTCAGTTAATCTCCTTGACCTTACTTGCTTGTAGATCTCCTTGACCTTGCTTCCTTGCTTCAATGCTTTACTTGCCTACTTGATTTACAATACATGCCTCATGGGTCTTTAAATAGGATCCCATGCATACAAAAATAGACTTCTAATTACAATAATTAGGCACTTAGCTCAAGACTATAATTAGCCCTTTAACATGCAAACACTCACTTCACTTAACTGATTGTTTGTCAACAGTAGTTTTGGAACTGCCATAGGTGATCGACATCGGTCCTTGTCTGTCTAGTGCTGACCGATGTCGGCTAACTCCCTACCGATGCTAGTTGCCTTCTGCACTGTATGTGACTGACGCCGGTCATACTACCGATGCCAGTACTTCTAGAACTTCAGCAACCTCTCCATGTCTACAACAGTTGAAGCTTTTAGCTCCACAACCTAACATGCTCTACCACTAAGGTGGGCCACTAGTGTGTTGTTTTGGTGAAAGTGCAAGATTTTGATAGAAATTTTACCATTTATAAATAAATAAAACAATAAGTCAATGTAGGGAATTAACACAGAGTTAGCTATGATGTTATGTAAACCCATTATCTTGATTTCCAATAGGTCATCCTATTACCTCCTTGAGAATGTAGAGATTTGGTCCTTTAGACTACAAGGTTTGGCCTTATTTCCTTCTTCCCAAATAAATTTCTTGAAATTTTGTTTGAGGGAAGCTTCATCAAACATTGCGTCAGTATATTTTATTGTTACTATAATTGAATACGTAGATAGAGGAGGTGAATTTTGTGATGAGGAGGCCATGATTATGCTAATGTGAAACTTTTGGTTCATGATGGTTCAAACTCATGCTTATAATTTATTAGTTTGATGGAAATATGAGTTTAATTATCTCTACAAATTGTATATATTGCCTTTGGATTCAATGGATTCACCTAATTGAATATAATTTTATTCAATTCATGTGAACTAATGGAGTCAATGGATTTTGTGTCTCACTTTTATTTTATATTAAAATTTCACATGACTCATAGGATGGTGATAATTTGATCATGTTGGACTCATGGTATGGTGACACTTAGATCACGTTAGACTCACAAGATGGTGCCACTTTGTAGAATCATGTTGAGTCACTTTATCAAGAGATTTCATACAATAAATTTCATTGAGTCAGTCTTTAGATGATCAAGATGATGACATTTAACATGATATCACTTTCCCACTTGCCCAATGATTTTATAGATTAAGTTCAATATGTTAGTATTTAGTTAAATGGGATCATGACACTTGGCATAATCATGAGAGTCACTCACCTGATGAACTTGACATATTTTTTGAGTGTTGAAATGTTGTGGGTTCATGGGTGAATGCCACATGTCCTTGACTATATAAAAACCAAGTCTTAAGCTTCATTTTCATGGGTACCCTTGAAGGTATTATAAGGCCCTTCATGGTATTACCCAATACTAACTTCAAACCTTCAAGGATACCCATATGCATGTTTGAAAGATATATCCTATGAGATACCTTCAAACTTATGGGTCCACAATAGAGGTACAAATCAAATATAGGATCCCAAAACATAATAATATAATCATTTTTCCATAATTTTGCTCAAAATAGCCATTTATCAATATCATTTTGTATATTAATAAAATATATGGTTAAATATTGACTTAATTAGCTATTTTTCTCTACATGTCTATTCTAGTCTTATGAATGTTTGAAACTTGTTTCTTAGGAATTACCTTCAAAGCTATTTTTTTTAATTTGCATTAACCATGTTGTTAAAAGAAATTTACATTACCTTTTTTATCATTTTTAGTTTTAACACATCTTCACACTTATGTTATGGTATAAATATAACTTTATCTCCTACATATAGATATAAATTGGACTAATTTTATAACTAACTTGATTAACAACTCTTCTCATGTCTTTTGAAAATGTCCAGGCTAAAAAATCATACGTCAATGGCTTTCAAATGTGGAGACTATGTTTCTCTCATAAATAATGGTAAGGTCATTGGTGAAGGAAGAATACAAAAAGTGGTAGGTCCATATTTTGAATCTATGAAACCCATAAATCTCATGTCCACATGCCATAATGAGGAAATAACTATTGAAAGTGTAAATGTTAATGTGACTAAAGCTTTTGATCTGACTCTACCATTTCCATTTCCTATAATTTTTGTGGATAATTTGGGGGCTGTAGTTTATAGTTTTACTATATAGAGCACAATAATGATGCAATATATCACAAATAAATTTTCTATAGACAATGACATGGAAACAAGATATAATAATTTTAGTTCTGCATATATAACCATTGCACCAAGAAAATCCTTGATTGGATTATTTTTTTTTAATATATTGATGATCATACCACATTTTAAATCATAATAAAAACTTTTCATTGGAAAAGGGTACATTTGCTGCATAAATGTACAACTCTTACAAATGATGAAAAAACTACTTTAGGTTATGTTGAATTTGCTCAACCAGGGGAGATTTGTGGTTGAATTCTTATCCTAATGTTAGAAAATGAATTGGAATTTACATAATATAAGTTATACAACATTGTGAGTCTTGTATTACATAGGTAATTGAAACATGTATCATTAAATGGCCTTCTAAATAAATAGTGGACACTGAAACTTATATAGCAATCAATTTACCATACATGACACTAAAGGAAAAATAAATTAGAAGCATTTGGGATGTAGTGGATAATGAAGTCACTCCCTACTTGGCATTCCTAGTGCAAAGGCACACAAAAAACTTAACTCATGCCTACAACTACTTGGGCTGAAAAAGAAATCATCCAAACACTTCACTTAGCCAAGTGGAGTTTAATGAAAGCATAGATAGTGAGATTTCAATAATTTATTTAGAGAAATGTTGTACCAAAAAAAAATTCAATTAGTATTGTCATTTGAGATGCTAAAATCTGCAAGGATAATTTTTTTTTAATTCCACCACAATAAATAAGAGGCAACATGTCTTGGATGCCCTTTATACCACTTTATTTAAGAAAACTAAAAACAAAATTACCATTGATTTTCAAGGTATAGAGATATGTTTGGAAGCTTGGATTAAAATATATGGAATGAATAAAAGTAGATTTTTAACATTTAAAATTTTCACAAAAATGGGTAATGAAATGCATTCCATGTAAGGAGATTTTGACAAAAGCCATCAAAAAAGACAATGGAAACTAAAGGTTTTTTGGAATAAATGGTGGATGATTTTGTAGATGTTTCTTCATGACTAACATAACAAGTAGATATAGACAACTCATGAGAAAATGTTTGACATCTTCCCGCATCTTTTACTCAAGAATTTATGAGGCACCAGATCAATGTACTACTAATAGATATGAAATATGAGCCAATATCCTAGCCAAAATTTAATAACATGTGGAGAACTAATTTTCATGATGTGACCATTGCCACATCTAATGACTTCTCTAGGTCCAAAACATGCATCTTGTTGACTCAAATTACATAATTTTTTTAAGATAAATTTATTACACACATAAATGAATATTAGATAAATACTTTAATATCATTCATGACAAGGTGTAACATAAAAAATAAAATAAAAAACATTTGTGCCAAGGACAGTGACAAAAATCAAAATAATTATTGATAGAATAGAAGAGTCATCAATGGTAAGGATTATAACACATGATCATGATACAAACATATATGTGCATTTTTTTACCATATGTTCTTGAAGGGTCTAACTTTACTATCACCTAATTGAATGAGTGCTTCAAAGATATGGAAATAATAATGCCAGATACTTATGGATATTTACTATATATACCTAGATCTTCAAAATATCCATTGTATGATGCACTTTTTGTCTAACAACTGCTACCCTAAATGCAATAAATATATAAAATAAGCATAATCAATTGGTACCTTCAAGAAACTTACTTCTAGGCTATACATTCAACTAGACAACTATTGTGGGGAGAATAATAATATGTATTTCTATCCATAATTAAATTCAAAAAATATTGAACCTTATATGGAACTAATATTACATTTATAAATTCACAAAATCATGTTTTTTTATAGGTATGTGTTGTAATATTTATCTCTTCTTATCTACTAAGGTGTTTTCCTCAATGTCAAGGTCAGATTTCTCCCTATCAGATATACCCATGAGGACATTGACTACACATCTGGAAACTTGTTTGAATGTATAAAAATAAAATATGTATGGTGTGTGGTAAATGTGATGGATAGCTATAATATGTGAAAATTCAAGAAACTTCATGCCATATTTGATTGAAGAGTTAGTGGATTTCAAAGGCTCTGTTAATAGTTACTAGCTAAAGGGAAGAAATGAAATAGTAGGCTTGTAAAAAGGCCAATACTTTATTCTATGCATGGAAGCAAGGTTAGCCCATTATGCATTACAAAAAATCTATAAAAGATAGAAATAGGTCCCCCCCTGGTTACATTATAGGGAACAAAAGAAAATGGTGAGCCAAATGTTCTAGAAGGAAATTCGATAAAAATATATTTCAAAGACTTGAAAAATAGAGAAATGTCTCAAGATTCCATTGTTGTAAAAGTCTAAGATAAAAGTAGAAATTAGAGTGAAAAATAAATTAAATATAACTTGATTAATAATGTACAAAAATTTAATTAATTTGGTTTGATTGGAAATAGTAAGTGGAAGGATCTAGCATATTACTTATAAAACATCAATGACACAATGAAAGAATACATGTTCCCTTCTAAAGTTGAATGTATAGGAGATTTTTAGTCTAGAACTCACCATGACATACCCATGCATAGAGATATGCATAAAATGGTTCATGATAGGACCTTTGATTTTGGAATGGTATCTACAAATTCATATGTTGGTCCTAGAAGTAAAAGAACAAAAATTGCATTTGATCTAGCTCAAGATGTGCAAATCAAAGATATGTTATTTGTCAAACCTAATGATTCTATAAGAGTGGAATAAATATTATGGGCTTCTATATCTAAATGAAATATTAAGATACTAAAAATAAATAGAGATATAAAATTAAGGGTCAATGTAACTTGGTTAATCCTAGTTCAAGTAGGGAAAAATGATGTAGAAGTAGAAATTTATATAGGCTACTTGGATAAGAAATGTAAGGCAAACCCCACTGACACATCTTTACCATCCATACTCATATAAAGTATCATGTACACTTGAAAACCAAATAAAAGTTGGAAATGTCATACACTTGTTCTCACTAATTTTTTAAAGGCATTGTAGCAAACTATTTGAATACATCATCCCACTAGGCACCATCAAAAATAGTGATAAAAGGATTATGAAATTTGAAATGGCATTTCTTTAATTTTCGAATGAGAAATATGAATGGTTATTTCCAAAAATTAGTCCACATTTTGGGAATGTATAATGTTTTAATATTTGATTTATTTATATTTATTTCTAGTGGTACTTCACATTTTGGGTCTTAGAAAATACATTTCAACATTTGAGTTTTATATTTTCTATTAAGACATTGTAGTATTTTGGAAACTATGCATCTATTTAATGACATTTGACTATTTGAATTCCCACTTGAAATTTTTGTGTTTCAGAATGGTCTTTGGATTTTTCATATTAAAAATAGCTAGATTGCATTTTGAGAGTCATGAAAAGATCTTTGACTTTTCAATTTTTCAAATTAAACTTTGCATTTTACATCCTTAAAAATGGTCTTAATAATTTACACATCATATTTACCCTTCACCTTTTATGCATTAAAAGTACACTTTGGCATTCCCATGTTTGTAAAATGGTCTTGGGGGTTTATGCCTCAAAATATCCCACTTGCATGTCAAGTTTTGTTCTTCAACATTTGCATATCAATAAATGTCTTCAAATTTTTAGTTTTTCATATTACACTTTAGAAAAACATTGAATATTGGACCACATGTCATAATATCAATTACTTGGCTATGTTGAAGGATGACCAATCCAAAGAAAAGTCTTGAATAGTGCAAGCACTCAAAATTGTAGCATGCATCACAATATTGTTAACACAACTATGTGGGAGATTATATTAATAATATAATAATAGATCACCCATGAATAACACATGTCATATACAAAAATATGAGATAAACTTTTATGGTCATGAGGGATTGACCTGATTTAGATTAAAAATATAGTTCATAATCTAATCAACTAATGACACATGGCATCCCAGTCATCCTAAGTGATTTAAATCACATATTTCCAGAGTGCTTGATTGATGTATGAATTATTTTTCCTTAGGAAATAAACCACATAGGCTTATTATCTATAAATGCATGGTCTATGAACTAGTTTGAATGATCATATAAATTTGATTAAAGATATTAGAAGAACCACATGCCTTCTCACTATTTTGCATATTTATGTGATTTATTTATGATACGTTCAGCTAGTTTTTAATTATTTTAGATTATTTTAAATCATTTGGACTTATTATAAATGTGTCAAATAGATGTGATTTATTTGTAATAAGTCCAAGTAATTCTTAATGAAGTCCAATTTATTTATGATAATTTTCAACTATTAATTATTTATAATAATTTTAAATAATTTGGACTTATTACAAGTACATTAGATAGATGTGATTTATTTGTAATAAATCCAACGTAATCTTGATATAGTCCAATTTAATATCTATACAATCTAATTTATTTTTGATAGTTTTCAAAAATTTGGACTATTAATAAGTCCATATTATTTAAAATAGTCCTTTCAAGTGTATACAACATAGATAATGACATGGAATTTGTCATTCCATCTGATCAGTTGGTGTGTAACTTAACATATGGAAATGATGTGCCATGCACATACCCCTAATTTGGTATTTGAGTATATTAATTTTGTATCGAGTTATAATAATTATATCTAAGTATCTAAACTAAATATGGGATTGGTCATTCCACACATGATGCTTCTAATCTAGGTAATATAAATGAATATAAGTTGATCTAGTATAAATTTGAGCAAAAATTGAGTATAACTAATAAACCTATAACTGGATCTATGCAAATGTATACCATACCTAATGTACTAATTTGGCCAATCTAAGTTGTTTTGAAACTAAGGCTATTGGATAGTAGTGTCATGTCTTGGATATTAGTACCATGTGTCACTAATTTCCTTATTTGGGTGATAATATTATTATGGTCTAAATTCTATGTCACTATACCTCTTTTTGTGTCACTATTTTTCCTTTGTGTCTAACTGTGTTTGATTTTCTAAAACTAGGCCTATGTACTAAAAAATGTTCTATGAATGCAATATATGAACCTGATCTCTATGATAAATCCTTATTAATCCCCCCCTATTTTGAGGGTAGTTTTTAACATGTGCAATAATTATTCTCAAAATAAAAAAATCTATAAAATGTGTGTAGTCATAGATTTACGATAATTGTGTGATAATCTACTATAATGTGCACAAATAACATTAGAATGTAAGATAATCTAAGAATAAGTATGTAATTTAAGATGTATGTCATGTCTATCATTACACCAGGGTGTCAAAATAGATGAAATCAATGTATGTAACAATATATCTAAGTAGATATAAGTATCTACCTAGTGGGATGGTGCATGATGCCCATCATGGCTGCTAAGTAGGGAGGGTAGATGTATGAGGTCCCTCATGGCATCGAGAACTGGTGTGTGTAAAAATGAAATAAAAGAATCATGGACATGATTCATACTATAAATCATACATAGAAACACATGAGACACATGAAATATGCCAAGGGGCCACAATACAAGGGATATGGGCACACATTACTAAATATAAGAAAATAAGACATAGAAAGACATGATCAAATGTCTGCATATGAAAGCAATAAAAAAGCTGGATTAGAGACACATATAAGGACATGTTCAAATATCCACATACATAATTAGGGAAAAAACACACAAGGACATGGTATAATGTCATAATCATACATACTATGAATAAAAGTGACATAGAGCCAAGGAACAATGGCATATTCAAATTCTTTCAAATAGAAGTACAAAAATGCAACTAAGTCTAAAAAATGAAATATATAAATGAGATATTGTATGAATGTAGTAAAAATATGTGTAAAAGCTAGGATGTACATATGTTGAGTCTAAAAGAGTAATAGTCAGTAAAAAATTTGAGTATGAGTAATAATGATCATTATCAAGATATAACAATGCTAAAACTATAATGTATAGAATGTAATGATACAAATTGGTAATAGAAACTATGAATAGGATGTCCCCAAGTGGGAAAATGTGTCAAATGAATAACCATGAATCCATGTATATGCTCCTAATGGGTAGATAATAGTAAGTATGGATTAATGTAGTGGACCTGAGTCCTATATGTAATCTCCAATCACTTGATAAGAACACATAAATAATGTAGTATGATAAAACTAACTATACTAAGATAGGTAGCATATGTATTATCTATAAAATATAAGAAGTGTAAACATAAAAATTAATACAATCTATAAATTTTATGTTTTTTGAGTAATTATTTGACTTTTTTTGTGTTTTGAAGTATTGTATTATTTATGTAATTTTTGAAAATAAGTTATGTAAAAGTAACATGAAAATTCATTGTGCATTGTTTATATGTAAAATTTCCTTAAATTCATGATGTTTAATGGGTTTTTGATAGATAGTATACTTTTGGGATAAACTATTCTATGATATATGGTCCAAACCAATTTGGTTTAAATTTTCCCTTATTCTCTTCCTTGGCATTGATATTTCTGATATTTGTTTTTAAAATCAAATAATTGAATTCAAATTCCCTATTATGGACATGGTTATTTTAGGTTCTCTAGATTCATTTTTGATGGTATCTAAGAAGTTTTGTGTCTTGAATGCATGTGTGATCCAACTATTCTAATTCATGGAAATGTGTCTTTCTATATTGATCATATGTGATGAAAACTTTTAAACATAACCATAAAGAGGGGATTTCTAGCTTCAATGGGACAACTATTTCTATGTCATATACTAGTAAATGAGGAGTAATCTTATTGGTGTGTATATACTGGTGCAGTAAGCCCATAATGCATATATTAGTTGATTGTGCCAGTCATTACCAAATTTGGTAACTATTTTGATGAAAATATTATTGATTATCTTGGTTTTTGTTTCAGTTTGATCATTGACCTATGGTTAATATGTAGTAGAGAATGTGTGTCATATTTTATATTTAGCACAAAAAAATTTCATTATTTTATTTTTGAAAAAGGTTTCATTATCTATGATTATGAACACTAAGAGACCAAAATAGGAAATCATATTGGTCATTCTAAAATGACATATATCCTCTCCCTTTGTGTATTGTAATGGGATAACTTATACCCATTTAAAAAAAAAAATTATAGCTGTGATAATGAATTTGTGACCTACAAATTCTAGGTTTATCTTACCAATGAAATCAAAGCCTCATAAAATGAATGACCAAGGGGATATGATAGTTTGAAGTTGATATGAAGGTACATGGTGTAGGTTTATGGCATTGACATTTTTCACATAACTTGTAATATTATTGGCATTCTTGTTCCATTGTTGGCTAATAATAACCTTGTCTACGTAACTTGTGTGAGATTGCTTTACTGCTAAAATGACAACCACATTCACTATCTATACCTATTGAATAAACAATTTAGCTTCCTCAAATGTCAATCATCAAAGTAAGTGTCCATAAAATATCTATTTAATAAGTCAATACCAATGATGAAATTACAAATGGAGTTTCACTGTAATTTATGCTTTTAATTTCTTATAAATTTTTTGAGTGTAATAAATTAATTCAAAAAGTTGTATATTTTAGATAACAATTATGATGGTGTTGTAATGGGAGTGGTGACTAGAACTGTTAGAGTGATAAGATTTGTATGGTACACTAATAGAGATTGTAACCATTTTATAGTGAAAATTTCCTAGTCTACATATACGTTTGTGGGGATCAATGATGCAACACTAGCCATTGCAGTGACATGATTGTTATCTTTACATGATATGTTCTTGATAGAGAAATTATCAAACTAATTAGGCCTTTAGGAATTAAATATATTCTTATAATAATTAGGTGTTCTTATTTGTTGGTAGATATCTATAACTTGATTGACAATTAATTATGAGTCCCCATAAACTTTTATTGATTTAATATGGAGAGCCTGAAATGCTTGTAGGCCTAAGATAAGATATTCATATTCTATGATATTGTTGAGATATGAAAACTAAGTCAATAAGTGATAGGTACTATGTGTCTAAGTGGATATATGAAAATAATTCTAGTGTTAGCACCAAATGAACATTTATAATCATCACAAACCATTATTCATGTATCTAAAGTGGTATTATATATTGTGAAGTCATATCTAAAATCATCATTGATAGGATTTATATCTAGTAATGAGGCTACTACCAATTAATATATAATTATTTGGCATTTTACTAATATTTTAAAAATGATATTGAGGTCAAATTTTTTGAGTAACATAACCCTTTTTACAATATGGCTTGAGAGATACGGTTTTGAAATGAGGAATTTTAAAGGATCAACTTCTTTACTGATCTATGTCTCATTGTTAATCATATAGTGTTACATACTTTGACTATAAAATACAAGTGATAAGCAATGTTTTTTATTAATGGATAATTTATTTCATAGTCAAATAGTGTATGAATAATGTATTAAATGGCCCTGTATTTATGTTGATCATCATCTTGTGCTAGGATTGAAGAAAGTGCATGATATATCTCTTAGAGGTAAAGTAGATGTGGCTTATTAGGTAATGGTGGGACCAAGATAGGTGGGTTTAGTAAGTATTATTTAAGTGTATCAAATATTTCTTAACATGTAATTTTCCATTCAAATTCAACATCTTTTTTAAGTAGTCTTGTGAATGATTAGGTCTTATATGTGAGTTGTGCCATAAAGTAGTGAATTTCCTAAATTTTGCCTTAGAGGGAATGAAGTTGATTTAAATTTAAGAGGAGACATATCAATTATTTATTTGAGTTTTTAAAGGTTAACCTCTATTTATATAACATTGGGATATTATGAATCCAAAAAAAATTCCCAATAAAACCCCAAAGACACATTTTATTGGGATTGAGTTACATGTTGTATGTTTTGAGTCTCCCAAAAATTTGTCTTAAATATATTACATGATTTTGTCACTCTTTTAATTTTTCAAGCAAATAATCAATGTAATATTTTATTGTCTTATGAATGAGATCATGAAAGATATGTGTCATTTTCCATTAGTATGTTTCACTTGTATATTTTAATCCAAATGGCATGACAATAAATTAGAAAGTGGCCCATGGTGTGGTAAAATAAGTCTTTTTTGGTCTTATTTAGTTATCTTAATTTTATTGTATCCAATAAAACCATCCATAAAGGTGAGCATATCATAGCCTATAGTAGAGTCAAATATCATATCAATGTTGGGAAAAGGAAAGTCATCCTTAGGACATGTTTTGTTCAGGTCTCTAGATTCATAACACCATCAAATTTGGCCATTAGGATTTATATCATGAATAATATTAGTAACCCATTATTGATAAGCAACTATTCAAATGAAACTAAAATCTAATAACCATTGGATCTTATCTTTAACTAAAAGAGTAACTTTGGGATGCATTTTTTGAGTCTTTCATTTAACTAGCTTGGCATCGAGATATAATGTAATTCTATATGTTATGATTAAGGGATCAATGCTAGGCACATTAGAATAGGTTGAGACAAATAATTTAGAAAAAATATTTTAAAATATGTAAAATATCTATATCTTTTGATTTATGTAAGGAAATAACCAATATTATGATACAAGATTAGTTTCTATGCCATAATTGCATTCAACTATTTTTTCATTAAGTAACATAGATTGATCCATAGTGTATTGTATTGTATGGATAGTATCATCTGTGTCGGGAAACATATCATCTGAGTCATTTGAATGATCACCAAGGTATGTTTGGGTACTTGGAATGAGTAAACCTATTATTATGACATAAGGAAGGGATATCCTCATATGCACCCATGAATTCTATAGAGATCCTTATTTTTAAGAAATTCATCAAAAATAGGTAGATATAGAGAAACTATATCATTGATAAGATTAGGGTAAATAATTAAAAGTGTACAAACATGGTTCACCATATCTTATTATGATGGAATAGGTGAACAAAAAAATGATATGTTTAGAATCATGGTGAAAGGGTTTGGCACTAGAATTTTTATCTCTATATCCAATTCTTTGTCTACCCTATTGATTATATGCCTTAGTGGGAATAAAGATTACCTAATCATGTTTACCAAGGCCCTATCATGTGTAACTCATCTTCTATAGTTATATTAATGCAAAATTTGAAGTGAACTTATTATCTTGTGTTATTGAAATAATTGGGGGAGTTATATGGGTTCTTTGAATTGTAGATTGGAGTGGTGTTGTAGTAAAATCCATGTGAGGAATATAATTGTATGAAGGCTCTATATGTTGAAAGTATTTAAATGGTTATTTATCCATTGGGAATGTATATATATGACCTTTTTAGCTACATTTTAAAAAATAATTTAAAGTGGGTGAAACTATTGTATAACATGAATACAAATTATTCCAATCAATATATTATAATTAAGATCATTAGGCATAACTTGACATGTGGTAGGTAGTGTTCTAGGCTTGAGTATAAGGTGTAATGTGATATGAACCAAAAATTTGCATGGAATATTATAAAACCCATATATCTTCATATTATAAGGATCCAAATCTTGAGCATATGTACATTAAGAAGTCATAGAAAAGAGTTATTGAAAATGTTTAATCCTAAGCCATTATCAACTAAAACCCATTTGACACATGCCTCCTTAATTTGTATCAAATTGTAGATAAGTTTAAATATATGATGTGATAAGGTGGGAGATCTTCCATCTCAAAATAAATATTCTCTTCTATCCATTTTTATAGTATTAATTATGGAAGCAACATAGGCAAGCTTAGATGTTTGAGGTACTTGAGTGTCATGGAGTGTAGCATACAAAATGCATATTTATGTGTCAAAATATTATAGAAGCTTTAAATTGGAAACTATATCTTAAGAATCACTAATCTAATAAAAATAATAATAAAAATGGGTGTTACAAACCTACCAAACTTTATGACCACATGAAGACAACATAACTTGGACCACAGGGTCTACTAAGAACATAAAGATAATAGTAGAGGTGGGATGGTGGTTAGATGTGTGTGATAGATAAGGAGGAGGGATAAAGGAGACCATGGATGTTTCTTTATTTATAAGAGTGATAGGTAAGGAATCAAAATTAACCAAAGAGCAAAATTAATCTAAGGGAGACTTGTTTATTTTACAAAGTATAGTTATTATATAATGTAATGTGTTCTCTATGTGATTAAATATTAGTGTCTTAATTACATTTAACATAAGATAAAGCTAACATGTGAAATAAATAATGAAATATGACAAGCATTATAATTGATATGAAGCATCATGTATACATTTGTCTTTGTCTTTCTTGAGTTAATTCTAAATTAAATGGAACAAGCATGAAAATGAAAGTATTAAGCTTTGTTATATAGATTGATACACCTCTTCATTCATTATTGTCATGATTAGGTCAAATAAAATTATAAAGTGTATGGATTTGAAATATAAATGTTTGAAATGTGAACCCTATGGTTAGGGGTTGTACACTGTTTGAAGTAAGTCAAATTCAGCAATTTTTTAAAACTTTTTGGGTTTAGCTTATCTAAATACTATGTTTTATTAAAATTTTAAGTAGTATAAATAAAGGAAATAATATACATAAAATAGTTATTGATTTTTTTTATAGATTTAACTATCTTTAAATTTTTAAAATAGTAATAAATATGTGTAAATAAAGACTTATCTAGAAAACACATGATACATATGATTTGAGTAATGGAAACTGATATAAAAGCATGTCTAAGTGTTTTTAACTAAATCCTTATGTTAAAAACCCTCCTGGATAGTAGTTCCACATTTGGATAGAGTTACCATGTGGCTTTAATTTCCTAATATTGGTGCTAATCTCCTCTATACAATACTATCTCAAACTTCTAGGTGCACTTATCTTTATGTTTCTAGGTTCTATTCCTACATGCATAAAATATGGAAATGTCTATTGTGCCTATAATTATTTATGTGATGAAAACCCTAATATTCCTTATAAGTAAGGAATGAGATGAATCTTTTTCATTATTATGATATGCTAGACATCCTTAACACCCTGGTATGAAGAGAGTTTCCTACATACCAATACTTTGAGGAGAGATCAATCCTAATGATGTTATCCCCACCTAAGTGCTAGTGAAAGTACAAGTGATGTTATTATGAGAGTGGCCTCGATTTCCTTGATTGTGCTTGATATTTTAAATCTAAAAATATGAGCTTAAGGTTTCTATAGATATTATTATGTAGAATTAGGGTATAATAGGGATTAATAACCTTGATTTTACTGAACTTGTTTTGTGTTTGAATATATATTTCACATCTAATTTCCATCTAGTGGATAAAGGGTTAAAATTCATATGTTTCTAATGATTTTTTACTTATGTAGATAATAAAATATGTTTAGGACAAAATTATAATGGTGTTACCTTTTAAAATATATTTGTTTTGGAAATCTAAGTTAAAGGACATAGGCACCATGTGGCTATAGTGTCCTTAATGTAGAACTAATGTCTAGATGGTAGAACACTAGGCATGAAGAGCCATGGTTAGGAAATGAGGTTTTATGTCTTTTTTAAAACTGATTAGAGATGTTTTTGGCCTACACAAAGGCTATACAAGTGTGATAATAGGCTCTAGGATAGGTATAAGGATAGGTTAGCAATATGTAGTCTTGAGGAGCACTCTAATCACTTAAATACCACTTTTAGGTGATTACACTATGAGTCTCTTCATAAAAAAATATTTTATAACAATAATGGGGTTATTATTTATGGATTCTATCACTCCATTAATTTGGATGTGTAAATACTAAAATATATTATTTAGTACTTGATAATTAAAATTTTAACATACATTTACCATGCATTATTTTCATGCAAAAATGTGGTTCTAACCGGCCATTATATCACACCTATAGGATACATTATGAATTTTGACCCTTTGGTTTTACTATTAAAAACTTAAGATAACCTCACTATCTACCTCAAACCTACATACTCTCCCACATAGACATGTTAATATGCTTAATTTAGGACACATGTGTATGGGTCACTAACATTAAACTAGGTCAATATCCTCATGTGATACTGACCTTATTCTAATGTTACCAACCCTCTCCTATAAATACACACTTTTAAAAATAATTCCTTTCCTTAGGATCAACCCATTTTCCTAAGATTCAATGGTGTGCTTACTCAATTATATTCATATATATAAATCAAGGCCTCATTTGATAGGATAATTTATACTTATATGGTGCATATCGATCCACTACTTCACATTGATAAAATATTCCCTATTTTTCCCATGTTGTGATTGAATCACTAGGATCAATCATAAGCCATGTCTAAATCATACTAAATCCAAGTCAAATTAAACATTTTCAAGTATAAAAATAATAATTAGCTGCATTCATATAAAAAAAGATCAAAATTGAATAATCACACTAACTATGAGAAATATGTGTGGCTTGATCTCACTCATTGGGTTATAAAATACATATACATTGATCAATAATAAATAGGTTTCATTTGGTCAACTTGGCCCATTACACTTTCCTAGGTTTGTCAAGTTTCTATCCCTCACAAGCAAACCTAGGTTTCAAGGTGGAGGCTAATTTATGTATTTGCAAAAATCTTTAGGATTTGGCATCACACATATAGAAATTTTATAGACATAAAGAGGTGACCTTATGGTTAGATACCCATTTTTCAACACAAGTTAGTATCAACCACTATATATTAATATCAACATTCAATAACAACCAAAATGTGACTAAACCAGACCTACATAGAGAAAAACACAATTATAAATTTATAATAATAACATGATTGATTTAGTGTGTTTTACATTATCATAAATCATTCATAGACATATAAATAGTAAAATAAATAAGTATTCATCCCTTTTTTGTACTTATTATATTTAGCATATGACACTTGTCAAATCATTGTAATAAGTTTCATTATTTTACATGTAGATGTATCCTCGAGTACAATATCTATAAATATGAGTTATTTTAATAATTTATATCCTATTAGGGTTAATAAAACCAAATAAGGGTAAAAAATATTGGTGAAACCATACATTACTCAAATTATTTCCAATATTAGGTTTTCCTTAGGATTTCATCCTTGTAGGGTTTCAAATTTCAGCCTCGAGTTTTTTTTGTCAAACTTGATTTCTAATTATTACCTAAGAACATAAATTTACCATGGATATAATAAATTAACATAATTTTTAATTAAATTCATGAAGGTAATATATTGATATTATTCCACTTGGCTATGTTACATTTTGATAAATCATTTAATAAAAAGAATAAAATATAAGAACACTAGTAAAGCTAAAATTAACAATAAACAATCCCAAGCATTCCTAAAATCACATTGTTGTAACACGCAATCAAAGATACCAACCGTTAAAATGAGATGTAATATATAATTCATGACCTCCTTTGTTTCTCTTGATATCTATATAAAATACACAATACATACCACACACACTATTGATGGACTCTTCATGAATGTTGATACTAATAGTACTCATGAAACAATGACTATGTTTCAAATTTATAACATTTATGATTGATAATCCACCAATATATTAACTTTAATACACATTAGATTGATTTAATAATATATATCATAAGAGACAAACAAAAAATTTGTCCCAAGCTACCACATCAACTATTCAAACTTATACTATTGATAATATCCTTACATCTACACATCCATTTATATATGTAACATTCACTAAAGGAGTGTCGGGGGCGGGGGGGGGGGGGGGGGGGGAGGGAAGTGGGTAGGGGGGTGTGGGGTGGGTAGGGAAATTAAAAAAAAAAATACATAGATATTCCTACATAGGTAACCTTTACCCATATTATTATGACTATGCATGTTATATCATCAACATCACATACTAAATGTTCCATTGAGCATATATATATATATATATATATATATATACATGCCAAGGTGTTATAGATAGAATATTGTGCATTTATAGATATTAATTAAATGTATTTGCATGCCTTGATTCATAGTAAATTTTACCCTAATATAATAGATTATCATTTAAGTATAATTTGTGTATTTATTATGCTTACACTATATCAAGATAAATGTGATCCAGAACATCATCTTCAATTATTCCACACAACATGTTTGATTATACATACAATGAAAATTTATTAACCAAGATATTCATAAGAAGTATTAAGTAATATGATTTTTAATGGCTCTATGACCTTCCCCTCCAATGAATTATATCATTCATCCCTTTGTAAGATTATTTAAACACATTTCACTATCAACATCAATTATAAACTATCTTAATAATGTAAAAAAAGTATAAAATAAAGAAAGTTTCCAACAATCCAATAAATTATTATGTACTTCATTAAAATACCATGCTATAAAATATGACTAATGTTATGGATGAAAAGGGGATAAAATACATATTCAAGAAAATCTTGATTTCACCACTCCATGAGTCAATCATCTTCAATAGACTCAAATCCTTTGATGACTTATTCCACATAATAAGAGATGAAAATTTTAATCTCATAGATTTTAATAGGATAAATTATAAATATACTCTTACAAATGCTTCAAAAATAGAGTTTAAAAATAAATTGAGCTACAAGGTCAAACCAAATGAGAATTAGAATGAGAAAAAAATGTAGTTAATACAATATCACAAACTAAAAATAAACTTCAATTTTTAGCTCCACCAAAGCGTCAATATTATATATTACCATCATCTCCTCATAAAATATAACAAAATATACTTGAGTGAAACCTTATCACTCTTATTTCAATGCAATAGGTTGGTCCAAATAGGCCTATAACAAATAACTATGATATCAATGCATATTATGACTATCATCAAATTGTGGGACATTATAAAAACAAATTATTAAAATTAAGACATAAGATACAATAAATTATCTATGAAAACATGATCAAGCTAAGTGCACCTATAGAGAAATTTAAATCAAAAAATAACTGAGATCATAATTTGAAAATATTCAATTATCCATTTCCTAAGCATGAGATGATAGAGACTAAATATACTTCAAAAGTACACTATGGATACAATATGCATCCTCCACTTATTATATATGATCACCCAATAAAGGTGATTATTGGTAAAATTATCAATAATTAACCACATCTTAGGATCACATTTGTTGATAATTATATTATTGATGATGATTCATATTTTCATGTACCATACATATGAACTTATATCAATGAGAAACCCATACATAGTATCATTATTGACAATGGGTCAAATAAGAACATGTACACAAAGACACTTATTCACTCCATTATATATACACTATATGATATAAAAGATACACCAAGAAAATTTAGGGGATTATATGAAAAAAATATAGTACCATCAAACACATAATGTTACCTATTCATGTGGGATCCATCATACTAGCCACTCCATTCTTAGTTCTATAGAGTAAAAATGTATTTTATGTGTTTTTAAGATGCCCTTCAATGAAAAACCTTTATGTAGTACCATATATAGTTCATTGATATCTCATTTACATAAAATTCAATAAAGGAGTAATAGTTACATGACTATGATATGAGAACCCTCTACATCTAATATTATATCCTCCTTCACACCCACAACCAAAATTAGTTAATACACCCATACATGGTTAGAATATATATAAAGTGGTTACCTATATATAATATGTTTCTAAATAACAACCTATTTAGGGCCTATCATATTATATAGTTATGAAGGGATCATAGAGGTGACCATATCCTATAGGACATAATTAATATTAGGTATAGATCATTTGAGTTACTAAATAAAAAACTATTTATGGCCTATCATATTATAGAGTTATGAAGGGATCATAAATGTGACCATATCCTATAAAACATACTTAGATAATATCATATATAGTTTAACATATTTCACAATGAACATAGGTGATGAAACATTATCCTAATATATAATAGATGAAAAATATTACATTGCCTTATTGAGTCACCCATCATGTAAGATATTATATGAGTGGTGATCATGATAATGGACACACCCAAATTTTACATGGTGCAACACTTCCAACACAAATTAGATAATGATGAAATGACCTCTTGTTTTAAAATCCATAGGGATATATATAGATCTATTCCTCCCCTATACTTCCCTATTATTATTTTGACCCCTTTATATCCCTTTGATTCTGACATTCCTATCCATTTTCACCCTATTTCAAAAAATAAACTTAGGTGACAAAACTATCACCCCAACTGACATAACTAACATCTTTTGTTATGAAACCACCATTTATTTTAAAATAACCTCTATAGTGGTTATGCAATTTAAGTGGTAGTTTTGATTATAAAGGGGTGGCCATGCATTAAATGTGTAACAATATTTTAATTTAAGTGGTGGTTTTGTCAATATAAGCAACAATTCTATAACCACCCATGTATAAAGTATCACTTCTATCACAATTGAAATGCCTACCAAAATTGGCTCCTAAAACTCTAATTTTCACATGCTTTACATAAATAGATTCACATTTATTACTTTTATTACATGGTGTTAAGCTCTAATTAGGCCCAACTCACTCCCTCTTATATTTTTAGTATTCTTTAGTTCCTCTCAAGTAAAATTCATAGTCACACTTAGTTTAAATCCTCCATGCAAGATCCCATCTCTTTATACAACAATGTCATTTTTTACCTAATTTCATATCTAAAAATTTCCATTAGAAGTTGTTATTGACTCTATTTTACAGCCAAAACTTTTCTATAATTTCAAAGAGACTGAGCCTCTATCATCTTTGAGTCAAATACATAGTTACAAGTGAAGAAGTGTTTTTGGTGAAATCAACTCAGACTTTGCAAGATAAGATATTAGCTAGCCTCAATTTAACTAATCTAAATTTTTGGATTGTGCCCACCCATTTTCCATATTGTTTTAGATTTTTAACATCTTACATATAGAGAGTTTCCAAAATTTACACAAGAGCATACAAAGCTATCATACTGAGGATTTTCCTATTAACACACTGCATGCACTTCAACTAATTAATTCTAGAATCAGGTTGGAGTTCTTTTAAATTCTTGTATTTTTTAAAATTCATTATTTTATATTTATTATATATTATTTTTAAGTTATATTATCTTTCTATATTCATAAAAATGGATCAAAATTGATAGTGAAATAGATTTTTTCGTTTTAGTTTGTCTTTAATACAAAAACATAGCTAGTTTTCTTATATGTTCTTGCATTTTATTAGATTATTTTACTTTAAAATTAGAAATAAATTTATTTAATAATAATAAAAATTACATTATAAAATATCCAAGTCATTTCCAACTAAGACAACTTTTATTTTATTCAAGATCTAAACAAGTCCCTTCCATTTTAGACAATTACTTAGATGAATACAAAGACATAGATAACCATAGGTGCATATGAAAGGATAGTAGATTGATGATATTATTTACTTTTAGTATTTAAATGAGATTTAAATTTCCTCTCTTAAAAAATTAAAATCATAATTTTCATCTCTTGTTTCCATTACGTCAAATCATTCATAAAATCTTCTTCTTAACAAAACTAGGGAAGTCGAAAAGGTAGTCTAGTTTGTTTATGGAAAATAAAATACATAGGAAGTGTTTTGTTGATATTATTTTAGATAAAATTTATTTATAAATTATTTTAATGCATATTTTATACTTATACATCTAGTTAATCTCGTACAAAATAACCAAAAAAATCAAAAATATTTCGTCTTGTTTTCATATAGGTAGAGCTAGGAAAAATTAGTATATTTCATGATAGCATAGATTTTATTCACCTCTTATTTACATGTATATAAAAAATTGAAAAGGATTAAAAATAAATTTTTCATTTAATTTAATTTCATCTTTTCTATTCTTTTACTTTCAACACTTTATTTTAAGAAATCAAACATTTATTTCTAAAAAACTAAGAAAAGTTCAAAAACAATAAAAATAGTGTCAAAAGCCTTGATAAACCACAAAATCCATACTAAAAGCCTTGAAAATATATTAAATAAACCACATCCCACATAATACTTGTCCATAAACATAAGAACCATACATCAATCCTTGCTTTAACATTCCAACAAGCACACTTTACAAGCTATCACCTAAATAGGTGCATACACTTTTCCACAATATTTACCTAGTATTATTTGGATGAACCTCATTGAGACACTAGGTATTATTTGGAATGGTTTATTCCATATAGTTAGATAACCTATTCCCACCATCATCATATAGTCTAAAATTATCATTGAGTTGAGAAGCGAGGTCTTTTGATCTATTACAATGTCCCACCTCATCGTAGAGCCTTTAGTTACTTTAGAAGAGCAAGAGCACATCCTTGATCCACCTATCATTATAATTACATATAATAATAGATGTTAACACAATGTTATCCATTCTTAGTCTATCATCCAAACCTCTTTCTTCTCCTTAGGTCTAGCTTCATCTTATATGATTCATATTCAATTTATGAAATTGGCTGGGCAAAGTCTTTCAAATATAGTAGAATTTTTTCCAAAAGTAATTTAACTCTATCTCCCTCATTTTCCCAAACCTAAAATTAACCAGTAACACCACCTTATTTTTATATTAGAGACTAATAGACTATGGATTTATATTTCTACACATCTTGAAGTTCTTAATGAACATTGACATGCTTCTAAGGTATTTTGGTTCCATCACGAGAACCCATTTCAACCACCTATCCCAAATCCCATTCCAAAAAAAAATCAACTAAATCCTCAACCCATCCATTATGCTAGTTTCCTCATCCAAGACTTGGTGAATAGAGTACATAGGTGAGCGTGTGATAATTTACCTGCATATATGTTGGTGAACCTTATGTGAAGGAATTTATCCTTTGTGTATCCTTTTCTTCTTCATCTCCTTTCCTTTTCTTAATATTCCTTCATTCCATTTATTTTATGGGTATCTATTACCCTATAATATGTTTGGATAAGATATTGTTATATATTTTATCCTAAAGGGATTTAGGAGGAACTAGATTAACTATATCAAGTCTTCATTGATGAGTTGGAACAATGCAACATTAGACACTAACATAAAATATGAATCATATGAATACCCACTTCCTAACACTCAAATAAGGAGAAAGATTTTTATTCAAGAGATACATGATTTATTTGAAACTACAAGTAACCATCCTGACTCTAATGACTTGACCCTTTAGGTAGAGGCATTGTCATTCCCCATATGACCATAAGGCCATCTATCAAATTTTAGACCCTAGACACATAAAGTTTTTCCAAATATGATCATTACTTAGAAAGGATCACCACTTAGAGGATGAGGTAAACCATATGAAATCTACTACTTATCCTCATAGTAGGGATCGATATGCCTCTAACCCACCATTGACCACAAAAATCACCACTCTTATATACCTCACCCAAAACCAACCCATTCATGTAGTCTCATATTACACATACACCTCTCCTACATTAAAGGCCCATGGGCTAGACACCAAGCTAACATAGTAGGTCATATTCTTGACTTAGAAAATAATAAACAAGCTCTAAGTCAAGGGGTAGATCAAATCCCTCCTTCATTAATGCATCCTTATTCTTCTCCCATTCAAACAAAAACTTACCCCACATCACAACAATAAGCCTACATTTTCCCACCATTGAGGGAGTAGGTACCACTGAATAATCACATCCCACATCAACCTCTTATATATATCCTCATTTAGGAGGTCTTGAACTCTAGTGTCTCTAAATTCTTTCATCTTACCAAATACCTATTCAAACTCTAATAGGGGTGTATACATGTGTGCTCCACCACTAAAAAACAATGCAACAAAAAGCAATCCATTTTTATCTATTCTTATAGGCCATGTACCTCTCACATATAATCATCCTCTATAAATGAGATATGTCTCACCATATACATCATCAAGATACACGCATACTACCTATTTTCCACCATAACAAGCCACACACACTTTACCATAGTAGGCTACACGCCTCTAGTGTCTCACAATGTCCCTCAATATTTCCACATGTTTTCAAATTCCACTTAGCTAGATAATTTTTCTTTGACCTACTCCATACCACATTATCAATCTTCTTCCATTCTTCCTAGTTTCCATCAAGCTAACCTATATATGACCCTGCCTCCTCAACCTGATCTCACTATGATGGTGATAGACTTTAACAACATGTGAACTTATGTCGAATACCTCAAGTAACTCCTCATCTCTAATATATGGGGTTATTTATCTCACGTCCCTTACTATATATATTAAATTCAAAGTGGAAGGGGATCCAAATACACATGTAAAATATTATTCTATCATCATAAGAGAACACCTATGTTAGGATGGGGTTTTAGTGATTTTCCCAAGACTCTCAAGAGGATAGTGCTAGATTACTACTACCACCTCCTAAAGGGGTCCATATATTCTTTTTACCAACTTACGATTGAATTAATCAAAGATTTTGACATGAAAAAACTTATAAATACTATCATATATTATTTATTGCATATCAAATAAGAATAAAATGAATCAACAACCCATTTCATCATGAGATGGAGGTAGGTCCTATACTCCTCTACTAGTGCACTTAATGTAGACCCATGAGAATTATGTGATATTTTTCTCCATTACCTAAAAAAATAAGGGAATATATCCATAAATTACCATACTAATCATATGAATAATTCATTGAAAGTGCCCTATGCATCGACCAAGTAATCACTAACAATGGTTATTAGACCTATGAAACCAATAGGTGCATCATCATCCCCATCCAAAATAATCAAGGATATTAAAATATAAACCTAAATAATACAAACAAACAAGGTCCTAAAATATTGAATCACAATAGTAATGTCACCACTACGGGCATCACCAATCAGACCAAGAAGTAAAATGACATAAACAATGGTCAATATCAACCTAAAAATAACACTAACAACATAGGTGATAAGAATCAAACCCACCCTCTTACCATTCATATGGTCAATTTGAACTGATAAATACCTAATAATATGAAATACTATAGCCACAACCAAAGCTAATACATTGGGTGAATGGTACCCCCAATTCTAGAATTAAAATTTCTATCAATAGAATAATTAACATGGGTTTGGGTAGCAAGGAAAAAACATGTGACTTATTGATTATGACCCCAAATTATATTACCTATTCCACATATCATAGGTCATGAAATGCATAATTGCAAAAATTATAAAAAAATTACAAAAATATTCCTAGTGGATTAGAGATAAACATTCATAGATATGTTCTTAGGAATTATGAGAACAAACATCTATAACCTTCCAAATAGCCCTGTTTCTACCCAAAACTAAAGCCTAAAAATATATCACAACCCCTTCACCAACCATAAAACACACCTTATTTAATTCTAATAATAAGGTAACCCATAAGGCCATCGAATTTAACATATCTAACCCATGATGGTAGGCACTAATGATGTCAAAACATCCATTTTTAGAGATATAAACACCAATGTATCTCCTTAGCTCAGAGTTTAAGGTAAAAATTAGTTGATAGGAGTCATATAATAAGAATTCAAAGAATAGGAAAATTCTTTTACTTGTACTAGATAGTAATAACCCATGACCCTCTATCCCAAAAACATAGTAAAAATGAAATATATTCCTAAACTTGTAGGGAACTATGACTTGGTCTCTGACCTCTAAAACATTATCTCACATTTATTTCTTAGATGTATTCAAAAAATTTCCTACTCACTAGTTAGCCTTGATCATTATCCTAGGAATAAGACATTTATCTAGTGTTACTCCTCTATAAGTTTAAATTATCCACATTGATTTGGACATGTTCTCCCCTGATTAGGAATAATGTGACCCTAGTTACTTATTTAACCTATGAATCCTCCTACCTAATTATGAGATAGCTAGGAGGTGATATATAGACATGTTTATATAAGTATGGATCTATACCAATTATGTGAAAATAATCATGGTTGATAATAGATCAATTTTTAACACTACCCCCTTCTCCTTCTTATAAAAGATTGGTTATGGGGAAAATAATTATTCAAAAACATGTAATACTCTTTGTGGCTATAATAGTCTCAAGTCCACTTCCATAATTACCATTGTACTCCTAATCACTCCGGTCACCAAGACAATCCTAACCAAGTTCTACATTATATATAAGGACACCAATCACAATATGATCTTAGGGCACCCTTATATACATCAACTTTGACCTCATTCCATTAAATTTAGTTTTTATACCTAGGGAAGGTTTTTTTAGCCTAAATGGATCTTATAACCTTAGATATAATACAATATACCATGAACAAGTATCATGGGTTACATATTGACTATCACTACCTACCAATGGGGTTACAAAACCCTCATAATTGTTGATGTCATTGAATCTTTAAAGCCTAAGGTGGTCATCTTAAAGAAAGGGGAAGAAGTGCCCCAAATAATTATAAAAGGTTAATCAAATGAGAAAGACATAGCAACAATTGAAAATATACCTAACATATAACTAGTTTCTAATGAGATGGTGTCCACCCTACCTAATATAGAAATTATTAGTTTCTTATATGAATTTATTCCCTTAGTTATTACATTTGACCCATGGGGGTTGGGAACCTATGGATTATCTAGATATTAGGGCTCAAAAACCTATGAGGTGTTGGATTTATTTCCTTAAATTTGTATGTTGGAGGTATCTAGTGATAAGGAAGACTCCCTTCATAACAACCATCCCAAACACTCTCAACATGTCCTCTAAACATTCAACCACATAGAGGCAAGTTATGGTCTAAATTCTACCCTTATCACTTTTAAACTAGTTTAGAGTATGTTGGTCGATCACACTATGACTAGACTATACCAATTTCTTAGAATCATAGATTTATTAGGACTAATCCATCCAAAGGTATCAATCATCCTATGTTGACCCATGCTTAGTTACATTTATCATCACATTTTGAGTCCTCCAACAATCAATCAAATCACTTCCCCTCCCAAAATTACCATAGTAAAAAATAGTAAGAGTAATTATATGATAGTGGAAAGGGTATAAATTATGATAGGAACTCATAGTTATCATTATATTCCTAAGGAGGGGTCCATTTTACCCATCATATAATAAAGGGCCCCAAAAAATGACTCACTAAATTTCTACAAGCTTTCCCACACATAATGATAGGTAAAATAGTGTCACCCATTTCATATCTATAGAATTTCAAGTTTCACAACTATACCAATGTGCCTCCTCCACTAAGAAAATACCCTAATTACATTGACATACTCCCCATACCTAAATAAGATCACAACTATGTTGGTATTCTTACAACCCCAAAGAAAAATCCAAGAAAGAAATCTTTCACATTTTTATAGGTTCTCACCTACCTTGACCTAGAGCTTATAATACATTCTTTTGAGTTCCTAGAGGTTCTTTTAATCTTTTCATTCAAAACACAAGGTTAAACTTTATACACCTTTATAAACCTTTCCACTAGTATCACATAACACTCATTATTTTCTCAAGCCTTGACACCACAGACTAAGAGAGAGATTACCCATCATATTTGATATCCACATGGTTAAAATATCAAAAGACCAAGACACTTTAACCAACTTCCCCCTTCTACACACAATCAATGGACTTTGCACTATGATGGGGCTAGGTGTTGCTTAGGCACCAAGGTATGAGTCATTCTCATTTATCTTAAGGGATGAGTTATTCATTTTGGGTTTAAACTAGAATTCGAACGTATAAATAATGAATCCAAATATGAGGCTGTGTTACTTGGTATGTCATTACAAAGCACCTAGGTGTCAAAACATTGAGAATCTAAGAAGATTCATATATAGTGTCATATTGAGTGTATAAAGTCTACCATACCAATTATGATCACCTTTAATTATATAAAACTATTGTGTGTGAGTTTAGCAAGGATTTTGATTTTATCTCCATTTAAATAATCCTTGGATAAATCAACTAACTTGTCAGCTCTATGGCTGCATTGTCTTCATGTTTTGTCTCCCATACAATGATTCTAGAATCAAATTTTATAGTCTTTATTAGGATGAAACCTATTTTAAGTAAGACTCTTAATGACCAAATAGTCATGTCCATGTCAAAAAAGATGAAGGCCCCTTGTCTTAGACCTAATTAATAATGATGAGGCCATCCTTGAATTCATACAAGATTATGATGAACTCCCCTTATTCCATCATAATAGGGTATTATCAATTACCTATTATCCTAATTCATCCCTTAGAACTGAATTTTATGAATCCTACTACCATGAAGAGGAATACATTTCCTCAAATTAAAAACACAATGTATTCAACACTAAGGGCAAAGACCCTAAACTTCCTCTAGATATTAACATATTCAAGGAGGGAAACATGCCCTTCATTGGGTAAAATATTTACATTAATATTAAAATGGAGGAGAAACCTATAATCCTCAAGCTAGGGTATTCTCTCTCTGAACAAAATGTTAGAAGACCACAAACAACTCCTCACAGAGATTTCCTAAGACTTTGATTTCTCCTACACTAACAGAATAGGCATCAATCCTGTTGTAATTATACATAATATAGTTATGATTCCTAATGTAAAATGCATCAAATAAAAACTTATACAAGTTAAACCCAAGGTTGCATTAATGGTAAAGGAATAAGTCATAATTCTCTTGAAAATAAGATTTATTAAACTTGTTGATTACACTAAATGCATTTCAAACATAGTACCTATTATCACAAATAATGGAAATATCAAAACATGCATATAATTTTATGACATTAAAAAGGCATGTCCAAAGGATGACTTTCCCCTCCCATATATCGATGTTATTTTTGATGCTATGGAAAGATAAGAGCTATTATTGCTCATGGATGGATTTTTAGGATAAACTACATTCACATCTCTAATAAAGACTAAAGAAATACTTCATTCACAATACCTTGGGGAACCTTTTATTATGTTTTAATTCCCTTCAACCTAAAACATTTAGGGGTAATGTATCAAAGGGTTATGACCCATGTACTCTATAACCTCATCCAAAAAATAGTGGAGGTTTACATAGATAAATTACTAATAAAAGCAATGCAATGTGAAGATGATTTAGCAATATTATGCATCATATTCACATGATTGATCAAATATGGGGGCACCCTTAATCTATAGAAATGTGTGTTTGGAGTTACTGGAGGAAAAATATTAGGGTAAATAATTTCCTAGTGTGGGATTTATATTGACCCTACTAAGATGTGAGTAATCTTTGAAATGAACCCTATCATATATAAATCTATCATCAGGACATTTTAGGAAAGATGGGACTTATCATATGATTTATCCTTAACCTTGCATATGTTTTTCATCCCATTAACCTACTCAAAAAGACAAATGGCCTAACTTGGAAAAGTGATTATCAAGAAGTATTTGAAGAAGTAAAACACTTTATCATGTCTCTTCTTGCATTTATGGAACCTAGGCTAGATAAGCCTTTGATATTTTATATAAGAGAAACTAAGGTATCCCTTGCATGTATGTTAGATTAATAACATGACACTAGTAAGGAAGTGTGATCTATTTCATTAGATGAACCCTTATCAATAATGAGATAGGTATAAAAGGAATGATTATAAATAATGTTCATAACCAAGTGGGTACACAAATATATTAGGGTAAATTATAGTAGCTATTATTCATTAATTCATGAATATTTTAGTTTTAAAAATCGGAATTTGGATATGTTTATGGGTGGTTAACAACATGGATTTGCCTAAGTTATCTAGGTGTAATTTTATTTTCTAGGTTGGTTCACCTACTTTTTAAAATATTTTTGGTACATATAAATATAGTTCACCACTCCATTGAAAGTCAAATTGAGATTATTCACCATTATATGTAAACAAATGTCCACCCATATACACATAATGGAAAATTTTGGTAGTATGAAAGGGGTGAATGAAGTATCAAGGGATAATGTCAAATGATAGCATGCTACCAAGTGACACAAAAGCAATTGAATAATAGCAATGTTGTCAAATGATAGTAATTCTACCTAATAACAATAATGCCCTCTCTTGATAGTGATGTTGCCAAATGGTAACAATGTTGGTAAATCATAACAATGATATCATTTAACATCAAAATCTATATTTATATATAAATCATGCTGAATGATAATGTTTTTAATAAGTGACAACATTGTTATCATTTGATAACATTATTTTACTTTAACAACATTATTGTCATTCAAATGTATTAATATAAAAAAATAGCATTAATGTCAAATGATAACCTAGCTATCATTTTATATAATTTTTTTAATTCATCATCAACTCTATCATTTGGTGGTGAATAAGTGTGATCTACATAAAAATAAGGCACCCTCCATCTACAAGTTTTTATACAATCGCATGTCCATCTAGATTATGTGCCCCTTTATTATTCATTTATCCATTCATTTTCTTACCTAAACAATGTATATTAACATTTTCCAAACTTTTGAAACAAATATTTAGAGTTTCACCAAAAAACCCAAGTTAATTTCTATATGGATCACTAAAATTTACCCTATACTATATAGAATCATCTATAGTAAACATAAATAGAATATAAGTACCTTTAGATTGAGTGTTTGAGTAACATCCTATAGTTATTATTAATTTCAAAGTGTAACTATTATCTTCATTTGTTGAAAATATATGAGATATTTGTTCATTGGAAATATGTGAAAATTTTACATAAGTTACAAGTATTTTAATTCATGACATAAAATAATATTATTTATATGTTTTCATTGGTTAAAGTTTTGCATGTTATTTCTAGATTTGATAAAATCTAGGTAATGGTGTGATTTTAGATTTAAAACTATGTTTGAGTAATGATGGAATTGACATTTTCAATTTTTCTAAAAATAAAAATTAATATTAATACATAGCTATTGAATGTTGTATTAATTTATTGGTGGTCATGAAAGAGTAGTCAACTCCCACCTTCAAAGCAAAAATTGATTGGTGGTATCCAAAGAGAAATCAAATCACATTCAATGTGGAAATAATTATTATGTTTTAATAATAAGCCATTCCTTAGATGAGTAATATGGCCTTCATACACCAATTGTGGTAGATATAATGGAGAGAGAAGGGTAGCTGGGGTACGTGGGTCATCCATCCCCTAAAAATCCATGATTAAAATTTCTATTACTCTAATACAAATCCTTGTACCTAAAATGCTATAGACCTGAGAAGGAAAAAATGAAGGTGAGTAAACTAAGGTGAGTACAATACCATATAGGGGAGCACACATTCTACCCCTACCTATGCACATGTTGAGAGCCTCCTTTATTCAGTTCATATTTAGTACCCACTAAAATGTATATATTCTTGCTAATATTGTACCATTTTATTTGTAGATAGTCTAAAAATGATTAGAAAATATTTTAAAAGTTATAAGAATGTAGGATAACCTTTGTTGGGCCTAGACAGTAGTAATTATTGCTACGATGGATAGTATGATGAGATCACATGTGTCCGTGAGCATGCTCAAGGATACTTTTTCCATGAATGTGCATAACATACAATATTATTCACCCCATTCTCATATGAGTTTTCAAACTGGTGACAATAGGGTTTTTTTAGTGGTGAATCTTCATTAATTCATGAATATTTTTTTTTCATAAATTGGATTTGGCAATTTTTAAGACCAGTAAAGAGCACTGGGTCACCAAAAAATTTATGTTGTAAATGAGATATATAGGTTAGATCATATATCATTGATAACTAATTCCAAAATTGTGATTATAAATTTAAATGTCATTGAAGGACATTTTATTCTATTTTTCTGACACATATTATACATTGCATATCTAATATCTTCCATAGATGATCGAGATCAAAAAATTGACACAACCCCAATGCACATGTATGTTTTCAAACATTCAAGTTGAAATACATAGGTACTTGATGGTATGAACATGCTATAATAAGTTAAATAAGAATTTAGATAATGACTGGGGATAAATATGTCATACATAAGACTTAGATGTTGGCCACAGTACCTAGATGGTGACCATAAGGATGGAATGGATCCACAAACTCTATATGGTGTCCACTAGAGATAAATGATGATCAAAAGGATTATTAAACATTTACAAGAGTTGGATAATGTCCAAGGGGTATGGATGGAAACTAGTTGGCCATGGCATCATCTATAGAGGCTATATGAGATCTACCAAGACTTGACAATGACCATAGGGGATTGATGGAATACATAGAGGTTGGATGGTATTCAAAGGGTATAAATGATGCCTACATGGATAATATATTACCTACATAAGATGTAAAATGTCCATTGGGACCAAATAGTGACTAGATGTTCTAGATGGTGCCCATAAAGGTTAGACATCATCCATATGATTTGTATGGCAACCACATAGATAGGATGATGCCTATATAAGTTATATGACATCCACTAGGACTAGATGATGACTAGAGGATAAAAAATTCATCTAAAGGATTTGGACATTGTTTAAAGGACCTAGACACCATAAATAAGGCATGGACAATAGTTAAATAGGTTAAAGAGCATCTAGATCAATTGGATAACACCTACAATATCATCATGACCAGATGTATTTGGTAGTCGTTACACACTCTAGATGGAAACCACATGGAAAAGACAATGCTCAAATTACAGGTTATGACATATCTTGAAAAATGTTTTTTCCATGGTTTCTAGTGATAATGGTAAGATATTAGGTAAATTATCAACAACAAAGAACACCTACTAAATGATTTACATAATTTTTTTATTTATTTTAGTAACTATTATTTCACATTTGAAGGATAATAACAAAACCTCTATGCATGTAGATCCATCCACTAATAGTGGTTTTGTAAATGAATTATTTTATCATAATATCATTTCACCATTTGAAGATATTAGTGATGATGGCATGCCATCACTTGAAGACATGTCTCTATATGGTATGGCTCTAGTGAAGGAAAAACCATATGATATGATACAAGCATTAAAAGAAATTTGTAAATCTCATAAAATGGAATATTCTATTGAAAATACAAATATAATTTTTTTTCCAAGTAATATTAGACTTTAAGAAATTGTATATGATGAGATCCATCCATTAGAAGACTCTTCTACTCAACAGACACAAACTTCCAACAATAAAAGTACTCAAAAATTTGTGTGAAGAAAGAGAAGTAGATGAACAATTAGACAATGTTTTAAGTTTTACTTGAAAATAAAAATTCCACTAATTTAAATAGTATATCTATTAAATAGGAATGATACCACATCTAAATGCAAATTTATAATATGTACCTAGAAATTTGGAAAGGACCAAAAAATGCAACTTAAGATCGACATAATTGAGAATTATTATGGAAACATTTGTGTTGATATAACATGATGAATACATTACAAAAATATTTTGGATCATTTTTAATTATGTCATGGTGATGTCCTTGTGAGTGGATGAAGTGCTTTGATATCCTTAGTGACAATGACAAAGTGTGCAATGTGCTTGTCTTAGTATGCTTGAAGTATGATTGGTTGATCTTCTATTTTGGCATGGTTAGAGATGTTTAAGGATGAGTACAGAGTATTAGGATGTGAAATAGGTACCGAATATGTATTTTATTCTTTTATTTATTATTTTCATGAGTGGAATTCACCTGATTCATCATTTTTCTCATCTAGACATTTATGGTCCAATGGTAGAAAATTTGAGTAGGTGATTTGATGACATCATCATTCCCACATGTGGATGAGTCAAGGGGAGTTGCTCATATGGTTTTGATGAAATTATTACATAGTTTATATTTTATAAATCTCATGTAATTCACCTAAATTTATTTAAATATATGAAAGTGCAAAGTTGGGCTCCCAGGCAGTTTGACATTGTTTTCCCATACTTGGCCAAATTTGCATGTGGCTAAAAAAGTTGAGTAGGAATTTTGATGATATAATATCTTACACATGTGAATGTGTTAGGAAAATTTGATAATATTGGTTTTTTTAAATTTTTTCCTAGTTATTATGTGCCAAATTTTAGGTCATGCAATGTAGCATGACAAAACATATGCATGTGCAAAGTTGGGCTCCCAAGCATTTTGATAGTGTTTTCTATTTTTAAATAGAGTCAATTAAAAGTTTGTTGACATAATATATCAAAAGTGGGAAGTTTTTATGATTATATTTATATATGTATGGAATCTCCTATCTGTGACTATATTATGCACTAAATTTTAGATCATGCAACTAAGCACAACAAAAGTTATGCAAGAGCAAAGTTGGCATCACAAGCAAGTTCTAAGCATAGTTAGCTTTGTGATAGATGCTTTTGAGAAGGAATTTTAATGGTGATATATCTAAATTTTTTTAGGGTTATAGGATTAGTTTTTCATATGTTTGGATTCTTCTATGTGAGGAGATCTTATGGTCCAAGTTTGAAATCATATATCAAAGTTTAGAAAATGTTATTAAGGCTCAAAGTTGGCTTCTCAAATAGATTGAAATTGTCCCCATAGTGAATTTTGGACAAGGTAATGTTTGAGAAACTATTAAATTGATTTTTTATGTGAATTTTCTTCAAGATATCAATAATTAGTGAGATGGTAGGAATTACTTGAGTTTTAACACTGAGCAAAGGTAAATGATAAGGATCAAACAGTTTGTGTCTATCATATAGATTGATCTAACAGTGTGGGGTGGAGTCAAAGTGGTCAAAGTGATAGTAATTTAATGGTGTTAAATATATAAAAATATCAATAATTCATGATTTATATAAGATATGAGGTCATGAGATACAATTATATTGTCTAAAGTTTAACTATGACTGTTAACATTTAAATATTTGAATTTTACAAAAGGAAAAACTAGTCTATGTTATTTTACCCATGACTTTTGATCCAAGACAAATTTGATCATGTTTCAAAAATAAAATATGAATAGGAATCCATGTTCATATAATGAATCTAATTTTATGATATGGAAGTGTGTAAATTCAAATATAATAAGATTCAAGTTTGATTGTGTTCATGTATGTTCTACAAGTAACCCAAGAAGATTATTTGAGCTTGTTTTGATATTATTTCGATATATCTTGATGAATTAGATATTAGGGAGTGTATTATAATCCTTGAGGATTATATGTGTTAATTATTATGGTTTTAAAATTCATATTGTATATGAACAATGGTTTATAAGGTGACTATGTGTTCATTCCTAATGATTATGTGCACATAATGTTGTTTAAGTGAATTATGCTTAAATAAAAGGGTTCTATGTTCATTTTTGGAACTTAATAGGGACTTACAGATCATATGTAATGGGTCCATGATTTTGGTAGTGGTTATGTGTTCTTTATTTGTTCAATGATGTGTTAAAGGAGTGAATGGGTTCACATGAGACCGATAAGGGCTACACAGACCTTATTAAAAGGTGTAGCTACTTAATGCTGACCCATAGATGCTATGGGCAGCCTATGAAGTTTGTTTTGAGCCATGTATTATTTTAAGATATGTATTAAGGATCAAGAAATTCATAATGGCCTACCAAAGTAGTGATTAACATGATTTCTCCATAAATAGTGAAACCAAATGTGTTGGTTTCTAGACTTTGTGGAAGACTTGAGTGAGAGACTTGGGCAAAGTTTGAGAGATGCTTATGGGTGTGAATTATGAATCAAAATAAGGGTAGAGTTAATTTTGTATGTGTTTAAGATTATAATATATTGAGTATAATTTTTATGGCATGTAGGTCATAGTTTTTTTGGTATAATAGTACTCTTATAGATTGAGTATGAACAAAGGTGAAGAGTAATAATCAGAGGACCATCATCATGTGTTGAAGACATCAGTTCAAAGGTGGATGTGTTCATAGGTGTTATTATGGTAACTCAAAATATATTTTTTTTACAACCTCCTTACAAGGTGAAACTTGATAAAAGTCTTGTTGTTGTTGTATCTCATCTATATAGGTGTTACATCACCTTATGCAATTGTATTCTCAATAAATAAGGATTGTAGTTCCTTGATCAGTTGTATCTAGTATAAATTGGATCTTGTTATTATAGGATTATAGTCTAATTATAGGTTCTAGTGGGTTTTATTCCATAAAAGGATTTCCCACATATGTCATTGTTATGTGATTGATATTGCATTGTCTCTCTTGTTCTTTGTTATGAATGATGTGTATGCTTCATGAATGTTTGTGGTAGCTAGTTAAGTGTTTGTCAAGATAAAAATTGAAGTTGTATTATTTGGTCTCATTGATTCACCCCCCTCTCAATGATTGTACCACTAAAAGTTGGTATTAGATCATGTCCTTTGGTAAAGGCTTAATAGATTGAAGGTGATCTAAGGTATAATATGGGTAGTCATCAAGGAGGTTTATCTACTGAGAAAGCACTAATGTTCAATGGATCTAATTATGATTTTTGGAGTGAAATAATAAGGACATAATTTATATCCCTAGGGTTTGATGTATGGAAATATATTGTGGATGGTTATGTTGTTCCTATTACTCTTCCATCTAGTGTTGTAGACAAAAAAATATTTGAGAAAAATTCCAAGGCAATGAATGCTATCACTTGTGATCTTTCAGAGACTGAATACACCAAGACAATCCATTGTAAATATGTAAAAGAGATATGGGAAAAATTTAGATATTTTTTGAAGGGGATTCAAAGGTCAATCTTGCTAAGTTGTAGACTCATAGAAGGCAATTTGAAAGTCTCAAAACAAAGGAAGAAGATTATGTGGTATCATTTTCATAGAGAGTTGATGAGACTATGAACGTCATCATAGGTATTGGAGAGAATATTGAAGAGGATAATATTTCATAAAAGGTATTAAAGTCTATATCCCTCAAGTTTGATCCCAAAATATTTATTATAAAATAAATTCATGATCTTACTTAGTTGAAGATGGATCAATTTGATGTTACCCTTACTACCTATGGGATACAATTAAATGATGATATACCACTGAATAAGGAAGAAAAATTCAAAACTATGATGAATCCTAATAAGAAGTTCTAAGGTAAGAAATCTAAAGATGATGACATATCTGATATTGATGAGGATGAACTAATTTCTTTAAGTATTAGGAAATTAAACACAAGCTCATGGAAGTATAAGGGTAAACTACCCTTAAAATGTTTCAAATATGGATAGATAGGACATTTTTCTCATAAGTTCCCTCATAAGTATGTAAATATTGATGATGAAGAGAATGGTGAAGGTAAAGATGAAGACATGAAGACATACGTGAAGAAAGGATTTAGAAATTATAACAAGAAGAAATCCTTTGAGAACAAAAATAATCTCTTTAACAAAGAAGATTGTATCTCATCAAATGAGAGTGAAGATAGTGACTCAGAATATGATCATGAAGATGATGGTCTTGCTAAAGATGAAGCTATATTCATGGTGGAAGAAGGAATTTTCTCACATCAAAAGGTGTCTACTTGGAGTGATTTAGATGATGATTAAGATGAAGTGGACTATGAGACTATGTTGATGAATGCTCTTGAATAAGTGAAGATTGAGAAGAAGGTAAATAAGAAGATGAAATATAAACTCAAGGACTATGAGGAGAAACTCAATGTGTATGAGGAAAGATTGAATGAAGACACCAAGGAGCATGAAGATATGATCAAGCATCTCAATTGTCAATTAGAAATTATGTCTACAAGCCTAAATATAAAGAAGATAAATGTTCAAGATATGTTTCTAAAAATGAGTCTTTGAAATCTAAGCTAGAAAATATATCTAATAAGGTAAAGATATTTGTGAGATTTTAAAAGATCTCATGTCATTTGGATAATAATATGAGTGATAAAAAACATGGTAGTGATAGAAATGGTCTTATATATGAAGAAAAATAAAAGAATGTAACTCAAGACAAGATGAAGACTAATGTGAACCAAGACAATCATACTTTGAATACAAATCATCAGACAAGGATTGAAGGTGATGGAAGAGTAAAGATAAATTAGATCAGATAGCCAAATGCCATGAGGTATGCAAGTTTTAATGGTTATTGTTTCACATGTAATCAATTTTATCATAGGGATAGAGATTGCAAGAGACCTATTATAAATTAGTTTACATGGAACTATGATGGGGGTCATCAATCAGAAGGTATGAACAATGTTAAGTTCTTTAACTATATTATTGTGGGACACTTTTCAAACCATTGTCCATATAATGTTAGACAAGGTGAGTCCTATTCAAAAAGAGGAGGTTGTTTTGTTTTTTGTGAGAAAAAACATGTTGCAAGTTTATATCCAAACACAATAACATAAACTATGTTTCCATCAAGGAGTATAAAAGGATATACATATAAACAAAGAGGTCACATTGATAGTTTCTAAAAACAAAGGCCATCAAGTCAAAATGGGTTTAATCAGGTTCCCAGATTGTAAGGAAGAGTTCAAGTTAACACATGGAATCCAAAGGTGACAAGTTTGATTCATGATGAGAATACAAGTTCAAGTGATATGTTTTCTATGTGGACATTGCTTTAAAAGTTGAAGAGTTTCAAAAGGTCTCATTGTCTACTCATGTTCAAAGTGAAGATACCAATCACAAATAAAGACCAAGGTACTAGTTTAAGCTAGTCCTAAGGTATGTATGGATCTAAGTGAACATCCTATTATTGTTGATCATGTGTCATAAAAATAACATCAATTCTCTATGCTTAGTAATGAGGTTCCAAACTATAATGTGGATCATACAGATGAAAAAGTATGTCATGAATTGTCTTTATGTATTTTCAATTAAATATTAGAAGAGAAGGAGAATGTTATGGTGGCTGAGAATGTTAATTCTCTTAAGACTAAAAATAAGAAGAAGAACTACAAGTATTAGATGACCAAGGAGGAGAAGGAATATGAGGAGTTGTGGGAAACTCTTGATTTCACATTATTTTAGGATAGTGTGAAGTAGGGTGTCTATACCTATGATTCTTAGAGGACATATTTTATTGTGGATAATAAATTTTTTGTGCTCAATATGATAATGCCAATCATAAAATGTCTCTGGTTAAGGGGAAGCAACAAGATCATGAGATTGAACTAGAGATTTGTGAAGGAGCTATTATACATGATCAGAATGGGTATATCTAGATGGAATAATGAGATTGATGAAATTTTAATAAGGGTTTTATGCTTATAAATTTATATACACTTATTTTTAATGTGTTCCAAGTGCTTTTGTGCCAATTGAATATTTTTAAGTGCTCTTAGTTTTCTTAGTTTTTGGCTTAAGGGAAAGTATGCCTAAAATAGGTAATAGGAAGTCATGGTTCCCAAAGGTCTTAAGGATAAAATATTTATCTAAAAGTTTTTTATGAGTATCTACAAGTGTGATAGAAGTTTCAAAGGTGTGCATTGACTAGAAGGAGGTTTGTTGACCTTGTTTGTTTTGAGTTTCTAGGGTTTTAGGCTATGTTATAAAATAGGTTTGCCTTATGAATTGAGATCTAAGGCTTATTAATATGTTGAATGGGACAAATGGGTCTTTTAATCAAGCTTCATAGAGATTTTAAGGTTTATTTTTTTAAAATTATTTATGCTTTGTCAATATGGATGTATAATTAACTATTTGTTTTGTGAAGCAAGTATGTTGTAAAAGATGAGCTAGGTGATGTAGATTGGTGTGATTTATGGGGAATATTAAAGTGCTCTAGATATGAGTTTTTATGTCTTGAAGATATGTATATTGAAATTTGTGGGATGTACAAGTTCTAGGTAGAGTTACAAGGAGACTAAACAGGCCTAGTTTGAAGAAGAGTGATTTTGGCACAGTTTCTCCAAACTAGAAAGGTATGTTTGTCTCATAGAGATTTATCAAGTTGGTTGAGAGAATTTTTCCTATTTGGTGAGTGGCATTAATTTTGTTGAAGGTCCTTGTGGTAGCTTGAGATAAAATGCAAGTAAGCATGTATGGTGGTTCTTCATAGTGTGTGGAGATTTAAAGATGCTCAAAAGGTGCAATGGCTCAGATATCTTAAGGGGAGTCCCTCTTAGATGTTTATTCATGATATCCATCATATTTTAGTATTTTTTTGTGTTAGTTTTCATTGGTTGCAATGCTTGGTCAAAGAAAGTGTTGGCATGGAAGAAGAGAAAGGTGTCAAGATAAGAAGAGGTAGGATCAAGGTAAGGGGAAGTTTGTATCATATTTATAAGATGTCCTTTCCTATTTGTGGTATATTTAGGTCCTCAATATCATTTGGTGCCTACTTTTTCATTTTTTCAAATGGGAAGAAAGTTCCTATTATGAAGTTCTTTAAAAGAGAGAAAGAAGGTGAGTTGTATAGTGCTATATATGATAGATTATTGACATCAATGACAAAGGGGGAGATTTTTAAAGAATTGTAAATGATGTCATGGATATGTTCTAGTGAGTGAATGAAGTGATTGGATAGCCTAAGTGAAAATGATAATGTGTGCAATGTAGTTGTCCTAGTATGCTTGAAGTATGTTTGGTTGATCTTCTATTTGTGCATGGGTAAAGATGTTCAAAGATGAGAATGGAGTACCAAAGATGTGAAATAGGTTCCCAAGATGTTTTATATTATTTTATTTCTTGTGTTAATGAGTTTAATTCACCTGGTTCATCATTGTTCTCATCTAGACATTTTCATTCCAATGGTAGAAAATATGAGTAGGCAGTTTGATGACATCACCATTACCATGTGTGGATGAGTCAAGTGGAGTTGGTAATATGGTTATGATAAAATTATCATCTATTTTATATGTGAAAAATATTATGTCATGCACCTATATTTGTTCAAATATATGTAGGTGAAAAGTTGGGCTCCCAGGTAGTTTGACATTGTTTTCCCATACTTAGCCAAATTTGTATGTGGCTAGAAAAGTTGAGTAGGCATTCTAATGATGTCATATATTACATGCATGAATGTGTCAATATAATTTGATTGTATGGGTTTATTCATTGTTTTTCCTAGTTATTATGTACCAAATTTAATGTCATTTTATGTGGCATGACAAAAGATATGCATATGTAAAGTTGGGCTCCCAAGTATTTTGATAGTGTTTTCTATGTTCAAATAGAGCCAAGTAGTTTGTTGACATCATATTATGTACATGTAAATGTTTTAGGATTATATTGATGTATGTATGAAATAACCTATATGAGAGGATCTTATTCACTAAATTTTAAATCATTTGACTAAGCACAACAAAAGTTATGCAAGAGCAAAGTTGGTCTCACAAACAAGCTCTAAGCATAGTTGGCTCTATGAAAGAATATTTTGAGAAGGAATTTTAATGGATATATATCTCACACATGTGAGGGTTATATGATATTTTTTTCACATTTTTATATTATCATATGTGAGGAGATCATATGGTCAAAATTTGAGATCATGTGATGAAGCATAGAAAAAAGTTATTAAGGCTCAAAGTTGGCTTCTTAGACAGATTGCAATGGTCCCCGTAGTCAATTTTGCACAAGGTAATGTTTGAGAAACTCTTAAATAGATATATGATGTGAATTTTCTCAAATATTTTAGGAATAAATGATATGGTAGGAAGTTCTTGAGGTTTAACATTGATAAAAGGTAAAGGATAAGGATCAAATGATTCACGTGTATTTGTACAGATTGATCTAATGACGTGAGTGGAGTCAAAGTGGTCAAAGTGATAGTTTTTTAATGGTGTTAAATATAGAATAAGATAAATGGTGTATGATTTATATAATATATGAGGACATGATATGTGAGCATATTGTCCAAAGTTTAATTGTAACTGTTGACATTTAAATATTTTAATTTTACAAAGGGAAAAACTAGTCTGTGGTATATTTCCCATAACTTTTGATCCGAGATGAATTTACTCATGTTGTAAGAATAAAAGATGAAGAAGAATCCATGAAAAGTATAATGAAACTTATTTTAGGATATATAAGTGTGTATAATAAAATATATTAATGTTCAAATCTGATTGTGTGTTTGTGTATATTTTGCAAGTGGCCCTAGAAGACTATTCGAACTTGTTTTGATATTATTTACACATATATTGATGAATTTGATATTTGGGGGTGTTTTATACTCCATGAGGATGAAATATGTTCATTATGAAGGTTTGAACATTTGTATGTTATATGAAATATGATTTATAAGGTGACTATGTGTTCATTCATAATGATTGTGTGCACATAATGTTATTTAAGTGAATTATGCTTAAGTAGAAGGGTTATTGTTGGTTGTTATTACTTAAGGGGGACCTATAGATAGTATGGAATGGGTTAAATATTTTTGTATTATTTATATGTTATATTTTTATTCAATGAAGTGCTAAAGGATTGAATGGGTTCACATGAGACCTATAAGGGCTACAAGGGCCTTATTAAAAGGTCTAGTTGCTTAATGGTGACCCTTAGATGCTATGGCTGACCTATGAAGTTTTTTTTGAGTTGTGTCTTGTTATGAGAGATATTAAGGAATAATTTATGGCTAATGGATGACAAAGGTAGTGATTATCATGACTACTCTATAAATAGTGAAACCAAATGTGTTGGTTTATAGACATTGTGGAAGACTTGAGTGAGAGACTTAGGGGAAGTTTGAGAGAGGACTATGGGTGTGAATTATGAAGTGAATGATGGGTAGAGTTACCTATGGATGAGTTTAATATTATAATATATTAAGGACTATCTTTATGACCTGTAGGTAATAATTTTATTCATAGAATAGTGATCTTGTAGATTGAGTATGAATGAAGGTAAAGAGTAATAATCATAGGTCCATCATCAGGTGTTGTAGACATAAATTTAAAGGTGGATGTGTTCATACATTTTGTTGTGGTAGATCATCATCTAAGGTTGTTGAAACCTACTTGTAAGGTGAAACTTCATAAAAGTGTGGTTGTTATTCTAGCTCAGATAGATAGGTGTTGTAGTACCTTACGGGATTTTAGTTCCTTGATCAATTGTAATTGATATAAATTGGTTATTGTTATTATATGATAGTAGTCCAATTGTAGGCTAAATTGAGTTTCTCCCCCAAGAGGGTTTTCAACATATGTATGTGTTATTTGATTGATCTTGTATTGTCTCTCATGCTCTTTGTTATAAATTATGTGTATGGTTCATGAATGATTTTGGTAAATGGTTAAGTCTTTGTAAAGATTAGAATTGAAGTTAGATTATTTGGGCTCACTAATTCATCCCCCTTTTAATGATTTTACCTCTAAAAAAACACATAGATGTAAAGATGCCAGTGAATGTATGCATTATATATATGTAACATAGTATGAAAACAATTAGAGACATGCAACATATAGTTGAAAAATTAGGAATAAATACATATTAAATAGGAAAATTTATTCAATCTAATCAAAATACCAAAAATATATAGTTCTCAATGATTAACATTCTTAAAAAAGTAGACATGTATCTAGTTTTTTACATTATAAGGATCTTTTATATAATGGATTTTATAACATTCCATAATCACATTGGTTAGATGGTAGTGTTTGGGACATGGTAAAATGTATTGTGATGATTGAGAAGGAAAATTTGAAATAAAAAGTTTAAGATGGAAGATTTGTCTCACTATCCATTAATGAGGTCATAGCATTTGACAACACAACATGGGTTTATATCCATGTTTACACTTTTGAGAACAATTCAAGGTTATCTCATCTATTATATATAATTATAATGGTTGAAAATTGAAATGTGGAAAACCTTTTCAAGTTAGTTATTTCTAATTTGAGGGATATTGTTGGGATGGATTATTATGCTATAGATGCAAATTTGGTATGTGTTGGTAATGATAGTGTAGTAGTAATACAATGCAACAAAAATGGTTTATGTGTTTGAATATAGATATCATTTGTATTATTTCAAATCATTTCATGTCCCAAATAATGAATCTTTCATCCAAAATTGTAACCACATTTGAACATATCACCAAAGTGGAAGAACTTATCCATGATTTGCACACTTATATGTCAAGCAGTGCAAAAATATTTTTGGAGTTGCTAAAATTTTCAATTGGGGTTAATGATGGTAAAAATATTATAAAATATATTGATACAAGTTGGATTTCCATGTATGATCCTGCATGCATATTTTTGTAATAATATCTATTGATTGTAAGTTTTATGTGTGAATACAATATGGAAGTTAACAAGGCAAAAGATTTGATGTATCATTTAATAGATTTGGAAATGATTTTGACACTATGTGATATTATCCTAATCTTGAATGAAATAAATTGTTTGATGAAACATGTTTAGGAAGATCCATATATATTGTAAAATTTATACATTTGAAAAAATAGGTCTGGTAATCTCTTGATGTCTTATATTCAAGGAAAAATATTTTTAAGTTGCATGCTTTTGATAGTTGGAAAACTTTAAAATATATTAAGGATCTAAAAAACTATTTTAAGTTTAATATTCATGATCATATTTATAACTTCATTAATGGAAAGTAAATACCACTACACACATTATAAAAATGAGTCGATATAGTAGGATCACAAATTGAAGAAGTCCCTATAATATGTATTCTTTATGAAATTGTTATATTTAAAACATTGATGAAATTGATAAAGATAAAGGATAACTTTAAAAAATTAGAGAACATTTTTTAAGGGATGAGTTTCTTGAAGTAATGGCAGTGGTGAATCCTATATTTTGGAGAGCTTAGGATGGTGAAGAATGAATTAGTAATTTATATATCATATACATGGGAACTCTTATTAAACATTTTTCTAAGTCTCTATTTATCAATGGAGTTTAAATTCAAGGTATTTTGTGAAAATATTTATTGACAACAAAGTTGACCCATTTTAGAGTCATAATGATTGATCAACATAAGTGTCTAAATGAGCCAACTAAAAATGGTGCTATTACAAGGCTATGGAAAAAATTGTATCATAGTACTATCCTATATGAATATATTAGTGACTATTTTCAATTGTATGAACTCTAACAAATAATTATTTTGGGTTATGTGGAAGATGAAAGGATATTTAGTGTATTATCTTTTGTTAAATTAAAACTTTGTAACATATTGGATATAAATCTAGAGACATGTTTCAGATTATATGTTTTGCATTATCCAATGGATTGGTTTCCCTATGATAGAGAATTTAAAATTTGTATTTCTGTTAATAAATTAGGAGGATTCACTAAAATATAAAATGACATAGCTAATCCAGATATTGAGAATGTATAGGCATCATATACAATACATATAAATGATAATTATGAAGAATGGGTTACTCAAAAACTATTTTAGCTACCTAAATTTTAGTATGTAAGTTGCAACTTTAAATTTTAAAAATTATTTTTATATTATCCTTTGTATCTCATAAAATTAAAAACAACATAATAATATAAGTAGTATTGGAATCACTAAAATATTAGTGTCATAGATTACATTATTATAATTATTCAAACTTCAAGCTTTGTTAAATAATATATTTAGGTTATATGTGTTGTTCCCAAAATATATCACTCATTTTTGGGACAACATATGAAATATTTTGGTCCTGCAAGCCAAAATTATCTCTTCCCTTCTCAAAAAATTGTTCTAAGCATTCAAATTCTTCATTATTCAAGCTTTTTCAGTTAAGGGATTAGTAGGTTCAATAGCTTCAATAGCTTCAACAGGTAAATTCTCACAAAGGAATATGTTCCCAAAACCTAGGCATTTTCAAGCTTGGTTCAACCAAAAATGTTCATCGGCAAGCTTCAAAGGAAGGATTGAAGCATTGAGCCATTAAACCATTGAACCATTAAACCTTGAACCTTGAACCAAATTGGTTCAATGGGTTCAACAGGTTCAATAGGTTCAAAGGTTCAACAAAATCAGTGACCTTAAAGAGTTAAGTGCTTTGGAAAATGTTAAACAAGTTCAACCACTTTGAGGTTTAATGGTTCAAAGGTTCAAGGAGCGTTTGGTTCAATGTATATGGTTCAAGAAATTAATTGAATGAGCAGAACAAAGGAATGAACCGTTGAACTATTGAACCAAAGTTGGTTCAATCAGTTAGTTCAATCAAGAGGTTAAAAGGAGTGCCCCAAAGACCAAAATCCAAGTGCCCTTGTGGAGGGTAGCAAACCAAGGCCAAGTGACCTTGCAGAGGGCAGTGAACCAAAGATGAGTGCCCTTGAGGAGGGAAGTGAGCAAAAGCAGACTAAGAGATTTTCTTCAAAAAAAAAGAACAAAGAAGGAAAAGTTTGAATTCTTTTAGATTTGTTCAAGGTGAAAGACGAGGTGAATTCTTTCACACAAATTATCTGAAGGAATTCCTCTAGACTTTTATCTGAGGGAATTCACCAGAAAGAAAAAGCCCAATGGAAAGCGGATGAATCCAAGGGAAGATTTCCTTTGGTCAAATTGTCTGAAGGAATTCCTTCTGACATTTTGTCTACAGGAATTAGAGCCTAAAGACCCTCCAAAGGAATAAAAGCCAGAAGGCCACCCGAAGGGTAGGTACCCTTGAGGGGGGCTCTTAGCAACTAAAAAATGGACCTTCTCAAGGCTTGAAGGGACACCTTCCCTTTGAGAAGTTATAAAGACATTAAGTCCCATGACTAATTTCTATGGACTCTACAGTCCTGATTTCTATAGACTTCATAGGATGATTTCTACAGACAATTTTCTACAGACTCTGCAGGATAGGTTCTATGGACTCTATAGGTTGAATTCTATGGACTCATTTCTATGAACTCTCTAGGTTGGTTTCTAGGTTTTACAAACTCATTTCTATGGACTCTATAGGCTTAATTCTATGGACTCCATAGGCTTGACTCTACTAACTTGTTTTTATGAACTCAACAGACATATTTCTATGGACTCTTCCAAAACTTGGGAGACTAAGAGAAAACAAAGGCTTTTCAGGAAGAAGTTGAATCGTTGAACCTTGAACCAAAATGGTTCACAAGTTCAATGGGTTCAACAGTTCAAGGGAAGCTCTGAGTAAAGATAAGAAGCAGAAGTTTCTAGAGACTAGTTCAAGGAGAAGGTTCAAGTAGATGAACCAAGGAGGCCACCCAAACCATTGAAATAGTGAACCTTTTACATCCCTGTGGACATAAAATTCAAGCTAATAAAATATCCATTGATTTTCAAAAGTGGCACAAAACTTGAAAGAAAACTTAGCACCCAGCTGAAGAAGGACCTGAAAAGGCTAGCAAAAGGGATAAAAGATAACCCAAGGGCTCAAACTATAATAGGAAAGAGGGAAAGACTAGAAATATATGTGCTAGAGTTATTTTAGTAGGTGGAACAATCCACCAAGTAGCTATTTGAACTTGTAAATATTGAAGGCACAACCTATTTGTCTCCCTTAGAGTAAAGGTGAGGTGGACAACTGTGTAGACATCAAGTGACATACCAAATGACTCAAGCCTAGGAGAAGACATTTGAGATGAATTGACACGCCACAGTTAAGGCAGCTGCCCTGTTCCAGCATGGGCTCTTTGGCAAAATTGAAAATGCATTCAAGGCATTAAATGCACCATGGGTCATTCCATGGAACAAAGTACCAAGACTTTTTTAGCTACTATATATTGTATTCTCTTACTTTATGCAAGGGGGACTTTTCTATTATAGCAGTGAAACTCTGCCAAAATTGAGAGGTGATTACTAAGACTTTGAGCTTAGATTATTCATCATATTTCTTTATTTGAATGGGAAAGTAAGTTACTTTCAGTCTTCATGTTGTTATAGCTTGTGTCATTTTAAGAGATTGTTCTTATGTCTATTTACAGAATGCATTCTTGTCCATTTTATTGAAATAAGTAGAACTAGTGGAAGTAATCAAGAAGGTGTCCTGAAGCCAACTATGGAGAGACTTTGTGTTGTCTACAATTGCCTGTAGTGTATTTGTTTGTTTTTTGTTTCTATGTAAAGGACCTTGGGATGAATTTGTGCCCTCATTGTCCTTTGTATTTCACTCTTGGGCAGTTGAGGTGGAGACTTTGTGCTACATCTTAGTTTGTTGGTTACTATGCCATGTTACGTGTTACTTGTCACCACTTGAAAGATCTCATGTTGCTTCTTGTAAGATCAATTATGAAAGAAGAGAAGTGCCTTCAGTGTTTTCACTAAGATTTTCTCCTTTGTTTATGGACATCATCTCTAAAAAAAGAGAGATGGATGGTGTTATCCTACCCCTAAGTGTTACTTTCTATTTATATATATAGTATATATCCTCTTCCTATTTAAAGGGAACCTCCCCTTGATGAGAGGAGAGATTTGTCCCCTTTTGATGTGGTATACCTACACATCTGGCTGACCAATCTCCCTATGAAGTGTTTGAAGAGACCTATTTTTATCATCAATTAGCTATTGATAAAATATTCACCCAATAATTTTTGGTGACTCCGTTGGGGAAATTATGTGCAGTCTGAAGCCTCAAGTTTCAGATTGAAGTAGTCCCTATCTTTATCCATTTTTATTCTACAATCTAGCAACTCCACATTATACTAAAAACTAGAGAGCCCAAGGTGTTGTTGACCCTATTTTTGAGTTGGTGTAGCAAGGCAATTTTGATTTGTTCCCTCCCCAACTTCAAGTTCAATGATTCAAGAATGTTCCTCCTACTCGTACGAGGTCACCAGCACAAGGTAGGGCTTCTTTTTATACTATTACCAGAGCTTTGCATATACATACTCCACCCATATTTGTTATCCCCCTTTTCCATAATCAAATCATGGTAGCTCAAGGCCCCTAGGGTAACTCTTTTGGTCCACTCAATCTTACTCTACCTCTTGATGAGCTACCACATAGTTTAAGGAAGAATTTCCCCAAGTTCTTTGGTGATGAGAAAGTTCATCTTGATGAACATATTACTACCTTCAGCATAGTGTGTGGTGTGATAGGTGTGGAATATGAGGACATAACAGTTAGGTTGTTTGTGGAAACACTTCAAGGTGCTGCTATAGACAGGTTCTACCATTTACAGGCTCGATCAGTGACTAACTAGGACACTCTTAAAGCTAAATTTGAAGCCAGGTTTAAGCTTACAGAGGATGCACATGCCTTGTTAGCCCAACTCACCAAGATGAAGAAGTAACCTCATGAACCTATGAGGGACTTCATTGCCAAGTTTGACAAGTTGAGGAATCAGATTCCTATAATTACTCAGCCAACACCTGAAAACCTCAAATGCTTCTTCATCAACTCACAACTACCTAAAATGAGTTTTCTACTGAGATAGGTTGGCTACATAGACATTGTTGCTACTCAATATTTCACTACTAGGGTAAAAGATGACCTTATCTTGGTAGGAAAGATAAGGAGAGATCTTAACAAAGGTAAATCCTCTTCATCTTCTAAATACTCACCTATAGCCACTATTGATCCAATGGTGCTAAAGCTGGCAAATGAATTGCTAACTCTTAGAAAGAAAATGGCTCAAGGGATGTCATCTACTCATTCATATAGAGATGTACCAATGAGGGCATTCCCCAATCAGTCATACCAAGGCCATGCTACCAAAAATCAAGGGCAGCCAAATTGTCTTCCTCCCCCACAGGGGAACCTTGCCATTGAAGCACCTCCAACCAATTCAATAGTTGGATATCTTGAAGCAGAATCAGATTTCTCCTTCCGAATTAAATTGAACCCTGAAGATGATGCCAATATCTTCATAGAAGGAGAAGAATAATTAGCTAGTGACTCCAACATTGGTTTTCTAAATTACCAAGATGAACCTAGAAGTGAAGGTAAAGTAGTTGAGGGATCATACATTATTTTCACTTGGTCCAAGAACCAGTCAACCTAGCAAGCTAATAAGGAAAGAATAGAAGAGTGAGCTCAGCTTAAAATTTTAATTGCTAAGTAGGGAACCACTCTGCCATTCTAGCCAAAAGACCTGGTGACTATTAAAAAGGTGAGTACCTAAAATACACCTTCACCTCTAACTTCAAATTCATAAACCAGTCCTCCCCCTTCCAAAAACTAAAAGGATGAACTCCCATCCTTTGTTCCTAATCCATTTCAGACATTTGACAGAATTGACCATATAAAGAAAACTAAGATTCAAATATCTAAATTTAAATTCTTGCAATCCAACCCTAAGTAGTTGGATAAGTTAGTGGAATGTGTGAGAAATAAAACCATCCTTATAAGACCAATTACTCCAAATGTGACTCCCACATCCAACCAAAATAATCTTGTCATTACTCCTCCTACTGCTCCTAAAAGAATTGAACCATTTTATGTCTCCTTGCTGATAAATGGACACTAGCTGAACAATTACATCATAGATTTAGGTGCATCTGACAATGCCATGCCTATGGTAGTGGTAGACTATTGTGGTCTCACACTAACCAAGAAATTTGGTAGATGTTTATCCATGGAGAACAAATGAGTGCCACTACTAGGACAAATCAAAGACTCCTAATTTACATTTGTAGCATTCTTGGAAAAGAGAATCAAGATGACTATCCTAGTGGCTGACATCCCAGCATCATACGACATCCTTCTTGGCTAAAATTTTTGTAAGGATGTTGGTGGCAAGTTGAACATGAACCTGTCTAAAGAAAGGATCCCAATCAAAGGTGTTATGTAGAGATTGCTCCTTGAGAAGGAAGCAAAATATGTGGTCACTAAAACATTAGTGCCTGAAGTTCAAATTCTATTTGAGTCTTTAGGTGTGGGTAATTACTTCTTGACTACAAAGGATGTTCCCATCTTAGTTGATGAAACCTCTGAAAATGATATTTTAAATTTTTTTTCAAATAGACTAGTAGAAGATAGGATAGAGCATAGTACAAGCAGAAAAAAATCCTCCCCTCTACACAAAGAGAAATCTGAAAAAAAATCAATGTCTAATGAGGTATGGATTTTGGAATTTGATGGTAGTTACTCCTCTACCAGTTCAAGAGCCAGGATTATGTTGATATCTCCTCAAGGAGATATCTTTCCTTCTTCATACAAACTACAGTTTAGTAATACTAACAATACTACTGAATATGAATTGCTACTACTTGGATTGAAGGCCACTCATGACAAAGGCGTCAAGCTCTTTCATGCCAAGGGAGATGTTGAGTTGGTGGTTTATCAGGTAAAGAACCTATATCTAACCAAATATGAGAGATTGCACCACTACTACAATCTAGTCTAAGATCAAATTAAAATCTTTCATGTTTTTAGCATCTCTACCATGCTCAAAGAATTTAATAATAGAGCTAATGCATTAGTTGTTTTGACAATGCTTCTAGTCCCTCACCCTAACTTTGAAGGAGATAAGTACACTATTGAGCTAGTCTTTTGACCAAGTGCACCTGATAATGCCAGTCATTGATAGGTGTTTAACAATGATAGCCAAATTATTACCTTCCAAGAGTAAAAAGATAGATTTGAATAGATTCATTTCAAAGGTGGTCAGCCTCAGAAGCTTGAACCAACCCCTAAATCAAGTGCAAATTTAGGTAAGGAATTCTTGCAAATAAAAGAGAATAAAATCCCAAAAGGCTTGGTTTCCCTCAAGAATCTATTTGACAAACATGACAAATTCATCAAATAGTAGTAAAAATTTTCAAGCTCCTCCCAGGAGTTTGATTAGATAAATTTGGGTACCAAGGAAAATCCCAAGACAGTGAACATTGGGAAGTGTTGCACTCATGAAGAGAAGTTTAAGTTCACTGCTCTACTCCACCAGTACATGGATGTCCTAGCATACTCCTATGATGATCTAAAATCACTCAAGCATGAATAAATTTACCATGAGATTCCTCTCAAGGATGATTTGGTGCCTTACAAGCAAAAATTTTAGGTAGTACAATCTGAAGATATTAGGCACTATTCTATCAAAAATACAAAAAATGTTGAATGCTAGGATAATTTTCCCAATCCATCATTCCACATGGATTGAAAATATAGTACATGTGAGAAAGAAGAATGGTGAAATTTGCCTCTATGTGGAGTTTAGAAATTTAAATCAATCGTCTTTAAAAGATAACTATCCTCTTCCCATCATGGATCAAGTTCTTCAGATGGTGACTAGTTCAGAGATGTTATCAATGCTAGATAGCTTCTTAGGATACAATCAAGTTGAAGTTGGTGAAGAAGACTAGCATAAGACTACCTTCACCACACCTTGGGGCACCTTTGACTATTTAAAAATGCCATTTGGCCTGATAAATGCTGGCACCACTTTTCAAAGAGTAATGGACCTTGCTTTGAAAGATGAAAAGGGTAAGTTCATTGTAGTATACCTAGATGATTTAACAATCTTTTCCAAGCACCATCCTAATCATGTGCACCATTTGCAATAAGTGCTAAAATACTACCACCAGAATGGCATTTCCCTAAATTCCAAGAAGTCTGTCTTTGGGGTAATGGAAGGGAAACTTCTTAAACACATTGTGTCTAGAGAAGGCATAAAAATTGACTCAGATAGAGTCAAGTCCATCCAAGAACTTACCCTACCCACAAGTAAGACTGTAGTTCACTCTTTCTTTGGAAAGGTGAATTTATTATGAAGGTGAATTTGTAAGACTTGCCATATTGTGAACATGATGAAGGGAAAGGCCAATTTCAGCTAGATTGAAGAAGGCAAATTGGCATTCTGGGATATCAAGACTACTATTGCACACACCCCAATTCTAGTTTTTCCAAATTATTCCAAGGATTTTACAGTGTATAGTTATGCTTTTGAACACACACTTTCAACAATTTTGGTCTAATAGAATAAAGAAGGTATAGAATCTCCCATTTCTTTCATGAGATATCCTCTCAAAGCTCATGAGCTGAAGTACTCAAAAATGGAGAAGCATGCTTATGCAGTGGTAAAAGAAGTAAAGCATTTCCACTTTTACATCTTGAATTCACACACTAATGCCCTGGTTCTTCACACCATAGTCAAATCCATATTAACTCAGTAGGAGTTTGAAACCAAAAGAGGGAATTGGATTGATAAAATCCAAGAGTTTGATTTAGTCATCAAACCAATGAAGCCAATGCATGGAAAGGGCCTCTATTAGTTGATTGCTGACAATAAACCTGAAGAATCAGGGCATGAAGAAAAAGAAGTGGGAGACACACCAATAGTCCTCTTTGTCTCCACCACGAATGAGTGGTATTCAAATATTTCTCATTTCCTTACTTATGGTGAGTGCCCTGCCCACCTATCTCATAAAGAAAGGAGGATTGTTAAGTTGAAAGCTATCAATTTTTTCCTCTGGGACAATAGCCTATATAGGAGGATCCTTGATGGAGTTTTCCTTTGCTACATGGATAAAGAGCAGCAGAATCAAATTTTGAATTCTTTCCATAATTTGGCATATGGAGGACATTTTTTTGCTCTTGTAACTACCCATAAGATTCTATGTGCTAGGTATTACTAGCCTTCTTTATTTCAAGATGCATACAAATGGGTACGAAGGTGTGAACTATGCCAACAGTTCATTAGAAGACCCAAGTTAGTTGCTCTACCTCTCAAGCTAGTAACAATAGAAAAACCATTTCAGTAATGGGGAATTGATTTTATTGGTGCTATAAACCCATATTCAAGTGTTGGACATGATTATGTCCTCAAAACCATAGATTACTTCACCAAGTGGGTGGAAGCTATTCCAACCAAGTAGGCCACTTCAAAAGTAGTGTGCAATTTCCTTAAAGAGAACATCATTTCTAAGTTTGGGGTCCCAATCAAAATTGTGATAGATAATGCAACCTATTTCACTTCTCATGAGGTCACTTAGTTCTATGTTTACTATGGGATTACCCTCTCCCACTCTTCTGATTATTTTCCACAAGGGAATGGCCAAGTAGAATCAAGCAACAAGAACCTGGTGACCATTATCAAGAAACTGGTGGATAACAACCAATGAACATGACATAAAGCATTAGTTGATTCTTTATGGGTAGATAGAATTACACCCAAGAGAGAAATTGGTATGTCACCATTCCAACTTCTTTATCATCTCAATGTCGAGATACCAATCACGTTGGAATTGCCAGCATTGAAATTGGCTAAGGTAGTTGAAGATCAGACATATGAAATCTCCATTGATAAAAGGATCATGTGCTTGACTGAGCTGGATGAGTAGCTAACCATGGTGGTGGACCGAATTTCTACACATCAAAGTTTGGTGAAGAAGCTCTTCGACTAGAAAGCAAAGAACCATGATTTCCAGATTGGAGATCAAGTCTTATTGTGGGACAAGAGAAGAGAACCAAAGGGAATGTATGTGAAATTTGATTCCCTTTGGAGAGGCCCATTTACTATCCATTAGCTCAATGGTGAAAATAGTTTTCTATTGAAGTATCAAGATGGCATAGCCTTTTCTCTACCTCGCAATGGGCAACATTTGAAGCACTTCAATTCTTAAAGTATCAGATTCATTCACCTGTACATATGTATGTATATTTGTATAGTCTTTAGTTCTATTTTGTGTTGTTCATTTTCATTTTTGGCACCTTTCTTTTTCAAGTAGCATGACTCTGCACCCCAATGGCTTACTTAAAGGCACTGGAGATTTTGGTTTGTATTCCCCTTAACTATTCCAAGTTTTCAACTGAAGGAAGTTCCCCAACTAGAGCTAGCTATTGTTCCCAAAATTTGTCACTCATTTTTGGGACAACATATGAACTATTTTGGTCCTATATGCCAAAATTATCTCTTTCCTTCTCAAAAAATTATTTTGAGCATTCAAATTCCTCATTATTCAAGTTTTTTTAGTTAAGGGATTAGCAGGTTCAATAAGTTTAATGGCTTCAACAAGTGAATTCTCACAAAGGAACAAGTTCTCAACACTTAGGCATTTTCAAGCTTGGTTCAATGCCTTGGTTCAATTAAAAATGTTCACCAACAAGCTTCAAAGGAAGGATTAAACCATTAAACCATTGAACCATTAAACCTTGAACCAAATTAGTTCAATGGTTTCAAAGGTTCAATAATATTGGCGAGTTTAAAGAGTTAGTCACTTAGGTAAAGGTTCAACAAGTTCAACTGCCTTGAGGTTCAATGGTTCAAAGGTTTAATGAGTAGTTGGTTCAACATGGTTAGTTCAAGTGGTCAATTAAATGAGTGAAACAAAGGAATGAATTGTTGAACCATTGAACCAAAGTTGGCTCAATACATTAGTTCAATCAGGAGGTTCAAAGGAGTGCCCCAAAGACTGAAAGCCAAGTGCCCTTATAGAGGGCAGTGAACCAAGGCCAAGTGCCCTTGCAGAGGGTAGGGAACCAAAGTTGAGTGCCCTTGTAGAGGGTAATGAGCAAAAATGGACTAAAAGATTTTCTTTGGAAAAATGAATAAGGTAAGAAAATTTGGAATTCCTTTGGATTTGTTCAAGGTGAAAGATGAGGTGAATTCTTTCAAAAAAATTGTCTAAAGGAATTCCTTCTGACTTTTGTCTAAAGGAATTCCTTTAGACAATTCACCAAAAAGAAAAAGCATAATAGAAAGTGGATGAAGCCAAGGAAAGATTTCATTTGGATAAATTATCTAAAGGAATTGGAGCCGAAGACCCTTCAAAGGAATAAAATCCTGCGGGGGGCTCTTAGCGACCAAAAAATGAACCCTCTCAAGGTTCAAAGGGACACCTTCTATTTGGGAAGTTCTAAAGACATTAAGGCCTTGACTGATTTTTATAGACTCTATAGGCCCAATTTCTATGGACTCTATAGGATGATTTCTATAGATTCATTTCTATGGACTCTGTAGGTTAGGTTTTACAAACTCATTTCTATGGACTCTATAGGCTAGGTTCTATGGACTCATTTCTACATACTCTACAAGTTGGTTTATGGGTTCTATAGACTCATTTCTATAAACTCTGTAGGCTTAGTTCTATAGACTCTGCAAGCTTGATTCTACCAACTTATTTCTATGATCTCAATAGACATATTTCTATGGACTCTTCCAAATTTTGAGAGACTTAGAGAAAACAAAGGCTTTTAAGGAAGAAGATGAATCATTGAACCTTGAACCAAAATGGTTCATAGGTTTAACAGGTTCAATAGTTTAAGGGAAACTCTGAGCAAAGATAAGAAGTAGAAGTTTCTAGAGACTAGTTAAAGGAGAAGGTTCAAGTGGATGAACCAAGGAGGCCACTTGAACCATTGAAACAGTGAACCTTTGATGTCCCCATGGATGTCAAATTCAAGCTAATGAAATATCCATTGATTTTCAAAAGTGGCACAGAACTTGAAAGCAAACATAGCACCTAGCTGAAGAAGGAGCTAAAAAGGCCAACAAAAGGGGGGAAATATAGCCCAAGGGCTCAAACTATAATAGGAAAGAGGGAAAGACTAGAAATATCTATGTTGGTGTTATTCCAGTAGGTAGAATAGTCCACCAAGTAGATATTTGAACTTGAAAACATTGAAGGCATGGATTGTTTGTCTCCCTTGGAGTAAAGGTGAGGTGGATAGCTATGTAGACATCAGGTGATAGACTAGATGACTGAAGCCTAGGAGAAGACATTTGAGATGAATCGACATGCCACAGTTAAGGCAGCCACCCTGTTCTAGTATGGGCTCTTTGGCAAAACTAAAAATGCATTCAAGGCATTGAATGCAGTATGGGCCATTCCATGGAACAAAGTGCCAAGCCTTTCTTGGCTACTATATATTGTATTCTCTTAATTTATGCAAGGGGGACTTTTCCATTATAAAAGTGAAACTTTGCCAAAATTGAGAGGCAATTACTAAGACTTTGAGCTCAGATTGTTCATCATATTTCTTTGTTTGAATGAGAAAGCAAGTAACTTTCAGACTTTGTGCTATTATATCTTGTGTCATTTTAGGAGATTTTTCTTATGTATGTTTCTTGAATGCATTCTTGTCCATTTTATTGAAATAAGTAGAACTAGTGGAAGTAATCAAGAAGGTATCCTGAAGCCAACTATGGAGAGACTTTGTGCTATCTACAATTGCCTTTAGTGTGTTTGTTTGTTTTCTATTTTTGTGTAAAGGACCTTAGGATGACTTTGTGCCCTCATTGTCCTTCATATTTCACTCTTGGGCAGTTGAGTTGGAGACTTTGTGCTACATCTCAATCTGCTAATTACTACGCCCTATTACCTGTTACTTGTCACTACCTGAAAGAACTCCTATTGCTTCCTACAAGATCACTTCTAAAAGAAGAGAAGTGCCTTCAATTTTTTCACCAAGATTCTCCTTTGTTTGTGGGCATTATCTCTAAAAAAAGAGAGATGTATGGTTTTATCCTACCCTTGAATGTTACTTTTTGTTTATATATATAGTATATAGCCTCCTCCTATTTATAGGGAACCTCCCCTTGATGAGAGGAGAGATTTGTCCCCTTTTGATGTGGTAAACCTACACATCTGGCTAACCAATCTCCATATGTTGTGGTTGAAGAGACCTATTTTGCTCATTAGTTAGCTGTTGACAAAATATTCACCCAATAATATGTATGGAAAATATTTATTTTACACTTTGTTTTTTATATGTATTGATTTTTTCATGTGGTTTTGAACATTATACAATGATGAATTATGCTCTTATAACTATACATCTTAAGTCATAAATTTATAATAGAATAAAAAACTTGACATGGATAAAATTCTTGAATAAAACATAAAAATAGACTTATATTTAAACATTCAAGTTTCATTTACCATAAAAATTATTTAATGTCAACATAACATATGTAAAAAACATTAAAACAAACATAAACAAAAAAATAGACTTCATTTAAACTTGAAAGTTTCATTTACAATATAAATTATTTTTTTTGCATTAAAGAGAGATATGATTCACAATACAACATTTTCAACATGCAGTGAGGGGACATCATTCAAGATTAGGAATTATAATTTGTTTTTGAGAGGTAGATGATGCTACCTCAACTTCCACTTTCCTTGAAGTAGATTCTAAGATACCTCATAAAATAAGATCCTCTGCAACAATATTTATATTTTAAACTTGTGTCCTTTCTTCACACACTATATCTCCTACTGATAGTATAGAGGGATACACATATGTTTTCTCCTTCAATTTTTTTTATCCATGCCATGTTTTTTGATGATCCACCTAAGCATATTATTTTTTTTACTAGCACAAGTTTTTCCTTCCATGCAATTATTGCATTTAAACTTTTTTGTGCTTTTTATAGATAGATATTAAGTACTTGTGATTCATTCCTTAGGTCTTCATATTTTGACTATAATTAGGAAATAAAAGTGGGTAAGATAAAAAGTAAAAGAGTGTGATTAAATTTTGTAAGAAAATTATTACTATTTTAGTATTAAAAAAAATCATTGCTTACCAAAGCTTTATTTCTATGCATTGGCAAGGTGATAAAAGTTTCAATATATTATGTATTATTGTAATATGCATGTGTCTCTACATTCAAATTTTCTCATATATTTATCATAACATCTAAAACATTATCATTATTGGGATTTGAAACTCTAATTGATCCCAATTTAGATTGATTCACTAAAACATCAATTTTGGATGGATCATTTTTAACCAAAGAATATGAAGAATATCTTTGTGAATGGTTATGATAATGCTCATTATTTTCCTTTACCAAAGCCTTGCCTCAAATATCCCATTATTTAAATACTTTCAAATCACTCTATACTATACCATATAAAAAATAAAAATAATTATCTACAATAATATTAATGAATGAAAAGGAGGTCATTTCATCAAAATATTGCTCCTTAACATGGTTTTCCTCTGGTGGTGAACTAGATGAACCATGACTAACTATTTTTTTATGGGCCTAGAATAGACATCCCTAGATAATAATATGTGAAACAAATCTATCTAGAGGAATTATATCAATGCCCTAAAGGAAGGAATCATCAAGATTAATATTATGTAAAATTGCAATTACACCTGTTGTAGTAGACATTCGACCCATGGAAAAATTGGTGAACTTCAATGTTGTTATATGACTTGTTCCCCTACTACCTGTGGAAAATGACAAATTATTACCACTAGTTTGTACAAATAATAGTGGCATTGGTGGTGGCATGTGACTTCTTATGAAATATTTCTCTACAATAATATATGCCATAAAAAATCAATAAACTTAAAAAAAAAAAAAAAAACTAAGTTAAACATTTAAATTGTAGGTCAAAGACACTAGAGTTATGCTCCATACATCAAGTTTTTAATATGTTTTGTGTTAGTGGACATGTTTTAAGATAAGGTGAAGCTTTATTTTATATAAAATAATCAAAAATTTAATTTATCATGTTTTTATACATGTAATTTGATAGATAGTGAAATTATAAACATAAAGTCACATACCTTACACTTAAAAAAATATTGAGCAAGTGGAGGTAAAATGTTTCAAATGTTAGAGGTAACTATAAAACTAAATGAAAAATTAAAAATGACAAAAAAAAAATTGTTATATCAATTTTCAATATCTTTTAAAATTTTAAAACATGGATTTATGGATGTGCCTTGTAGACGTTGTGCAAATGTAGGTGAGATAGATATCCTCATATTTTGTATCCTTGTCAATGGTGTTTTTGCACTATATTATGTGTCATCACCCCTATCCAAAGGAGAATACTCAGATCCCTCAATAAGATGGTATTTATTTAATGCATATTCTCTTCTTGATTGAGAGGTGGTTTATCTTCTTTGTTACAAGGAAACAAGTAAAATTAATTATAATTGTAGAAAGTAAATAACATGATAATTTTATGACATAACAAGTAAAATTAAAACTTACCTCTAGTTCAACAAGGTCCACATAATTATATTTCATTTTTTCATGCAATATAGTTTGAATAGTTGTTCCCTTCAGCTCATGATATGCCTTATATTATAAACCTAAAATAAAATTAGAAATAAAAATTGTGTGTCACTTTGAAAATCACAATCCAAACCATTTATTATCTTATTGGAAATGAATTTAAACTAATAAATCTTTTTTTCCAATAGAATGAATAATGTATGATAGATCCTAAAAGGGAATATCTATAAATCTTTCCTATAAAATAATCCTCACTTGAAAATTTTTTATGAGGGTTTATAGATATGGATTTATTATATTTTGGGCATAAATTACCCTTCTTGAATGATTAGGGGATACTTTAGTGCAATAAAAACATTAATTAGAAATTGAATGACATTTGCTTTCAAAATTCATACATAAAACATTGAATAATAATTAATAAAAAGAACATTACCTATCAAGGTAGATGTATCAATAGTCAAGCCTATGTGATTTTATAGATATATTTTGTCTTCCTCAATTAAAAAAAATAGTATTATAGTTTCCATGTTTGAATGTTTTGTCCCTATCAATTACTTGATGTCTGAAGGTGAGGTGCCAAAAGTTATAGTCTGAGAGCTGAGGGTACAGGGAAAGTATCTAGAAGTATTTTTGTAACTAGACACAAGAATGTTCAACAAATTCATGTTTGTTTCACAATAGGGAATGTAAATTAGGACTCTTAAAGAACATTTATCTATCTAGTCTCTTTATTTTTCCTTATATTCTAATAATCTCAATATTTTAAGGAAAATAAGATTTATGTAGAAAAAATTGCAAATGGGGGTAGAAGATTCAGGGTGGGAAGCCATTTATGAGAAGATATATTCATAATGAGGTATATATTTTAATAGAGTGAAAGGAAAAAATAATAAAATACCTTGGGTTTAGGGATATTTATTAGGAAAGCATTTGGGAAACATACAAGGTTCTAGATGGAATTTAGAGGATCTATATGGCATCTAGAACCTCTAGATGGTGCCCACTAAGTCTAGGCATTATCTAGATCTTTTGGTCATTGTATATTTCCATTGGATTATTTTCAAATGCTTTGGATTCCATATAAATCCTCTAGTTTTTGTATAAAGGCTCTGGATAATACCTAAAGGTTTTAGATGATGACCAAAGGATCTATACAATGGCCAAAGGATATGGATTCCTTAAAAAGGAACTAGATAGAGAACATAGTATATAAATAATGTTTAGATGATGTGGACACCATGTAGAGGCTCTTGATGACATATATCCCCTCTAGTTGATGACCAAATGTTTCAAGTAGTGTATATAATATCAAAATGGTGACTAGGCTCTCTAAATGGTGTCTAATACCTTTGGAAAACATTTATGTCCTCTAAAAAATGTCCATAATGTATATATGTCATCCATATGGTCTAGTATTCATCCATAGGATATAAAATTCATCCAAAAGATATGGATGGTGTCCATAGGGTCTAAACAATGCCTACATAGTCTAGACATCATCCATTGGATTTGTACATAATCTATGGACTTTATATGAAGGCATTAATCCATTCACATTACATTCATCTAATTCATATGATTCATCTTCTTCAAAAAACAACTTTCCCTTAATTTTTCCATGAAAATGCAACTTACTTTTCAATATTTTCCATAATTTTACATAGGTATTTTTCCTAAGGGTCTTTAAAAAAACACTACACTATATGCTTAATCAATAAATCAGAGTTGTCATAAGATCTTAAGCCCTTTGAACATTCCTAACCAAACCAACTCTATCTTGAAAGGATACATTATTTATTACACTCTCAAGTGAGTTCAAATTGACTTATATCAACCAAAATTCCATTAAAGGATAAATCATCACTAATTGGTTGGTTGTTTCCCCTCTAGAGGTTATTTCCCTCATTGATACCATTTTTTTTATTAGGTGATATGGTATGTATAAAAACTTTCCATCAATTCCTCTCATAGGTGCATAGACATCATTAATTACATGGTTGACCCTGAAGGTACCAATTCATAACAAAGGAGATGTCTTCATGTTATCACATCTAAGTACATTATCTTAGACATGGTCCTTTATCATAAGTCCTTTGATGGCATATTTATTTTATATGTTGAACATGAGGAGTCAATAAAAGGTCTTATTTCATTATCATAGTGGTATGTGTGGTGGACATTTCAATGGTGATTTGACCACTCAAAAAATCCATAGGATGGGTATTTATGGCCCACTCTAGACCATGATTTTGTTGAATATGTATGAAAATGTGATAAGTTCCAACATTTGTCACATGACATACATATTCCCACTAGGGAATTACAACCCATCATCACTCCATGGCCTTTTCTACATGGGTTCTAGATTTAATAGGTAAACTTTCCCCTAATTCCATACATGGTCACCATTTCATCATCATAGTGATTGAATAATTCACAAAATGAGTAGAAGTGATTCCCATGATAACTTTGACCAGATTAGTCATTGTAAATTTTATCTTGAACCAAATTATTTATCAATTCAGGGTCTTATAGGTCATCATTACTAACAATGGGTCATATTTCAATAATCTTGAAGTAAATGAACTATGTGAAAAATTTAATATATCACACCACTTAGATTACTTATATTATCCATAGGCTAATGGCCATTTCAAATCTACCAACAAAACCCTGAAGTTAATCCTAGTGAAAACCATCAGAGACTCTAAATGAGATTAGCATTTGTATCTCTATCTAAGACTCTGGTCATGTAGAAAAACTATCAAAACACCAATAGGGTAAACCCCATATTTAGTAGTGTTTTATTATAAGTATGTTCAACCATTATAAGTGTAAATTCCTAACCTTTACATCTCCCTTTAGTGCCTCTTTGATGAAGACTAACATATTTAGGGATGCTTGACTACAATAGAGATATTGTATGAGCATCAGATCAACACAACTAATAATCACTTATACAATGTTAAATGCATGTTTAGGAAATATAAAAAAATCCTCCATGAATTCACAATCCATGTTGGAGACCTCATTCTTAGAATTGATAGTTGAATCAACAAAAAGAAAGGAGGGGGTCAGAAATTTAAACCCAAATGGTTAAACCCCTACTTAGTAACTTAATATTTAAACAATAGGGCCTATTTGTTATGCACTTTAGAGGGTGGAGTGTTTTGTGTGTCTATGAAATATTTGCATCTAAAACATCTTTACATATATTCCTCATACATCACCCCATTTTTTCCTACATTGCATTCTCATACATTACATATCCTCCAATATATTTGAGGTGTTGTCTTATGATTGTTTAATTGGTTAATTTGTATAATACATAAAATTTCAAGATGAAACACATCATATTTACCCCATTATCACATTTTTAATCACCCTATAGTATGCATTCTCAAAATAAACAAGTAATATTGGTTTGTCTTAGTTATTATGAATAGAGTACACCTCTTTCCTTACATCTTATTACACAGACTTTGAAAAAATCTAGCCTAAAATGGAGTCTAGACAATTTTATATGATATATTACCCCATTCAAGGTTCCTTTTTAAATAAAACAATTAGCATGCTTTAAATAAAATAGCTTTACCCACCCATCTTGATCCATGGTGGTGAGTTATTGCATCTTACTAATTACATAGGGATAAGATTTGGGGGCTGAAGACCTTACCAAAAAACTAAGTGGGTGATTATATGAAAATATAAATCTTATTCAAATATGAAATTCAAAATAATATGTCTCTCACTATTTTTTAACCTTTGGTGTTGAGCCCTCACACCTTACTAGTTGTGTAGGGTCAACATTGGGGAAAGATGACCTTACTCGCATATATCTAGCCTTTGGTGATGAGCCCATGTGTCTTCCTAGTCACATGAGACCAAGTATATGGGGTTTAAAAAACAAGTAAAAGATAAATACAAAATCAATGCAAAGTCTAAAAGAGTGTCTATATGATTACATTTTAATAGGGTAACCTTTTCCTATTCATCAATTTTGTCAGGGTAAGTTCTCTCTAGAAGAAGATGATAAATTCAATATTCTATAAGTTTATCAAGAAGTAAATATCCCCCTTTTCTCATAAATATTAGATCATCTCCTTTATTTAATGAAATTTTGAGTTGTGATTTTCTCCACATCGATTCCATTTCCCCCTTTTCATCCCTTGTTAAAAATTGAAATTAATATATTAAGTGAAAAAAATAATTAAGCAATCACCTACAATATAAATTTTAGCATATTCATACTCATATATATACATCCATTGCATTAAATCATCTGTATACATTCTATTTCCACATATAATAATCATTTTACATAGCATCATATCAAAAACCAAGACATAAATCATCACATATCTAGTCCTGTAGAGTGCATAAATTGAGAAGCTGATACAAAATAAAGAGTCACATCATATAATGATCAATGAGAGATACACCAAAACATCCATATTTATATATCATGCAATACATTGAGTTTATATAATAAAAATTTCTAATACAATCACCTCCATAGAGGGATGATATGCATTAGGACATCTAAAAAATAATTAACATCTAAAATAATATATCAAAAACATAAAAAAAAAGGCTTCAAATTTTGTCCTCCTCCTCTAGGATGAATATGATGTAGAATAATGCCCAAGGCTCAAGATCTAGTAATTTCTCCTATTCATGCCTCCCTTTGATGTTGCCTCCTTATTTACAAGTTAGTGTCTATGAGGATGGTCCCTACCTATGCCTTCCTCTAATGCTATCCTCCCTATCATATGATTGGAGTATTTAACGCATCCTACTCCTACCATGGTGTCCACCAGGACCTCTTCTCTCCTCACTCTAGCCAACATAATGTTTTTATTTATTCTTAATTTTGTCATCATCACTGAGGAATGGTAAACTAGGGAAAACATATTTTTATTATGCCCAATACTTATAGGAATCTTAGGATTTACATAACTAGTCCCATGCCTGACCAGTGTTTAAATATAATAGATTAATTATTGTATACATAATCCTCCTCCTCCATCAACCCAAAATATATGTAATCATAGGGTACATAATATAAATCATATTTGGATGCCATGATAAAATATAACATATACAAAAATAGCTAAGAAACTAGAAGAAATAAAAATATAAGTTTTAATCATGAATGAACAAAATCAATAATTTACTTGGATATCCCTCCTACTACTAAAGATCAGAGTTATCATCTGCAAATTTCTTCTCATCTACATATAGGTCCTTCTATAGTTTAAATTACTATTGGGCCTCACCCACTCCATCTTTTTTCTACTACTACTATTATTATGCATGGCCTAATGGTAGTGGTGTAGGTGGTGGTGGATTCATATGTTTTTTTGTAGCTCAAACCTATCCTCCTCTTCCTCTTGATGTCTATCAAGTTGGTTGGCTAATAGGCACCCCTCTCACTAGTGGGTGTCATTACATTCATCCTAGCCTCATGAATCTCACCTCATAGGCACCCTTATACACAACACTAGGGATGAGCATGTTTTCCTAACATGGCATACCAAACTAATGAGGCACTTGGTCCATAGGGTGCACCTCAACCTATAGTACCTAATTTCAAACTTGCATAGCCCAAATGGCTACTATGAGATAGACTATCTCATTAGACCATTTATTTATCATGTCTTGGCATGGTAGGATAATAAAATATAACACCATTAAATACCCCAAAATATATGAAAAATAACTAAATAGGCCTACATCTACCTATTTAATGGCCCTAAATGTCCCCTAGTGACCTAATCTATTCCCCCCTTTAGTAAGAGATCATCATCTCATAAACCCAACCCATAATGATAGTTGAGTGGATAATAGAAAGGGATCCTAGGATATCCAATTGGTCTGAGTCTCTATATATACACACCAACATATCTTAGATCCAATCATAATGAGCCCTTCTCTCCTTTATACATCACATGATCAATAACCCATTGTATAAAAGTTTATCGATACCCTTTTATCCAACTAATTTAGAGGTAAGGATGACATTTATGGAATTCCTTAGGTTTTGAATCAATTATATCTCAACCTAATAAATCCTCACTCTACACTTCATACCCACATCAAGTGCTTTAGTGTCTCTAAAATGGTTTGCCTAGTTTCAGGCCTCATGATGACTATCAACATCATAAATAGACACATATTGCTTATTTGTAGGAATATAATTTATCTAATAAAAATTTATAAGAGTGTTTTTATACTCTCTTAGGGTTTTAGGAAACATAATTTTTTTCATTAAATGTACTAATAAGTTATTAAGTTGCATAATAACTAGCTAGAAGAGAGGGTGAACCCCACCTATGCAATGTGAAGTATCCCTGCTCAGTCAAGTGGGGCTAACTCATAAGTTGTCAAAATATCTAATACTAAAGGGAGCCACCCTTAATTATGATATTGGATCCATAAAATATATCCTCCCTAAAATAATAAAAAAGACCCTACATCAGTTAAATAAATTGACCTCATAATCTAGTCAAGTAAAAAACATTCACATTATTCCAATATGCAAATATACCCCTATTACAGGGGAAGTTATGAAAATAAATTGAGGTGATAATTTAACTACCCTAGGCTATCATTTCCAAATTTTCACAACTGAAATTCACACAAAAAACACGCCATTTTTTTATTTCATATGTATGGACATGCTACTAGATTGGTGCACAAACAACAAAATTCAACATAAGATGAGGATTGATAATAACATTTAAAAATACAAAATTTCTAATAAAATATTGATCTAAAAGGTTGAAATACACATAATATAATATTAATATTAATTTTTTAAAAATCATTGCTCTTGTACATATCCAAAATTCTACCACCCAACAACTAGGTGTGTTGCTAGGAAGACAACCCTCAACTGAAGAGTCATAATAGAAAATGACTTGTATCCATCTCATTTCATTCACAAGGTAAGATAATCGAACTCATATTATCAAATTTATTCAAGTAGAACAAACTAAATTATTGAGAGTACCTAACATGGTCTAGTCAACATTGATTAAAAAACGTAAACATGATGTTGGATACAATAACATCAATAAGTGAAAAGCTAACCTATCTAGTAATATTGATTCTCTCAACTCTCAGGTACTTATATTAATATATAAATCAATTCCATAAATAATTAAATACCTAAATCAACTAGAGTTCTAAACTTGTTTTAATGTACAAATACTGCTCTACTAAGAAATTTCTAAATAAAATGAGTTTAAATTTATATTGCTAAAAATAACAACCAATCCAGTTTTAGATGTTTCAAAATTTTATGTTAAAAATAAACCTCATGGAATACATAACCAAATATTGGTTTAGAAAAATTAAATCTTCAACCATAAAAATAAGGTCATTTTTCCAATGAATTTGCAAACTAGAAAAAAAACACTCTATGTAGTAATCCTATGATGGTATTTTGGAATGGGATTGAAAAACATAGCATATATACAAAAAAGAGTTAAAAAAACTTATATAGATAATTTAAAGGTTAAATGAAACATTATCAATACATTATGTTTAGATAATTATTCTAGGACTATTCTAAATTGACTCTATGAGCTGGAAAAAACATCAAATGCAAATTACTGACAAAGGCCTCTAGATATGGGTCCTCCAATCGACACCTATTTAGGATATAATAAAAATGGTTATTGATAATAATTATTGTATTTTAGGATAAAGGTATTAATTTTTTATTTATATATAATATGACTTTTACTATATTAAAAGTTGATCCCAAAATGTTTCTCCAAACTAGAAGGTCCAATAGGGTGCAAAACTTTCTACAACTCTATCTCGAATTCAATCAAGAAACTTGATTTATGATCAAGTAAATACATACTAATTACCTATTTCAAATCTTAAATGGTATGAGTATAGGTTCCAAATATTATTTTTAGGACAACCTTAAATTGGATATTTATTTGATTCTAGTTTTAAAAGGAATTATTAAGATTTTTTTAGCAAGCAAAAAGACACTCTTCTAACACATAAACTTTTAAAAGAAAGAAATAATTACTCAATAAAATATGTAATCATCTAGAGATGGTGTTATAAATTATTATTATATGTCATAAAATTATTTGGAAACCTCATAAATGATGTGTCCTAAATAAATAAAAATTGCATCCTTATTTAACTCATAACTTTCAAATTTATTTTCTTCATCCCCACTTAACAAAACAAAGACTTCTTATATGTGTTTCAAATCTAAAGGAGATGGAAACAAAACCTATAAATCATTTTATTAGATTCTAGTTTAGTTATGATCAGCATGAATGTTTCTATTTAGATTTTAATTTGCCTCTGAAAATTCATTTAATTTGATGTATCATTTGTTAAAGGAAGAGTTAACTATATAAACTCAGCAAAACACTTTTAATGAGATTTCTAGACTTGATACACTACCTAGAAGGAAATTAGAACATATTATATAGAAAAGGTAGAGATTATTGATCTAAATTAAATCTCCTTGTCATACTTTAACAAAACATACTATAGCTATGAAGAAACTAGAATTAAGTTCTATAATAAATAAACAATGGGAGTTTCATAGTCTTCCCACAAGGATTTATTTTGATTACTTATGTAATAATAAAAAAAGGAACACATTCATATAATATAATGATTTCACTATTACCTAATTTGCAAGAGAATTTAATAATATTTCATATTCTAATGAAAAATTATTTCTTAATCAAAAGTAAATACAACTAGTATAATTATCATGACTTTTATCTGATACATCAACTTTAATAGGTATTCTCAATGTAAGATAACTCAATACTTATCTTTAAAATTCTCAAATGGATATTAAATTATATAAACATTATCCATTTTAAGTATAAATTTAATGACATAAAATATGCTAAATATCAAATTATTCATACTTGAAGTTGTACCTACATAACATTGAGTGCGTCAACTTAAAGCTGACAAGTATAATCCTATGATTATCTATCATGTTAATACATGCAATAAACACATTTTACTATGAAGCAACAAACTAATAATTTTCTTGTCACTATTTAATTGGAAACAATAATATATAACATATTTGATAATATACTAAAATAAAATAATTATTTTGCCTATTCATAAAGCTATATTAAAAATTAAGACTATTCTTTCCTTCTAAAAACATCTTGTTCCTCATCTAGAATAATTTTCCTTGAATAGAAAAAAAATGGAAACAAGGTAAGAGTAGCCTAAATAATATTGTTAATAAAATTTCCCCTCATCAAATTAATAATAAATCAAGTCATACAACGAGTTATTTAAAGATAGAAATGATACACAACTCTTACATGGCATATATCTATTCAATTCTTCTAGGATACACACCCATACAAAATAGAAATCAACACTTAGCTTTCATTCACAATCAGGAATAACTCTATCATTACCTAAATTTTAAGGAAATAAATCTGTTAACATCATTATCTAGTGCATCAAGACCTATAGCTTTTTCCAAAAATAATATGAACTCTATTCAGAGCATAATATGAAATAATCACATTATAATTACACATGTGACCCACAAGAGATACCTTGAATTTGCCACATCAATGTAAATATTTTTTAAGGCCATCAAAGAATCCCACATTATGTGTTATTATTATAATCATGGTTAATGATTAATTCATCTAAAAAAACAAAGAATACATCTATCTTTTAATATTACTTATAGTTTATCTTAATCTCTTCCAAAACTCAAATCCATATGCCATAATTTATTCTCACGTATGGATAAAGAAAGTAAAATAATTAATCAAATTAAGAGAATTGATAATAAAGGATGCCTTTACACTCATCTTAATGGAAATTTTAATGCAAGACAATAATCATCTTACCCGCACTTTGAAACACCATTGCATAACTATGAGTTTTAGATAGTGGAATCTTCAAATGCTCATGAATAATTGAGGAACCACTCTTAGGAAAATAGAAAAGAAATAAAATATAATAATTTTATAAGTCACATGAGCCACATCAAAACTTGTTATCTCTATAAAATCTAGTTGTTTCATTAATCTATTCCCCCCACTAGCTAATGGTATCATCTAGTATAAATTTATTTATTTTTAATTGGCTAAATAATATTTGTTTAAAAACACTACACACCACTAGAATGGTCTTTTTAGGGAAAAAAAAAATATAGTCTTGTCAACTCAAGGAAATAAAACATTCTTTGGCATTCTAGTTTATTAATCAAAATAAAACATAAAAAAATAACAATGGTATATCTATTCCTAATATATTAGAATGTTCATAAATTATGATTTTGTACAACATAAAAAAAACCATAATAAAGAAGTATGTCACTAAAACTGCATTTGATATATACTGATGTTTTACATCCATACACCATTATCAAGTCAATTAAATTCACACTCCCATAACTTGTCCATTATAATAACATTTTCAATAATGAAAATACATAGAAATTATAAGGAAAATATTATAATTTGTAACATATACTACTTGAATTATTTTTCCACTAATCATAATAGAAAATAAAAATAATAAAATCCATACAAAAATTAATTATTACATGATTTAACATTTGGGAAAACAAAGGAAAGGGACTTTCCTAGATATAAATTAATGTTCCTTGCTAAATAATGTTTCAATTTTTGTTCCACAAGCTCCTTCTTCAAAACTAGATCTAACCAAAAACTCCATGGCTACTCCATTTTTTCCAATGTGAAAAATTCCTTCATAGGATCTATGAGTGCATTAGAATGCTTAATTCATTGAATGCAATATTTATTGAATACATATTTATCCTTTTCACCTCCACTTAAATAATCTAATTCACTCTTGACTTTTACATGCAAGGGTGGATGTATTAGGTAAGGATTAAAGGCTTATATGTAAGTTAATAAATTTTAATATATTTGGAATGACCTCTCAAATATTTTGTCCCCCCCTAAGTGGTGAAAAATTAATTTATTATCTCAAGGATTAATAATGATATAAATCAAGCTTTTATACTTATAAGGTTTTCAACATGAATTTCAAATTAACCTATTAAAATAATTATTTATAGTTTAAAACATGGTGAATGTCTTCCTAGACATGAAAAAAATTCTATCACCATGAAATTGATAATATCCAATATGACATTTGGTTGTTATATCCTTAATAAACATCACCTTATTGTAAACTAACACTTTCTTAGAATTAGCTAATAACCCACTTTCCCAACGATCCTCATTTCACATTTTTATTTTTATAAGGAAAAATCAAGAATAAGTTTCATACCATCAACAAGGCATCTCACTAAAAAAATTTACATATGTACCATGATCAACACATCTCAAATGACAACTATGCCAATGTCTTATAAGTAGTACTAGCTCATCAAAAGGTGTATTACATAGGCAAATTTTTAATCACCACAAGGTGGTGATATCATAACCATGTCATGGTGGTTATGACATCATTATGGTATTTAAGAAACTACTTCCCTAAAAAGGGCGGTGGTTCTACAACCCAATTCATGGTTTTGCTAGTCATCAATGACTTTTGCAACCACCCCCCTCAAAGAAAAATACCCACTCAAACACACCCAAAATATAACAAATTATAAAAATCATTAACCCACCTTCCTTAATAATGGCTACAAAGTAACTTATTTTCAATTTTCTTGGAATTGAAATAAATTTGGATTAAAATTTCAAATTTGGGGCACAAACACAGATTTAAAAAAAACTAACATGATTATGCTTGATCATGCCTCCTGATAGTATTTTCACCATCCTCTCATCTCCCTATTTATGTTGACTGATTATTGCTTAAAATGGTCACTGGTAATCTAAAACTCAAAAATATCCTTTAAAGAAAATGACACAAATGAAATATTTAGGACCAAAACTAGTCATTTTGATTCAAAGTTTTTCCATTTCTAACGTAATCCTTTGTTTAGTTTTTATTCTTACATATATAAGTTATATTTATTAGATCTTCCAATAAGTATAATATAACTAACATTTTAATAATCCTCTCTATTCTTTTATATCAAGTTTTATGATTTTATAGGTACACATGATTAGACACTAGGTTCAATCACCTAATGGGATGGTCCAAGTAGCATGATATTCCCCTTATGTATGGTATGCTTTCTTTTCAGGTTTTGATTACATATCATACTTTTCACTTTAAAAAAAAAATCACTTGAATATGATCTTCTATCTGTAGGTTGCATGAAGTTTTAGAAGTATTTGCTCCTCTATTTAGGTAAGGTAAGTATTTATAACCTATCATTTCCTTTATACATTCCTTAAATACACATTGACAACTTATGACAAGGTTACCTCCTAATTGGGCAATAGAATTTACATAGTGTGACACTTTCAACATAAATTTGATGCTGATTTAATAACTTCTTATTTTATTTTGCAAAAAAAACACTATATCTTTATTTCTCCTGTATGATTATATATTCTTATTTTGACCCATTTCAATCCCTTTGAATTTGACCTTCCTATCCATTTTCACTCTATTTTACAAACTAACCATAAGTGATAGAACAACCACCCCAAGTGACAGAAATACCTTCTTATGTTATGAAACTACCTCTTATTTTACACAATCACTATGGTGGTTGTGTAATTTAAGTGGTCGCTTCGATGTTAAAGGGGTGGTCATGCATTAAATGATCTATAAACTAAAAATACAAATGTAATACATTCGAAAATCACTTGTTCATGTTTAAGAGATCCTTCAAATTCTCACTTTCTTATTTTTAATTTTGCATAAAGAAATTAAAATCAGAATTAAAATGAAGATCAAAATGCAATAATAATCAGACAAAATCAAAGATATCACCAGCAAATTGATAACAGAGATCAGCTTCGATAGCCTACATCTCCGGGTCTATTCAAAGTGAGGACCATTCTCATTGATTTTGTGCAAAAAATGGATTCCAAAACCTTTACAAGTCTTCAATTCACCTTCTCTAATCTCTATTTGCCTGCAAATATTTCTCTTAGACTTAAAAACAAAAGCCCAAGGCCGTACAAGGCAAAAACAAGGCTCTAATCCACTTAATTCTCTTTACACAGTCAGATTTCCATATCAATACAAGTAAATATTACTCCCTTTTATAACACTTCAACCACCGTGGCTGAAGTGGTCAAGACCTTATCCTTTTAGGTGCCAAGTCTCAAGTTCCAAACTCTCTTCCTCCATCTAGGTGCCTAGGGAAGTGGGCAAGGGCGTCTTTCCTCCAAAAGTGCGCTTTGACCAAGGAATTAGTCCCACATTTGCTGAGAGTGGTTGTTTTAATACTTTAAATAGAAAGTTGGATAAAGTTTTCAAACAACAAAGATTTGGGTGCCAACTTTGGCTGCCACCTAGCCTATTCAAATGCTTAGGAATGAGGGATGTGATTAGTGTTTTTGGCATGGAGGTTTGGCACCTATTTTGATTTAAAAATGTCAAATATCATGTGTATCAAATAAAACACCTAAAAAAAAAATTTCCCCCTAATTATTTTCCATGTGTCAAATGGAGATTGGTCCACTTGGCATTCCTCAACTATGCCATGTCACTTTTGACATCCTTGTCGCATGATTTCTTCAACTAGCTATATCTTGAGCATTCAGACTCTATTTTTCAAACCATGAAAAGTGATAGAAAGCTCTTGATGAATAATATAATGTGAAAATGATTTGCAATAAATTTGAAGACTTTGAAAAATAGAATGGTACATGGATCCACCTAGATCATTCCTCCCCACTGGGAACTTTTGGAGCTCCAAAAGTTGAAATTAATTGGTAATGAGGTGAGGGTATTTTTCCCTCACCTTTATGACTTCCATCCATCTAGCCTTGCTTGGACACATCCCTTTGAGACCAAAACGAAGATATTCAACATTACCTCTTCACAAAGTCTGCATATTCTTGTCAAGTATAGTATCTTCCTACAATTTTGTTAGATATTTAGGAGAAAAATCATCAACAGAAGGAATGGATACACTTTCATCATGATAAATGATCATTGGAGGCTCATACAATTTCAAATTTTCCACATTTACAATCGAATAAATCTTCATGTAAGATGGTAAGTCTAATTGGAAAGCATTTGTGCCAATTTTTTCCATTATCTAAAAAGGACCATACCAGATTGGTTTCAACTTTTTACCTTCACCTGTCAATATTTCCTTACTAATGTGAAGCCATACCATATCATCTACAAAAAATAGGTGATCAATATGATGTTTTTCATGCCTGGCTTTGTACTTGGCTTGATTTTTCTCCAATTGAGTATGAATAGTCTAATGAATGAGCTATATTTGTTTAATGAACTTCTTGGCTCAAATGGCTTCTTTTGGTTCACCAACAGTTGTATCCTATCCATAGCAAACATCTAGAGGAGATTTAGGCCAGTATCCATATCAAACTTTAAATGGAGATTTCATAGTAGAATAATGAAGTGCCCAGTTATATGTATGATGTATGTAACACAATTGTTCATCCCATAACTTTGGATTTTTATTGCTATAACCCCTAAGCAAATATACCATAGTGTGGTTCGAAACCTCTATTTGTCCATCGGTTTGTGGATGAAATGCAGTGCTCTTTTTTAATTTAGTGTCTATTAGTCCCCACAAAGTTGACCAAAACTCCCCAATTAATTGAGAATCCTGATCAAAAATAATTGAAGTAGGCAAACCAAAATGAACCCATACATGTTTAAAGAACAAATATGCAGTGCCTTCTCTAGTAATCTACTTAGTGCAAGGAATCAAAACACACATTTTGCTAAATCTATCCACAACCACATATAAATAGTCATGTTTTTTTTGTGTCATAGGCAATCCCCCACAAAATCCATAGAGATACTTTCCTTGGGGTGAGTAAGAACAGGTAGAGGAGTGTAAAGCCCCAATTTCCTATTACTAGGTTTACTTGTGACATAAAGACTACATCCCCTTATATATTTAGCAACATTTTCCTACATATGAGGCCAATAACAATACATTTTCAAATTTGCAACCATTTTAGCAACTCCAAAATGACCAAAAATAAGAGAAGTATGTGCTTCTCTAATCATGTGCACCCTCTCATTTTGAGGAATACATAGTTTACCCAAATGATACAAAAGATCATTGTGTATATGATAGTCCAATTCTTCTACTTGTCTACTACTCATCAAGGCTTTATAAACATCCTAAAAATCAAGATCATTCACATATTATTCTTTATAACTTTAATGAGACAAAGAACCATGTTGTAAGAGAATAGATGCAACAACCATAGGAGGCCTAGATAGCATATCTGCAACCTTATTCTGAATTCCTTTTTTATAATTGATCACAAGATGAAACTATTGTAAGAAACCCATCTAACGAAAATGTCAAGGTTGTTGTAGCTTAGTTTGTGATTGGAGATACTGTAAGGGCTGATGATTTGTGTGTATTATTGTTTCTTTGCCCATTAAGTAATGTTTCCATTTTTAACACTTTGAACCAATGCATACAATTCCTTATCATAAGTTGTATATTTTCTTACTGCACTTGTAAAGGTTTTAGAATGATAAAAAACTAGTTTCTTACCTTGCATTAAAATAGCTCCCACAACATACTCACTTGCATTCATCTCGATTTCAAATGGTTTTTGTATATTAGGAAGTGCCAAGACTAAAGCAATACTTATCTTTTCTTTCAAAGTATCGAAGGATTTTTGATGTTTGACTCCCCACTGAAAGACCTATTTCACACTTTTCAAAGAATGTAAAGGGATGCAATATATAAAAATTAAGCAATAAACTTCATCCAAAATTGTGCTGCACCAAGAAAACTCCTAACCTCAGTTGTGTTAGTGGGTGTAGGCCAATTAACAATGACTGACACTTTTGCAAGATCAATTTTCAATTCACCATGTCCTACAATGTAACCCAAGTATATCAAAGAGGTCTTGCCAAATTCACATTTTGACATTTTCAGATAAAGCTTTTCCCTTCATCATGCATCCATGAATTTCTTAATGTGGATCACATGCTCTTCCCATGACTTTCTAAAATCAATATATCATATAAGTAAACTATAACAAAATCATCAAGGAACTATCTAAAAAAATCATTCATCAATCTCATGAATGTAGCCAGGGCATTACACAACCTGAAAGGCATAACAAGCCATTCAAACAATCCCTGTTTTGTCTTAAAGGCAATTTTCCATACATCACCTTCATTAATTATTACTTGATGATATCCACTTCTCAAATCTAGCTTAGTGAAATAAATAGCATGTTTTAATTGATCCAATAAATCATTTATATGAGGAAGAGGGTAATGATTCTTAATAGTAATTTTGTTTAAAGCACAAAAATCAACACACATTCACCAAGTGCCATCTTTCTTTGGCACCAAAATAATTGGCGAACCAACAGGAGATGAACTTGGATGAATAACACCTCTATCCAATAAATCCATTACCTATTTTTTGATTTCTTCATTTTTCACCACTGATAACCTGTACATGCCAATGTTAGGGAGAGGAGAATCCTGAAATAGCTAAATTTCATGTTGAACTCCCCTTTTAGGAGGTAAGCCCTTAGGATCATAAAATACATCATCATAAGTAGAAATGATTTCAACCAATTCAGTCTTGTGTCTAGGATCACACTTTTCCAAAGCTTGAGAATATTCTTTTTCCTTAGACTTAATCAACATGAGACAAAAAGTCTTGCTGGAATTAACTAGTCTTTTTATTTGCCCCACTATAACCAAGGAAAAACTTGTTCTAATGTGATGTTCTCTAACTATATATTCAATGCCATCCTTAACAAGCAAGTACTTATTCTCCTCTCTATAGAAGACTGCTTTTCTATCATAGAGATATGGGCTTCCCAAAACAATCCCACATATGTCTAATAAAACAACATCCAACTTAACCTCATCTATGAACTAGATGTGATGGCAAACCTTAGCCTACAAGTTTGTGAGACTTGTAGATTCTCATTGTCACACACCCAACCTAGTGGATAAGGCTTCGGATGGGGATTGGTTTGTAATCCCAGCTTCTTAACAACCTCTTCAAAAATTAAATTTGATTGTGAACCACTATCAAATAGAGTGTTAATCTTAGTATGCTTTGAAACAACTCTAATGTGGAACAATTCATTTCTTTTCTTATCAACATGCATAGAATTATGTCTAGAAGAAGATGCATCATTTGATGACTTAGTGCTAGAAACTAAAAGAGAAAAATCATTATGTAACCCCATAGCTATGATCTTAGTTTAATCACATAAATCTGATCCTAAGTCCTGAACCATAGCATTAGCCTTCTTTTCTTTCTTTTGATACCTCTTAGGCCTTAACTCAGGATGTAATTTCCAACACTTAGACTCATCATGATTTTTCTTGTAATGATTACAAAATGGTTTTCCTTCTTCTTTTTTAACAGTATAAGTGGATTTTTGTTTACCCTTTCCTAATGAACTTTTCCCTTTGGAATGCTTAACATTAGATTGCTTACTTTTTACTTTAGGAAAAGATTATTTTGATTGTTTTCCTCTAGCCTCTAAATGAGTGGCTTGAACACATACTGCATCTAAATTAGTGGGATTGAACATAAGAATCATATGTCTTAAGTAACTATGCAACCCACCTATATATTTTAGTAGTGTTTCTTGTGTGTATAGAGGAACATTCAAAATTAAAGCTTTTTTCCTAAAATCTTGTGTATAATCTTGAACACTTTGGCCTTTTCCTTGTCTGAAACTTTGCCAATCCATCATGGTTTGTTGCATATAGCCTAAAGGATAGAATTGCTTTCTGAGTTCTTCAATAAATTCATTCCAAGTAGAAATCAAGTTACCTTTTTGAAGCTCAGCTTCCTTCAACTTTCTCTCCCACCAGATGAGAGCTATACCTCCCATATGAAGAGTAGCCAAATGAAATTGTGACTCATCCCCTAAAATATTTTGGATCTTGCAATAAACTTTAATCTACTTGACCTAATTATACAACTTTTCGGTATTAACTTCACCATTAAACATTGGTAATTCAAACTTAATATCCAATTTTAGTGAAGGGAGAGATTCCACAATTTTTTTACCATCATCTAATGGAGAAGGTTTTTCAATTTTTTTACCTTTTGATTCTCGTGAATCACCTTCTTTTTCATTCTCGGATTTCCTTTGTTTGTCATAGTATAGTTCCTCAACCATGCTTCTCATGTCCATGAAAGCTCAGCAAAAAGCTTGTTTGAATTCCATCTCTTCTTTGGCCATCCTTAAAGCATGCCTTGAACCAATCTCTGGATTATACTCAATGAGTTTTCCTTCACCCTTTTGAGATTTAGACCTTGTCAACATACACTAGCAATCACTGTTAAATAATAACCACTCTGATACCTAAAATCTGATCTATAAATTGAAAATACAAGTGTAGTACATTCAAAAATCACTTGTTCTTGTTTAAGAGATCCTTCAAATTCTCACTTTTTTTTTTAAATTTTTCATAAAGAAATTAAAATCAAAATTAAAATGAAGATCAGAATGCAATAATAATTAGAGAAAATCAAAGATATCACTAGCAAATTGATAATGGAGTTCGACTTCACTAGCCTACATCTTCGGGTCCGTTCAAAGTGAGGACCATTCTCATTGATTTTGTGCAACCAATGGCTTCCAAAACCTTTATAATTTTTCAATTCACCTTCTGTAATCTCTATTTTTCTAAAAATATTTCTCTTAGACTTGAAAATAAAAGCCCAAGGCCGTACAAGGCAAAAAAAAAGGCTCTAATCCTCTTAATTCTCTTTACACATTCAAATTTCTATGTCAATACAAGTAAAAATTACTCCCTTTTATAACACTTCAACCACCATGGCTGAAGTGGTCAAGACCTTAGCCTTTTAGGTACTAGGTGTCAAGTTCTAAACTCTCTTCCTCTATTCTAGGTGCCTAGGGAAGTGGGCAAGGGTGTCCTTCTTCCAAAAGTGCACTTTGACCAAGGAATTAGTCCCACATTTGCTGGGAGTGGTTGTTTTAATGCTTTAAATAGAAAGTTTGTTGAAGTTTTCAAATAACAAAGATTTGGGCACCAACTTCGGCTGCCACCTAGCCTATTCAAATGCCTAGGAATGAGGGATGCACTTTGTTTTTGTGGCATGGAGGTTTGGTGCCTATTTTTATTTAAAAATGTCAAATATCATGTGCATCAAATAAAACACCTAACAATTTTTTTTCCCCCTAAATATTTTCCATGTGTCAAATGGAGATTGGTCCACTTGACATTCCTCAACTGTGCCACATTAGTTTTGACATCCCTGTCGCATAGTTTCTTCAACTGGCTATATCTTGAGCATTTGGACTCCATTTTTCAAACCATGAAAAGTGATAGAAAGCTCTTGATGAATATTATAATGTGAAAATGATTTGAACTAAATTTGAAGACTTTGAGAAATAGAACGATACATTTATCCACCTAGATCATTAAATGTGTGTTGGTATTGTAATTTTAAATAACATTTTTGTCAAGATAAGTGGTGGTTTTGTAATCACCCCTACACAAGGTGCTAGTTCCATCATAGTTGAAATTCCTTCCATAATTAGCTCTTCTAATTCTAGTTTCCATATATTTTCCAAAACTAGAATCATGCTTCTTATTTTTATCACCTAGTTTTTGTCTTTAATTAGGCCTCACTCATTCCATCTTCTATTTTTAGTCTTCCTTAGTTCTTCTCAAGTTGAATTCATAGTCACACTTAGTTGAACTGCTCTATGTAAGCTCCGATGTCTTTTTATAGTAAGGTTAATTTTAGCCTAATTTCATATCCTAAAATTTCCATTAGAAGTTATTATTGAGAATATTTTTTAGCCACAACCTTGTTATAATTTCAAAGAGATTGAGCCTCTATCATTTTTTTAGTATAATACATAGTTGTAAGTGAAGAATTGTTCTTGGTGAAACCAACTCAAACTTTACAAGCCAAGACATTAGATAGCCTCAATTTAATAGATCTATATTTTTGGATTGTGTCCCCCCCTTTTCCAATCTTGTTCTATATTTTTTACATATTCCAACTAGAGATTTTATATAATTTTCATAAGGTCATACTGATCTAGCATGCTAAGGACTTTCCTATCAACACACTACATTCAATTCAACTAATTTATTCAAAAACTAGGTTGGATTTATTTTTATTTATTGTATTTGTTTTGAAGTATATTTAGTTTAGGTTTTTTTTGTGTTATATTATATTTCTATATTTATAAAAAGAAGTAAATTTTATATTGAAATATATCTAATCATTTTCATTTTTACTTCTTACAAAAACACAAATTTTTATTTTTTCTTACATTTTAGTAGATTAGTTTCCTTTAAAATCATCAATACATTTTTATAGTCATCCTAAAAATCATATTAACAAATATCCAAAGTCATATCTAGCCAAGATTCCTTTTTTAAATTCAATATTTAAACAAGTCCCTTGCATTCTAGATAATCACCTAAATGAACACAAAGACAAAGACAGTCTTAGCTGCATACATAAGGGTAGTTGATTTATGATATTATTTATTTTTAAGAGTTAAATATATTTTTATCTTCCCATATTAAAAATGTAAAATCACAACTCTCATCTCTTATTTCCATTCTAGCAAATCATTCATAGAAACTTATTCTTAGCAAACTAGGGAAGTTGAAAAGCTATTCTAGTTTGTTTATGGAAAAGAAAATTCATGGAAAGTGATTTGTTGTTTTTGTTTTATATTAATTTTTTTTAATGCATAGGTTCAATTTATACATCTAGTTAATCTCAAAACAAAATAACCAAAATAATAAAAAACATTTCATCTAGTTTGCATATAGGTAGAAATAAGAAAAAAACAATATATTGCATGGTAGCATAAATTTTTACCCCTCTTATTTATATGCATATAAAACATTAAAAAAGGATTAAAAATATATTCTTTATTTAATTTACTTTAAAAAAAAAATTATTCTACTTTCAACACTTTATTTTTAGCAACCAAACATTTATTTCTAAAAAAGAACAAAAATCCAAAAATAACAAAAACAAACAAAAATAGTGTCAAAATCCTTGCTACCCCATGAAAGTCATACCAAAATCCTTGTCAATCCATGAAAGAAATAAAATCCCACATAATCCTTGTCCATACACATAATCACCATATATATATCTCTACTTCAACATTCCCACAAGCACACTTTATAAGCCATTACTTAAATAGGCTCCTACACATTTCCCTAAATTTTACGTAGTCTTATTGAGATGACCCTCACCAAGAAAGTAGATCTTATATAGCACAATTTATTCTCCTAGAGTTATATCACCTATTCCCATGATCATCACCTAGTCTGACATTAGTATTGAATTGAGATGTGAGGTTTCTCAATCCACTGCAATTCTGCACCTCATCATAGAGTCTTTAGCCATATTAGAAGAGCAAGATCACATTCTCGATCCACATATTATTATTTTTAAATAGAATAGGATATGTTAACACAATTCTATCTAGTCCTATTCTCTCATTGACACCTATACTCATTCATCAATTTATTTATACTATTCCTCTTTATATGTCTCATAGTAGATTGATGGGAGAAGGTAGTTTTCCTATCCCCTTCATTGAGCCATTAAAATATTGATTTATGATTAAAAAAAATATCCTCTTTTTTTAGTAATTCACTCAATTCCTTTCTCAAATTTTCATCTTTCTCACCCAAATCATTATTGAAGTCTCCATTGTCCATTTGTTTTGGGATGCCAATTACATTATTAGATATCCTTATTTTATTCTCAAAAATATTTCCAAAAGTGTATATGTTCCATCCTTTGACTTTATTTTTAACCATGCTTAATTTAACCACTATCCTATACATAGGGGAATCTTGAATAGTAGTGTTCCACCAGCTATCTAGTAGGTCTCTAAAACATGGATGTTGGATCCACATACATTTAGATATGAAAGGGAAATGACCCTTAATTTCCTTATCCTTCTAAGATAAAAGGAGAGGGTTATGTTCTGAGGTTGTCTTGGGGAGAGCTTCTAAGTTATAAGCATTAGTATAGTCCTAATTTGTTGAAACTATCACTCTATCAAGTCTAACTTGTATTAAGTTCTCTCCACTCCTTTTATTAGATAAAGTAAATCTTTGTCCATGAAGATCAAGATCCATAAGACCTATTCTATTTAGAAACTCAAATAAATCACTCATGATGTTAGTATAGTGTAAAATCCCACCAACCTTTTTTGAGGGGTAAAGTGGTGAATTAAAATCACCTACAAGCATTCAACAATCCTCCTTGTTGCTTTCAATCTTTTTGGAGATTGTGATCCATAAATCCTTTCTTGTATTTCTTTAGTTAGGGGCATAGATATTGATAAGATTCTGAGACCTATTATAAGTTTTCATCTTAGTACTCAAAATATTCTTACATCTAGATATGAGACTTCATTTTACACTATTACTATTCCACATAGTGACAATACCTCCTAAAGCTCTAGAGGCATAACTTATACAATAGACAGCATTAGGCCATAACTCTTTGGCAATAAGATAAAAACCTTAAATGTCCATATTTACTTATTGAAACAAAAGGACATCAATTTTATTGTCATAAATTTAGTTTTTGATAAGGAACCACTTTTGAGGGATATTAAGCCCTCTAACATTCCAAGATAATATCTTTATTTATTCTTGGTTTTTCTAGAGCCCATCTCTAGAGTATTCTACTTGTCCAAGGCTATGTCCTTATTGAAAAAATTCACTTTGGTTTCTCATAATTTAGGTATACCACTTCTAAGTTCAACATCCACATCCATGGTTTTCCTTCCTTATCCTTTACCTTTCTTCTTAGTTATGATCTATCCTTCAGAGTCTATATTTTTAACATTCTTGTTGGAGCCTTCTCTTGTAAAAAGATTAAGTATTTTGTTCTCTAATGAAGTAAATCCTTTACCCTCTTCTTTGGACTAACTATCAGTTCCTTTCTCACTTTTTTTTTCCATTATGGTCAACTTAGGCATTCCTAAACTTGGCTCAACACTATATTTGATCTCCTAGTGAATCTCTCCCTCCTCTAGATTTTGAGAAGAGGGGGTCTTAGAGTCAAGATGGCTAGCATAGTTTTTATCCTTTTACTAGGTCCTCCTAGGGTTAGATTACAAGATTTTTTTCTTGTCATAGAATAGCTAATTTCTTCCCTTTTAATCTAGTTGTTATTATCTTTGATGATGTATTCACTATCATTAATAACTTTGGGCAACTTGGACCTACCTAATATCTGATCCTTGCTATTTTTGATCTCTAGATGAACCTCTCCCTCTCCTTGGGTTTGTAGAGAGGGAGTCTCTATTTCAAATTGACAAACCATGAGATTATCTAGCCTCACCTCTATTTTAGGGGTTTTAAAATATTCCTTCCTAGTGTTGGGAGTCTCATGATCTTTTTCTTCATAGATCAACAAGCCTTTATCTTTTTCCCTAACCGTATTCTCCTTCTAAAGAGTATGGATAATTTTAAGGATATCCTATTTAAAAGGGTATTCCTTGTATTCTCTATTTGTTTAAATTTATGATAAGATCATGTTTTTATTCTTAGCTTTACATTGCATAAAAAGGTGTCCTTTCCTATTACAATTTTGGCAAAAAATTGTGGCCTTTTAATAATGTATCAACTAAGTCCATTTGCCAAATTTTGACTCCAGTGTGATATAATTAGGTAGGGTTTTTTTAATGTCAACATTAACATAGAAATGAGCAAAAAATAACCTATATTTATTCTTGGTATTATTATCTAGAGTAATGAAGTGACCAAATGAATTTGTTATCTAGGTGATGACTTCCTCATCCTAGTATTCTAATGGGAGACTTGGAAGTCTCACCCAAACTAGGACTATTTTGTTGATATCTTTAGCTTTATCAAACCCTAGTTTCCATTTGTAAAGAAAGAGGTCTTCTATTCCATACATACAAGGTCCTTCCACCAAGACTTGAGAAAGATATTCCATAGTCATAAACTTGAATAGGAACATCACCCCAGCCATGGTCCTAACTGAGACACTACCTTTCACTTTCCATTTCGTAGTGACCCATCTCCTCACCAAATCAATATTGGATCTGAATTCAAAAAAAACTCCCCACTAGAGTATGATACATTAAATAAATAATTATTTCCATCATTAGATTAGGGAGCTTAAGTGAACCATTTACTGACTCCTAACATAATTGTCTAGTCATCTGACTTTCATAAAACTTGTCTCCCAAGAGGGCATGCTTCCAAGCATTGGGAATAAACTTGTCCACCTGAGTCACAAACATAGGATAGCCACCCATGATATTTTCTAGGCTCAACCATATCAGTAGGGAGAAGGAAGCTGAACTAGGGGGAACCCCTAGTCCCTAATATCCATAGCCAAATTCAAAAAACATGAAGGAAAATGCAAATGAGCATATATTTTTATTATTTGGGCTAGTTAGTAGAATATATTAGTTGGTTTTGTGCTAGTTAGTATAATATAATAGTTTGTTTTGATATTATTATGAGTTAAAAAAATCAATAATATAGGTTATTTATTAGATTGTGTATTCATAAGGATACAATTGAGATATTAATGGAGATACAATCTTCATGATTATAGGAATAGTTTACTATAGAAATATAATATCTCAATTAAATTATTAATTACATTAATATATATAATATTATTGTGTTCTCTATATGGTTTGGCTCTATGATTATTTGAATGCATTAAATCCTTTCATAAATCTCTATCATATCATAATAGTGATATTAAATTAGGTATGTTTTATCAAGAGCATGTGAGGGTCTATTGTACTATTGTTCCCCCCAAGGTTTTAGATAAGAATAATTTATGATCAAACTTTGTTAAATAGTTTATTTTTATATAAGTTTACAATATTTATCTACTATAAATTTTTTTTACAACTTTGTATGTAACCTAGAGATTATATACACAAGTATTTGAGAGCTATGCACAATTTGACCCTCATGACACATGGATTTTATTTCTATATTAGCAGATATTCAGTTATGCATGTATCAAAGATAAATGTTCAATAAATATGGAACATAGATACATATAAAAACCTTGAAAACATTTGGATCATGTAAAGTGAAATATCACACAACTCACCTGATCACTCTTATATTACACCAAACTAACACATTATCTTTTGCCAAGCTATCACGTGGAATATTAATGTGGTGAACTAGTGGCATGTCCTTACCCATCTCGATCCTCCTTTCACATCAATCCATTTGAAATATAAAAATTGTGCTAGTCTAGAATAAATTTGTGTGATATGATAATAGAGTTTAGTGATCTACAATTTTACAAAATTAGTCTAAATTCATGTAAAAGAAGGGAGATTCACATCTAACTTTACCGAGGAGAGTGATATTAAAGTGCAAGAATCCTATATATTTTTGTTCACATTCTATCAACCAAAATTTTGAATGAATATAAGTAATGATATCTAACCCATTTGTCATATGGAGGCAACTTGAACCATTTATACCACCTTTTCCCAGCTATGGTACTTCATACCACCTACAATTTTTCAAAATAGTTTTATCTTAAAACATTTAGGGTTTAGGTTATTTTTTATTTCATTTTAGGAATTATATTTCATTTTGGTTATAGTTTTATTTATATATAAGTCTATTTATATATGTTTTATATAGTTAAAACTTCTATTAGTTTTACAATTCCATAGTAGTATTTGGTTTAATATCTTTTTAATATTAATTATTAGTAGTATAGAGGCATTATACATTATAATGATCATTTATCAATTTAAATAAGATTCAAAATGAAAAAAAATTCAAGATTTAAGATTTGTTTTTATGTCAATAAAATGTGTCAAAGTCAAATATCTCATTATATGTATGGATGCATTTTTGGTTGACCTTGACGTCTAAGTTGGAAATAAAACATCAGTATTTAAGGGGGATCTTGTCATAAAAAAATGACATACAAAATGAGCTTCAAATATTCATTATCTAAGTAAGTAACATCATGGTGGATGTTAGAGGTACTAGAAGATGGAGGCTTTCTATGCCTCTCATTAGCCACCAATGAAGGGACATTTATACTATAGTGGTGCATTTTTTTTAAGTACTTGTGTATATGTGCGATAAATAAGAGGTGTATTTCATATTTTCCCACATAGTGTATTACATAGAAAATATGTTTATGAGATTCATGATTGAAAATTGAACATATGGTTCCTTCTTGTATTTATCACAATATATAGGGTGATGAGGTTCCCTCAATGAATGGTTGATCACATATGGTTCCTATTCAAGGTTCCCACACTGATTTAATTTATGTGTTCTTGATAATGAATGGTTAATGAGAGGTTGATGTGTTCCTTCTCTACTTTCATTAAGTCTTATGAAAACACAAATTAACATGTAAGGCCTGGGGGGAATGTTAGAAAATCTTAGTCTTCACATTGATTTGTAATGTGAATAATTACATGAATTATAATTCACTAGTTGTTATTTGGGTTAGTTATTAGAATATATTTTTTGGTTGTGATATTGTTTTGAGTTACAATAATATTATGAATGTAGGTTATTTATTTTATTATGTATTCATAGGGATATGGATGATAAATTAATGGATATATTATCTCTATGATTATAGGAATAGTTTTTGATAAAAATATAATATCTTGATTGAATTATTAATTAGAATAATATATAACATATTATTGTGATATTTGTATGGTTCATCTCTATGATTATTTAAATGCATTAAATCCTTGCATAAATATATACAAAATCCTAACAATAATTCCATCATCACTTGAATCATTTTATGAAAATATCTGTATCCTTTTCACCTATGACTTATGTAAAAAAAACACTAGAGTTATTCATGAATTCAATTATATATTTATCATCAATAAATATATGAATTATCCACATTTTATAAGATAGAGGGATATGAGATCCATTAAATTGAGGTTTTTTTTAATTTTCAATCATTAAAGGTAAATTAATTTGTAGCTAATGATGCAAGGGAATTCATAACTTGATTATTTTCCCTATGGATTGTTTTTATGTTAAGGGCATCCAATAATTTAATTAAATCCTAGATTTTATGTTTGTATTTAATTAAAAATGATAGTTTGCATTAAAATTTTATTCTAACCAAATTAATTCTAATACATAATTTCTAAAAAAATTCAATCATTTCACCTTGCGACCTATGCCAAATGTAATCCTAAATAATAACCTTATACTCAAAAAGGTTACTAATGAAAATAAATTGTAAGTAATAATAAACAAGGTAATGTGTTCCCTATGGGTCTATTAATCTAATATTTATGATTGATTTTTGTTTATAATGAACTCCATCAAAGTATAATGGTAAAGTCTTAAAATGGTTATCATTTGTAATCTTTTTGTATTTGTCCATATAATCAATAGTAAGCATATAGATGCCAATGTCTATGGAAACCATAGTGAGATTTTCATTATTTGAAATCTATTCCATGATCATGTGTTTTATTTTAAGCTCCTTAAGAACATGAATTTGATTTTTCTCACCTCTCCAAGGTATCTAAATATGATAAAAATTAGAAACCCTACAACCATAAAGTATTTTAGACCAATTTTATTTAATAAACATGGCATATGCCTCAAGAATGTCTAAAACTTGAATATCTATAAATTTTTGGACTATAGGTTGTGAGTCTAACCACATATGAACATTTAAAATATCTCATATGACCTTGAATCTATACTTTCCCAATTTAAAAATTATTTTGTAAGATTTAATAGGTTTGAGTCCGAACTTCTCACAAATGTTGACAAATATGACATTTGTAGAGGTACTAGAATCAAAAAAGAAATTGTGCGCATTTTACCCAAATAATATAATTGATAATATAAATGGTATAAATATAATATTATTAGTATTTATCAATAATTTTTCATGTGTAATTTTTAATTTGCTTGAGGTTGTTTTCTCAATTAATGAATCAAGAAGTAAATGTTTTTGCTTAGTGATTTGTGTAAGCTCATAATATAATGTTCACCTTGATATTGTTCATGTCCTAAAATATGTTATATTAGCATTTTATAAGAATTTCATGTAAATATATTAAATTAAATTTATTATTATTATTTGGTAGAGAAGGATTATAGTTTTCTTTTGGATCGAGATGGGTAAAACTATTACTAGGTGGTGAAGATGTAATAAGATGTTGTTATTATTGAATTTAACCTATTAGTGTATAGTTATATCTCTGGTAGGATGTGAAAGCATGTAATTATTTAGTTTTCTCATAAAATTCATTATCATATTGACTAGGGAAACTAATTTTTTAAAATATTATGAAATTTGTATAAAATTTAGATGTGTTATGATTTACATATGTATTAGTTATGATATAGTGATTAGGACTACCTCATTCCCTTACATCTCATTTTGTAATATTTAAATTGAATTTAAAAACTCAACATAATCTAAATCTCCATGCTGAGTTTTATTTTGCTCACTATACCAATCAGGTAGTGTTAATTCACAAATGTTAATTTTTGGGTAGTGTTGATGAACTTATTATGCTCCCTATGTCACTAAGGAATAAGGCAAAAGTAAGAAACTCAATTTTGAGTCTTGGAAGACCCAGGGCTTGATTTGTTAACATAATTACTACTGTAAATAACACAAATAGTACATATATGGTTACCACTTAAAAGTATACAATTAAACCCTAATGTAAAGACAATACATGTTACACAGTGACACTACTTATTGCTAATCTATATGTAAATTATTTCAATATTTACCAATAATTTCCAAAAATTAAACAAACAATGGATATTTAAAACATAAACTAAGTTAAAGTGAGTCATGGGTAGATCCAAGAGTAAGTAGGGTAAGGAAAGAAGGATAATTTGCTAAAGATGATCAAAGGTACTAATTCTTCTAAATTTTAAGGTAAAAACATGAAACTAGCATTTACCAACTCTAGCACAATTCTCAAAGCTAAATAAGTGTAGTTGAAGATTTAGAGGAAAGGAAATGAATGTATCTGAGAGAATATATTACATAAAATTTCTCATTCATAGTAAATTGCATAGCACATTCAGTTGAAAATGAGAAGAAAATAGAGAAAATATACTAGCAGATTAATCAGCCTAATGTCAAACTCAAACTAATAGATACATATATGGAATGTATTTGCCAAATTAGCTTATAGAAAATAAACTTAGGCATATAAAAGTGTGAGAATCATAAATCAAATAACACATAAAATAAATCACTTTAGACAAAATTTCAAATTATTTAGCTCTTTGTATTAAATATTTTAAAAACTATTTTCTATTGTACAATAAGGGAAATATCCCTATATATAGGCTCTAAAATGCCTAAGATAAGTTTATGTGGGAAAACAAAAGGTGTCAAAATATAGCCAAGTTTCTAATATGTTATAATGGAATATTATGAATTCAAATTTAGAATATTCCTAAGGTCCTAAAGGTTGTTGAATCATCTATTTATATTGTTTCATCTACTTTTTCTCTGCTTCTTCCTTGGTCCATACTTCTACACATGCCAAGTAGTCTTGGTCAATTTGATCAAAGTCTAAGATCATGGGTTGAAATAAGTATACTATCTCTTAGATGATATTTCCATGTTATATAAGCATAAGTTTCAATGCTTCTTCAATTAATTATGCCTTTTTTATCTTTTGATTGGCAAATGCCATAATATTCATCACCTCTATAACAATATTTGCACTGGCTATGTCCTGCTAGAATTTAAAAAATAACACCTTCATCTCAAATATAAATACTTGATCATCCATGAATGATCCATCAAGTTCTATCACATTGGTGACCATAGTATCCTTTAACTACAAGGCACTCTTAAATTCAATTTTCTCTAAGGATGTAGTTACATCCTTGACCTGGTCAAGCCATCTCTTTAAAATCATTATATTCATTAGGATGGTCTATGCAAGAAATGTATCCTCAAGTGTTAACACCTTAAATTTAGGGAAATTATTACTTCTTACAACTCTAGCCAAGTTTTCCAACTTGTCATCATAAAGTGTAATATTTTGGTCAAGTTTAATGACCACCTTGGATTGCAAGACCCCATCTTCTTTCCTCCTCTTCATAACTTTGTACAAGTTAAAGACATTAATAACAAAATTTAATATATAAATTATAGTTTCACATGGTAAAGTGTGTAGTGATTTATCCTTAAATATTTTTATCCTATTTCATCCCATTCATCAAGTCAATGGTGGATTCTACTTGATCTTGAACTGAGGACACAAGGTCCTCTACATATTCTTCCACCTCTCTAGGGATGGCCTTCCTCTTCCTTGTAAAAGTGAAGGAATCTTCACTCTCATGGACCAAAATTGAGCTTAAATATGGCTTCTCAACCTATCTTATATAATCACCCTCTTCATGGTTATTGTGGCTACATCAGACCTCATGCCCACTTGGGGTGTAAAGAGGACAACTTGAGGCCTCTCTTACCTCATTGCTTATATGATGTCTCTAACCTAGTTTGGGGTAGTAGTATGTGTTGGTTAAGTGTGAAGTGGTTTTAATTGAGGTTCCTAGGTAGAGAAGAGGATAGGGATGAAGAAGAGATGTATAATCTTGTTGGATCTAACTTCCCAATTATAATTAATAAAGATTTGGTAAGGCCCATGTCAAGAATGCATGAATGTAATTTTGAAAACACACTCATTTTTGTAGTTTTCATGATAATGAGTGTATTTTAGAGGGGGGATACTTTTTATATGGGCCTTAATGTCATAGTATATGTAAGGGAGCCAAGGGTGAGTGATGAACTATTAGTGGTTACCTAGGAAGGAGTAAAACCTATGGTGTGGCTACCACTATTGGTTTGAGATACTAATGAAGATGAAATGTTGGTGGTATTATGGGAAATGAAGTGGGGAATGGTGAACCCAAAAGAATAACTATCTTGGCCCATGCTAATATCTATTAAGGATTGGGTATAATTGGTTTCATAGGCTAAAGATAGTGAAGCCAATGGAGTGGTAATAGTGGGGAAAATAAACATGGAAGTAGAAGCATCAGTAAATGTACCAACAACTAGGAAATAAGACAATGGTGCTATACTTAGACTAGGAACTTGGAGAGCTGATGGAAGAGGCATTTCCCCTCTCATGGTATTCATGGGATAATTAATTCTTTTGTATACTTTTTCTATATTCTTCCTGGATAATGCTTGAAACTCTTCCATAAATAGTTTGATGCCCTAATGTAGTTCTTCAAGATTAATGTCATCAATATTAGGATAAATTATTCTCTCTATGTTATCTCCCATGATAGATGTAGAGACAAATTTGTGCCATTTATAGAGGTCATGTTGTTTGCTTGGCCCTCCTAGATCAGAGCTTGGAGGCATGCCATATGCACTTCAAATGGGAAGTAGTGTAGGTCTACATGGTCTATTCCTAATTAGATGAACATTATATTCTTCCTAATCTTCTTTTCTCTCCTCATAGTCTACATAAAATATGATTCTATGGGATAGAATCGGTTGAGGCCTTATAATGTCTTATTTCTTCTTCTCTCAATCCAACCTCATCTTTAGCTTTATGTTCTTTCTAGCTTTATTTTTTAGGACTAATTTATCATTCATAAAAATTTTGTAAATCCATTCATGCACTTATTCTTAATGCTTTTATTCCACGGCTACATAATTTTTGAATTCGAGTAGGTGTTTGGAAATGACACCATTTGGATCCTATGGCCTAAATTCATCCTTAGTCAATAGGTATGAGTCCCTATGCCTTGCATCCATAATGATATCTTGACACTTTTTGATCTTAGTCCTCCCAGCTTATAAGGAGTCTTATGAGGGACTATCTTCTTCTTATTATTAAATATGCCATCAACTCCATGTAGTATTTTATAGGACATTTCTTCCTCAGCTAAATTTCTAGGCACATATCTTAGAAACTTGAGAGGAGCCACCATAAATCCCTTCACTCAGATGACCGTGCAATTAAGGTAGAGCTAGTATCTAACCATGTCCCTTAATGTCTATCTAACATTCAATGGAACCCTTCATATCTCACACTTAGTAATTTATTTATATACTAATGGATATAAATCTTCTACAATTATGTTAATATTATATTTTAAGTGGTGAATGTGTATTAAATAGAATAACTAGGGCATGAATTCATATCATGTAAGGGACTATGAGTTATGACCTAATTAGGTAGTTGTGTATATTTCATCCAATAGGTAACTCATCATGAATAATGGATCACTATTATGTAAAGTGTCATTCATTTCCTAAACTAGATTATTGCTAATAATATCCTCAAGTGGGGGAGTCTGTTCTAAAATGATTTGCAGTAATGAAAGGGACATTATGTCCACATAGCCTATGTGTGTATTACCAGATATTCTATTGAGGAGAGTGAGGTCAATCCAAACTCCTTTCTTAAATTTATGAATAGGTATGTTCCCTTGGTCATCCATAAAGAAAACTCAAGTTGTCTTGGTTACCCATGATGTCAAGACCTTCTCTAGTGAGTGTACCTCATACTAATTGTCAATAATTCTCAAGTTATATTATACATATGGTAGAGGTTGTCATAATGTTTTTAAAAGATAGGTCATATGATGAAATCAATCAAGATCCCTTGGTTTATTGATTTTAGCAACCCATCCTTGCATATCATCTTCCTAAAGATGCCAAATATTAGGTTAGCACATGACATGACCTCTAGATTTGTTGTGGCCTTATGGAGATAGATGACTTAGATTACAAGGATGCCTGAATCCAATTGAATAATATGGGGCATGGTTTCTTCCTCATCAACATCTCTGGCATCTTCAACATTGAAGTAAATGTTGTTATAGTGTAGGTCACTAGACTATATAGCCTTAGGGATGAATTTTGTGTCTTTAAAAACAATGGAATTGCCATATTGGAATAAGAAGTAAACATTCCCAAAATAAACACTTTTACCTAGAGTTAAGGAACCTATTTGTGCAATTATGCAATTTTTTGAGTAGTAATCAATGTCCTTTTATATATCTTTATAAATCTTAAGCTCTAATAAGGTGATCAATGTGAAATCTATGAATAATTTGATCTTTGTCATACTAAGGATGCAAATAATAGGGAGATAAAATGCATATAGATTCAAGTGAAAATGTAGGTAATAATATCCTTTTGAAATATTATCTTAATTAATGAAGTGTATATGGTGATTTTGGTTTGTGTTGTATTAATGGCAAGCTCATCAACTTTTACATTCAAAATACTATTGATTTTGGAAATTAAATGCACCATTGTTCAAATTTATCATTGATTTTCCTATGATTTGGAAATAATTTTAAATTTAAAGGTAAATATCACCACCCTTTTGACACATGGATGGCACCTAAGATCTAACTAGGGACTCACAAGGGCTGAATGTGTCTATGGTTACTTAGTTGACACAAAGTCTAGGCATGTGGCACTTTTTGATTGCTCATGGGTTCTCAAAGTGTAGCTCAATGTGATGACTCATTTATATCCTACCACATGTCATATTTTAATTCATGGTGAGCTCTTAGGTAGACTTTTAGTTTTGCTTAGTCACATGAGTGCCACATGTCACTCTCATGGGTAATCAAGGCTTTTCTTTTCCAAGTGGCTCTCTCAAAGGGCACTCTTGGATTTGCCTAATAGGTTTCACCTTCAAAAGGCTCCTAGCTAGCTATTAGTAACTTTGTGCCAATATAATGGCTCATGTGGAGACATGCATCTCTCTTGGAGGTGATCTCATTGATCTTGAGATACAACTTCATGGGCATGACATGCAATATCATATTATGGGTCCAAGCTCGACATGCATCATTCTTAGAGGTGATCTAGTGGATATTAGATAGAAATAGTTTGGGAATGATATATGGTATCATTGCATAGGTCTAAAGGGATATGTGTTATTCTCATAGGCTTTCCATCATTCTTATATCACTTGTCATTCTCAAAAGGAGTTTTAGATAGTTATATGTCATCAATCCTTGGTTAGATGGCTCAAGTGATACCATATGTTTTGATTACAAGATCTTATGAGATTTAGATGGACGTAATGTAGTGTGGACATGCATTGATATTATATGAACCCTTATGGGACATGTATTAATTAAGAAGGTTGTTCAGATCTAATTAGTCAAGATTGAGACATACAGTGGCATCTAGTAGGCTTCTAGATTATAGTAGGTTGTGCGGTGGATGTGTGACAACTCATATCAATTAGGATTGCTATTGGAGGCTAACATCTTGACATGTATCCTCTATATTTGAACTCCAATTATTATTATTCTCATGATATCTTTAAATGGCACCATGTAGCTCATGAACTCGGTAGATTTACTCCAAGTGTCTTACATGGACATGATAAATATTGAAGGCATTGTAATGTTTAGTGATGTTGAAACCTATCCCTTTTATGAATTAGTCTAAACCTTGACATTCTACAAGGTTTGATAAAGCACTACCTTAAATTTAATGACTTATAAGGTCAATCAATAACTTAAGTTAGTTTTCACAAAAATGTCACAACCCATCTTAAGCTAATTAAACAAGTCTAAATAAAAACCTATGCAAGTAAATGCTTTAAACAAAATGTATGGTTATTCTAATAAGATTAGGTGAAGCTTTTTATGTTCATGTTAATTGGATAACTAGGTATAACATCCTAAGCAAAGGCCTATCTACACATTTTTCAAGTGTTAATGGTTAAAGATTTGTTGTTTGAATAAAAATTGAAGAACTTGCAATAACCTAAATATTTATAAGAACTAATTTTTATTTCAAAATAAAAAATTAAAAAGAAATTTAATAAGTTAGATTAAACCTTTACCCCTAACCAACTTAGAAAATGTTATCTCTAAGTCATATTCTTAGAGTTTGGTCATCCACTCCCTCTTCTTTCTCCAAGTTCATTCTATCCTATCATTATCTTGATAAGTAGATTAGACATTATGGCATATGTCTTGATCATCAGTATGTAGTGCCTAAAATTCTTGATAGCCTTTATCAAAGAATAGGCTTATTTATCTAGAATATGATAGTTTAGCTCTATATTCTTCAAATTGGTGCTCATGAAGGCTATGGGGTGTTCTTTTTCATCTTCTTTCTGTGTAAAGACAACAATGGTAGTATGTTCAAAAGCAAAAGAGTATAGATATAAATCCCTACTAAAATTAGGAATTATCAAAATAAGAGCTTGAATAATAGCATCTTTGATGTCTTGAAAGGCCTTCTTCACTTCAGTAGTCCATTGTATCTTGGAACATTTCTTTAGCATAGTGTTGAGCAGTCTCACAATCTCTACAAAATTGGAAATAAACTTTCTTAAAAAAATAATTTCACCATAGAAAGATTTCAACTCCTTTTTTATATTAGGGACCTCCACCTTTAAAATTTCATTGATCCTATTACGGTCAATGGTCATACCTTTTTAGTGATTGCATGTCCTAAAATCTTACCTTTAGTTACATAGAATATGTTTTTCTTGGCGTTTAAATAAATTCCATACCTTCTACATTTTTATAGCATTTATTCTAGATGCATCATGTGATCTCCTTTACTTTTAGAAAAAACTATTAAATCATCAATGTATCTAATGATGAACTTATAAATTAATCCATGGAAGCATGTCCATTACTCTTTATAAATTTTCTCCTACATTGATTAGTTTGAATGTCATTAATTTTTATGCAAACATTCCTCACTTGGTGGTGAAGTTAGTTTTAATTCTATCATTCTTATTTACTAGGACTTTGTTGTAGCCGAAAAAACTATCAATAAATGACATCATTCAAGACCCACTCACCAACTAAATGACTTCATCTAAGGATGGCAAGGGGTAATTATCCTTCTCTTATGATCTTTTTAAGTTCTAAAAATCAAAATAGAGTCTAATTTATCTATTATTTTTGCAAACTGGGATAATATTGGTAACCCTTGTCGAGTGCCATATAGGGAAGATTATTCTTGCATCTAAAAATTTCTTCACTACTTTGTAGATCAGTGGTTCTAGCACCAGATTTGCTAGTCTTTTTCTTTGCCTAAAGGGTTTGTAGTCTTCCTTTAAGAGGATAGTGTGAGTAATCACACTAGTGTCAAATATCCTGAGGTCATCATATGACCAAGTAATGACATCTTTGAAATTGGTTAAGAGGGCAAAAAAAATTTAAACTTGGTTAATAGGTCCCAAAAAAATTCAAGCTCTTCATTGGTGTAAATGAAATCAATATTGACATTGTACTCATTTCCAATATCTCCCAAGTTGACTTGTTTGTAGTCTTTTTCACTATCCTTGGTTTGCCAAACTCTAACCAATTTATTATCTGGGTCAAACACTCTTTCCAAAGAGATCACGACTTTAGGTATTTGATTCTCTTTAAGTTGAATATTCCATCTTCATTATCTTTTGAAATTTATGTAAAACTCTCATCCTATTCATCAATGATGTGAGACTCAGATATACCAACATTACATAAGAAGTTAGTTATCTACATGGCATCATCAAAAACATGGAAGTGATTGATGTCATTTGCCACAAAGGGTCCTGAAATTATTTCCATAGTGAACTCCTCTAAGTTCAAAGTCTCAAGAGGCACCAAGTTTGCTGCTACAAATTTTAGAGAATCTGTCAGTTGGTTTTATTCCCTAGGCAAGGAAATAATATTGAATGAGTCAAAATACTCAATTAAATACCAAGCTCTAAATTTATAATTTATTAAGAAATAAATCTTACATTGATACTTGCTTTTGATCTAATTAATAATTAATTTAGAATTACCATAGATTGTTCTTAACATATGCTTGATTGTGAATTGAAGTCCTAAAATAAGAGATTTGTATTCTTCTAAATTGTTAGTGAAAGATAACTATAATCTATAAGAAGATATATATTGCTTTCCTATAGGATTTGTTACAAAAATCCCAACACCAAACCAAGATATATATGTTTTCCTCTGGGATTTTTTCAAGGCTTTTGATCTAGTTAGCATATCAAGCATACTACCCCTATAAGTCACCAATTTGTTAACCAAATTTGATGTTACAAGTCAAATTAGGATCCCTATAGGTAAATAAATGATTTTTAGATGTTTTATGAGTCTAATATTTTTGCATGGGGTATGTTATAGGTTATTTGATGTCATTTCATGTCACAATATCCTTGGTCTTGGTAATTTTTAATATTTATGTCTTTTTAAGTCATTTGGGGGTCAAAATAGAGCATTAAATGAGTTGTTCAACCTCCTTGGGAAATGTGAAGATTTTAAAATGTTATTTAATACCCCATGTTTCTTAATAAGTCTTAAGAAACTATTTATAACTAAAAAGTGGTAGGTTCTTTAGAAGAAAGAGATTTTTTCTTGGAAAAAGGGGAGTTTCAATGAGTTGTATAGACTTGTATAGCATCCTATAGCTGAGGAAACTTTAGAAGTTCCCCTTGGTCTTCCAAAAACTTACTTGAGTGATCAGTTTGATCAGATTCTTCAAGAAATTAATAAAACCACTTCTTTCTTCTTCCACTAGGCTTGGTAAACAAGAATGGCCCTCATATTTTTAGATTGTATGGATAGTAGGAAAGGTTTAAAGTTAAATGTTACTAAAGGTGTATTATAAACTTATATAGATCCATTTTAATTTTTTGTTGTATAATAATGATAGCTTATGATTTATGAACCATTCCTAATAAGTTAGCCTATCTAATTTGCATGCCAATTTGTGCACCCTATAGGTTTTACTCTTGTTTAGATGATTATGTATAATCTAAATATTTAAATTTAACATATTGAAATATATACCTTTAACTCATGTTCTAAATTCTTGATTTAGTGTTTTAATATGTTTGGATAAGCTGAGTATCTCAGGTTGCAAGTGAAGACACTTTTTTATGTAATAGGTAGGTTTCCATCATTTTCAAGATCTTCATTCTTTGGTAGTGACATTAAAAGGTTGTGATAGGTTAATTTACATGTTTTAAATTATATTTTAATTACCTTTACATTTTAACTTCATTCTCTAAGAAATGTTTCATGAGATTGCAATCATAAACATCATGTAGTTAGTTTACTATATGATTGTTATACATAGTCAACCATGGTGAGTTATGTATGAATAAGGTCTATATAGCATTCATGGAAAATTAAAAATAGTTTGAAAGTGTTAATCATGATCTTAAGATATTAAAAAAAAAATTGACCTTCCAAAGAGTGAACAATAGACTGTGGTAGTTAGATACAACATTTACACACAGTCACCATGAACATCACCTATAGGTGCCATGAAGGAAGGGCTATATGTTGAAAAGGAGGTGTGATAAATTATCTTTAGATTTGAAAAAAATTGAGTTTTAATTTTAATACAATGAGGAGATACCAATTGAACATGAAGGTAGAATCTTATGCACATTTCTCTAATTTTGCCCACTATCTATATACATTGGAATAAACACCTATAGGTGGCACTAGTAGAAGGTTTAAAATGTTGATTATAGAGGTTTTTATATGATTGGAGGATGTAATGAGGTTTTTAGGACTATTTTATAGTATGATAAACATTATTGAGGCCTAATAATAATAATTGAGATTGGGAACTCATGATCAAAGGTGAAGAGAATGTGTTTAGGGATAAAATGTTTAAAATGTCAAAATAGAGGTTTAGGTCATTTGGAGAATGTCACATAAAAAAAATTTCAAATATCTTGGTACATCATAATTAAATTTTATTTTATTTCCTATATGAAAATATATTTTAAAATTTTGGAGGGTGGATAACTTGTGGAGATTACTAGTTGAGCACCTCAAAGTTGCCCATTTAGCGACTAAATTCTATAGTGCCATCTACAAGAGTTGGATTTATAAAGTGATTCTATCATCTTAAAGTGAAAGTGGGATATGTTTTCATGTTTTATATATCTATTAAATTAAATTTCATACAAATTAGCATAAAAACCATCAAGAGAAATTGATATGTGATGTTTCAAGTCTAATTCACATCTACAGCTGTATGTTCCTTAAAATTATTCACCTACAACCAAGACCCATCTTCTATTTCACTCATGATGAGGAGTTTGAGCATGGAGATATAAAATTTATTAATATAAAGTAGATCCCAAATATCTAAAAATATTTCCAAGGAACATGTTTCATAACTTTCAAAGGATAATGTCAATCTACAGGTCTTTTGCCTCAAAAAAATAACCTACAATTGATTGTTCTAGATAGTGAACAAGAAAGTAGTGCTCTTGGTGTGGAAATGGCATGATCATGAGTAAAATTGATCCAAATAATTTTTTTAGGTCTCAATAAGGTTTTTTAACATCATTTTTAATGTCCAACTATTTAAGACCACTTATAGGGGTCTTTCCTAAATAGGCATATAATCTACAATTTGACACAATCAAACTTAGAGGTATGCAATGAAAAGTGTTAGCAAGGTATGAGATGATAAATGTGTTGAGAGACATAAAAAATTATGGAATATATTTCAATAATATCTTACCATGTGATATAAAATAGAGAGAGGACCCCATGATGCAACACACAGTCCATATGAGAACCCTGGATACATAGTCTATCTTCTAAGGGTCTATTTTGGGTTTTGGAGAATTTGGAGGGTCAAATGAATTGATAAAGGGATAAAATTTAGTGAAAAGGATATAAATTAATTGTATAATCCTCTCAAATATTCACTTGGTCTTATTAAATAGGGGAAGTGCCATCTATTTTATCTTAGATAGAGGGTACTTCCCTAGGAGCACAAACCCTATATTTATGAGAAAGGGTGTTAAATGAAGGACCAATAGTTATATGGACATGGAAATTAAGTGTTTAAAGTTTGATAAAACCTATATAAACATAATATATGAAACATAAAATGGTAAAACTCAATAATGGGTCCAAACCTACAAGAGTTGTAGTTAGGCCTATTAGGCATGGTTAGGCTTAAAAGCCAAATGGAGAGTCATTTTAACTTCTATCATGAGATGAACATTATAATGGATTGAAACATGTATATGGGGACATATTAAATGTTTTGAATCTATTAAAATTTATGGAATTCATATCTAAATCCACTTTTTGCTCAAAGATAGTCCAAGCCTGTAGGAAATGGAGAAAAGAGCTTGATATGGCAACTTTGAGAACTCTCATCTTCTCTAAATATTTACATGGAGATCCAATAAGTTTGGAGATGTTAAAAAGGGTCTTGAGCATTAATATTGTGAAATTGGTTTATGATTCCAAGATCTCATCTTTATCAACAAATCTTAAGATCCTAAAGCACTCAAAACCCTCACAAACCCTAGTTAATGACCTGACTGAGAAAATAAGGTTGGAGGGATATCCAGAGAAGATGGTGTTTACACCCTAAATTGGTCAAGAAACCACACATATCATGTATTTTCATATTCCTTTCAAAATATACTCCAAATATAGAATATAAGCCTTGTTCACATTTATCAATATCTTTTGTTTTCCTTATCATTGTATTGTTTCATGCTTGAGTCACCTTTTTTCTTATTGCCAGTAATCCATAACCTTCTAAATAGTCATTCCAACTTAGCCAAACTCTATTTTCCATTCTAGTTATACCTCGTTATGTCATGAGCCTATAGGAAAAGATCACTTGGGTTGAACTATAACACTATACCCTAGGGTGTCCCATTTATAATGCTTCTATCTAACCACATTTTGAGTCCTAATGGTCAGTTTGTCTCATTTAATGAGTCCTAAACCTTTCTTAACATCATCCTTAAATTTTGTTTATCTTTTTAATTTCTACCAAATGTGAATAAAATTCCCAAATTAAAAAAAAAGAGTTCCCTATATAAAATACTTCACAAGGCATTTTATATCTAGCGCTTACCACTTTGGCATAGTATATAATTAAAAATTAGTCAATAGTACATCTCAACATTCTAAATCGCACATAGATTTGCATGATTGATAAAAGAAAGGCCTAGGAAAAAGTTATTCTTTCATTTACCATGTGAATTAATTATTCATGTTCCCTAAGGGAAAACTACATTTTATCAGAGACCCTAGCTTGAGGGTTAACATAGGCAACAATCAGGACAACATGGATTTTAGATCATGTGATCATACTTCCCATAACCCAATTTCTCCCCCTTTTGCTTTTGATGTATTTATTGTTTCATGTGTGTAGATAAACCCAGGGGTTTTAATAATAAAAAAACTCTACTCTCTCTTTACTTTTGATGTATTTATTGTTTCATGTGTGTATTTCTCTCTCTCTCTCTGCATATAAACCAAATTTCTTCTAGATTCAAATTTAGAATAAAATACTATTTAACACATACTAAATTATTATCTCCCAGATATTCATGTAATAGTCTAAAAATATATCAAAAACTCCTTATGATATCTTATGTAGTGAAAAAACCCTCTTTTCGATAGTAAAACCTTAGATGTAACTTTTTTATAAAAATCCCAACAAAACAACAATTAAATAAACATATAATAATTACCAACACATTAATCAATGTTTTAATTACAAGTCTTATGTTTCATTCAAGATAAATAAAACCCATGTTATAATTTGATATATGATCAATATGTAACATGATGATATATATCATACTAGAGAAAGCATCAGATAATAAAAAAGACATCCCTATTACATATATGACTCAATTGTACACCTCTCTCTCTCTCTCTCTCTCTCTGCTACTTATATGTTAAAAATATAACAATATAAATGCAATATAATCAAATTGCCAATGCATGGCTAAAATGATCCATCTCATGCTCTCAACTCTACTTTATTAAAAGAATGTATAAATGATAACTCTCTTAATCTTACTTCTCATGCTTCTCATATGGAAAATGGAAATAATGTATATAATCCATCAATGGATAACATAGATGCACATAATATTCCAATTTCACATGATAATTCATTGCATATTAGAAAAGAATTAAATTCTTCTCTTGCACCTCTCCCTAGTGACAATGGAAGTGATAGTGAGGATGATAGTCAACATGCAAATGAATATGAAAATGAGAGTGACTATGAAAAATATTTTGATTATGATAATGCATGGAATAATGATGATTATTATGTACATGGTGAAGAAGAAAATATATCTCATGTTTCTAACTCTTCTTTCACTCTTCCTCTCAAACATCATTCACTAAAAAATGTTGTTTCTACTTTTATGCATGATTCTATTTCAAATTATGCACATATTAATGATAAAATTACATCCTATACTCAATTAGAATGTGATTCACTAAAACATAAAGGTATTAATGAATCTCCCAATCCCCCTACTACATTAGCACTAGTTTTTTACTCTTTGCCTAAAGAGAATGGTAGCCCACATCTCTCTACTAAGGTCCAAGTTACCATTCCTCGAAAGGTTCAAGTGAGCACACCCCCTCTCTATGATCTAATTTCTAAATGTAGCATTACCATGGCTAAAATTAATGATCAAATTAAATTATTAAATGAACCACTTCAAGATGCCAATATACCATCTCATGAGATATTTATTTGATGCATGAAGTTGGTGAATTACAACACCAAGTACATCTCCTTACCTTATAAAATAAGGATTATTAGTCTTGGATATATTCCAATGATTTACATGGTAACCCTCTTCTAAATACATTTTTAAAATTTTCATTTCTTAAGCATTTATAGATTCCATCATTGCCTCACTTTGTTGGAACTAGAGATCCATTTGTATACCTTCAAGCCTTTTAGAAGGCTTTGTCATCTCATGCAAGTCCTTTGATTCTACTCAAATTATTTTAGTAGACATTAGTGTGAGAGGCATAGAATTGGTTATTTCATCTACTCCATGTTGGTTCCTTATACACATATGATGATTTAGAGGAGGAATTTCTTAGATATTACATAGAAAATATGGGCCCTTGTGTTACATATGAGAAACTTGCCACAATGCATCAAAATACTTCAAAGATATTTAGTGATTATATCTTATGATTCAAGATACACATGTTAAGATTAATCTATAAAATATTAGATTTATAAATACAACATATATTTATTAAGGGGCTTCATCAACCTCTCCTCGAGCATCTATTATATTAGATATAGTCCTCTTTCAAGTACTTGTGCTATATAGTTCTAGCTTTGGAAAATATATTGAGATTGATTGAGGAAAATTCAATTGATCAAATTACTCTAGATTTCATAGAAATACCTCCATCTACAACTCCTATCATGCAACATCCACTATGTCCTAAAAAAGATAAGAGACCTCAAGTAGAAAAGAAACTACTTATGAATAGAAAGCCAGTTTTTAGAGCACAACCTATAGTATGCACTACGGAGAATAACAACAATCCACCATTACAATTTCATTCAGAGTAGGATAGCCCATGTGACATATTATCATCACTACTAGATAGGAGGTTAATCACATTAACTTATACTCAATGATGATATTCACATCTCTTACATAGATGCCACATCAACCCTTTTGTAACTATCATTGTATCCATGTACATAGAGATAATGATTATTATGGACTCAGGGATTACATTAATAGATGTATTGTTAATGGAATCATAACATTCACATAAGGGGCACTGAGGTCTCCTCCATTATGGATTCCTAGACCTCACTCTTCCATGGCTAAGTTATCCCAAGGCATTCCTTCACCAGAATCATTAATTACTCATCATGAGAGTAATGCAACTTCTAGGATAGAGCCTCATAGGAGATCTCCTATTCCACTTATTTAGAAGGTTTGGAAACTAGTACAGCAAGAGAAACTTACATATAACATTATATTTAGAGGATTACATAGTGTAGTTCCATATACATATCCATCACATTCACAAGAACCATAGTAGAGTACCTCTCTAGAGATATATTCACTATGGCTAGGATTTTTGGGTCCTATCTCATGTAGCAAACCACTATGGTTAATATTACATGAACCCACATCATAGAGTACCAATATTGAGAGATTCACTATGGTTAAGTATTTGGGGACCTATTTCACATATCAACCTACTATGATTGATATTAGATAAGCCCCCCATCATAGGTTATAGTTTTGGCTCAATCTATTGCTTAGTCATATGTATCACAATAGAGGCCACTAGGTGTTATTTCTTGTAGAAATCCACTAAGATTATGTATAGATGAGACTTTTACATAGCACATAGTTTTAGTTACACATCTAGTAAGGTTATATTTGGAAGAGACTCCATGCATAGCTATAGTTAGTGCATAATAGATAGTTTTAGATACAAAGCATGTTCCTACATAGCATGAGTAGTATGGGAACTTATTCAATTGGCCATCAATGCTCATATATGGATATGACGTAGAGTGATATCACACACATTCATACCAGTATCAATTCATAACTTCACTTCATGGGGAAATGATGGAGCTAAAGGTCTATCCTTTATATTCTTGAGCCACCTACTTAGAGGGATTAGACACATAGTCCAAACATTGATTAGAACACACATGATTACATAGCTTCACTTAGTGAGAAATGATGGAGCTAAAATTCCAACATTTATATTTTTTAGCCACTTACTTAGAGGGATTAGACACATAATGAAAAAATTGATTAACACATGCATGATTACATAGCTTCACTTAGTGGGTGATGATGGAGCCAAAGTGTTAGCCTTTGTATTATTGAGTCACTCTTAGGGAATTGAGCACAAAACACTCTCTTACATCCCATTATAACAACAAATAAAATTCCTACTTTTGAATAACCATCCCTAGACAAACCAAATTATCCAACTCCCAATCTTACCAATATCCCATTTTACCAATCTGAAACCAACTCATTTTATCAAATAAATTTACAAATTACAAAACAACAAATTTTTACTTACATATAATTCAAAATCAAAATTAAAATCACACTTATCAACAATAATCAAATCACATATCCCAAGTACCATTATACCAAAACATATGCAACCTCAACATCAATGTTAAATCAACTATTTCTAATCAATCGTTTGCAAATTAATATACCAATATATTCCAAAATCCATAACATAATACACCTGAGTCAAACTCAAAACTAGTATCCATATATGTATATATATAAAATAAAGTTTTTAAAACATATACATCACATCAAATACAATCAATCATGAATGGGAATCATGCCCTCACTCTCAATCTCACTCTCCCCACTAGTACTAGTCCCATAATCCACTCTAGAAATTGATATCCCCACACCTCCTCGATATTCCAAATGCCTCTTACAATCACTCTCTCACTCCAGTAGTTGACTATGCTTCTCATACAAGTCTACATACCACCTCTAAAGTTTTATATACTCATCCATGATCCTCATATTAATAGAACCATAATTAGGTGGGGGCATCCTATGCCTATCTAGCTCATCTCTCAATTCATCTCTCTATTCATCTCTCTATTTTCTCCCTAACATATGTAGTTGTCACTATAATATCCATATCAAATAGATGAACATGAATACCATCTATAACCATCACTCAATATAGCAATCCCTTTTCCATTGCATCACTAGGAACATGCTGTGTAAGCTCTCAAAGTGTGGAATCAATGATGGTCTCCCAATAGTCATCATCTCCACTCCCCACCCTAGAATGTTCCTCATACTATGCACCTCCCACTCCACTTACACACAAAATAGGGAATCACATTATCCATATAGTTAAAAAATAAAAGTAAAATCAAAAATTTGTACATAATTAATAAAATTGCTGCATACCTCCCATCATCTAGATTGGCTAAAAATATTCATACTCTAGAGCATCTCCTCCATCAATAGGGTACAATGAATCCCACCAATGCCTCATCTACCATGTAGTATATTCATCTATACATCCAACATAATCCACATTAGGAATGTCTATAGCCACATCCCATGCATCTAAAGGTAATGGTGCTAGCTTAGCCTCTATGGGCCTCGCATGATCTCCTACCCTCATTTATGTCCATGCACTCCTCACCCATACCCATGTCATTGTGGGGCACATCCTAAGGTACCCTAAAGTTTCTATTCATGCATTCATAATAAAATTTCTCATACACTCCAACCCAATGGTCATATATCCAAAAACTAACCCTCATATATTGAAACTGCACTCCATCTTCAGCCCACCCAAGAAATCCTCTATAAAGCCTCCATATAATGTCACTATCCACTATTCTATCTAACACCTACCTATAATGATCCATAATAATATATTGGATAGCCAATGTAATCATCCACCACTCCCCAAATGGATGTGGAGGTGCCCACCTCCTTTGATAATCCTATCGGCTACACAATCACTATGTGTTCATAATCCCAATAATACAATAACATTGCTACACTCAATCCACCACTAAATGCCTCCTATGTAAACTTTTAAAGATCCCTATATATGTGGTCAATCATATTCTTACCCCATGAGAACATGATACCATATATCTCCACATTGTGAATAATCTTATGTATCCTATATGCAATCAACATTCCAGTCCCATCCAAGTAATAAACAAGGCTAACAACATGGCCAACTACTTCTATAGGCACAAAAAACTAGACTATACTATAAATGATATAATCACATCAACATCACTACCTATTTGAAGTATACTTGAGGGCACACCATCAAAATAAAAGGATGCACAATCAATATCATCAACACCCATATCATCCTATAATATGACATGACATCCACTAACTAGTAAATGCAAAATGTGATACACATCCTCAAGAGTCATAGTAATCTCCCCTATAGGAAGATAGAAATTACATGTATTTACATTCTATCTCCTACATAAGGTAGTAATCAGATATCTATCCCACTACACTTTGCTTAGGTCACACACATGATCTAACCCTATCCTATCCATGATAGCTCTCTCATTAATAGATAATGGTAATAACCTCAATGTCTCTATAACCTATCCCCTACAAAACTCTCTCATCTACACATCACCTTGAAAACACTAAAAATATAATATATATTAGTCCACAATGCCAAATCACTAGTTAATAAAAAACACTAGCCACTAATAAAACAATAACTCAAAAAATACTTGTAGGATAATAACATTGGGTACAGGATAACAACACTGGACAAGAGTGTTGTAATCTAGAAAAGAGCACTAAAACCTAGATAACAACACTAGATGTAGGATAAGATCACTATAACTAGTGAAAATTTTCCTCAGACACTTTAAACAACTAAAAACATCAAAAATAGGCTTTAGAATAGACACAAATCAAATGTTTTAGCTACTTACCAGGGTAACATCACCACCATCCTAAACTTGGGCTGCCAAATACTCAAAATGGGCCATAACAAGGGTTTATCTCCTTGACGTATCTCATACTCTAGATCTCCAAATCTCAACCTCATCAATACACAAGAGAATCAAGAAATAATTCAACTTCCTATATTACCCTGCTTTCTCAATCAAATCAAAATAATATTTTGCCTATAACTTGAACCCCATAACTCCATTTTTCAAACCATTTATTTCAAAAAAATCATGACAAAGATACCTTCAACATCACATAAGACTTCATCTCTTACTATGCCATTTTATTACTATGGCATGCATATCTCTATATTTCTCTTACACCCAAACATACACCTTGATCATCACCAATAAAAAACCTATTCCAATTTCAACAACTTAGTCTAATCAATCAAATAACTTATTAATGAATTCAAAGTATACCAACCTTGTTTCTATCATTACACCACTAGTCATCACTTTTGGCTTGACCTCATCTATCATAAAATTCATCCTTCTCCCCAAAAGTGGGGCAGCATTCATATTATTCCTATCCCTACACTTACCCAACATACTCATCAACTCTCATAGGTGGATACACCATAGTTCATATACATCTAGTAGTTAGATTATTAGATTCAACTTAGATTAGTCAAAATATATAGTGATTAAAATTACATGGGTCACTTAGAATTACTCAAGACATTCAAGGGGATATACCTTCAATTTATAAATACATAGATTATTTAGATACAGTGCTTCATATCATATGCATCCATAGTGATTTTAGCTTACAGGTATATAGAATATTTAGATATAGTGGTTTAGATTATATGCATTCAAGATGACTTAGATATAGATTCAGACTTAGATACTAGATTTGGGGGCATGTACATTACTACACATCTCACACATACAACTTCATATAATATGACATAGTTACAAGCCTAGATAAAATGTTATAGGCATAGTGTAGAGCACAGTACTTTGATCTCTAGTTTTTCACATGGGGCATGACACAATATGTCATATGACATGTGGTTATATAGATTACTATATTATACATATGCATCACTCACATACTAGATTTGGGGGTATGGCATAGATGTTCATGTTATTCATCACTCAAGATTATACATATGGAATGGTAGGACATACCATTATCTTCTCACATATTGACCAAAGTTTTAGATTATACCCAACATTACCCAAGCTATCACCATATTAGACCACATGGCCATATGTAGTGGTTGGTCCATTTCATCACCTAGACCTAGACTACACAAGTTTATGTGAGACAGAGGATAGACATTGGTTTTAGGCCTCCAAGCATTTATTAGTTCCAATTCAGATATTCAAATTGGTGGAATGATATAGTTTTATCTTCATACTATACATATTCTATACACAAATTCCATATTACATGAGTTAATGTGGGATAGAGGACAAACATTAGTTTTAGGATTTTGATCATTCCTCATCTTTAGTTAGATTCAACATAGGGGCAAGCATTGCCCTCTTCTATGTTACATGGATTCCACTTCTAGATTAAGTATAGGAGGCATCTATTTTAAGTATTTTTTCTTTTTCCAAGCACTATGTGGCTCTCCATCCACTTTCCTAGCTAGGAAGTAGTTGGACCCTTTTCAACACACTTATCTTCACACAGGTAGGCTCAGTTATGCATTTTATTTTACTTTTCTTTTTGTAGTACTTCATTTCATTGCATCATTAAAATAAAAGGGGGGAAATGTATACATCCTAAATTGGTCAAACAACCACACATATCTTGTCTTTTCATAGGAGAATCTGACTGGAGATTATGAACCTTGTTCACATATAGCCATGTCTTTTGTTTTACTTATCATGGTATTATTTCATGTTTGAGTCACCTTTTTTCTTATTACCAATCATCCATATCCTTCTAAATGGTCATTCTAGCTTAGCCAGACTCTATTTCTTGTGCTAGTTCCATCCCCTTAGGTCTCAAGCCTATAGGATAGGAGAACTAGGGTTGGAATATAGTGCTAGACCCTAGGGTGTCCCATTTCTAGTGCTCTTATCCAACTATATTTTGAGTCCCAATGGTCATTTTGTCTCAATTAACGAGTCATAAACCTTTCTTACTTCATCCTTAAGTTTTGTTTGTCTTTCTAATGTCAACTAAATGTGAATAAAGTTCACAAATTCAAAAAAAGTCTCCTATATAAATGACTTCACAAGGCAGTTTATATCTAGCACTTAATACTTTTGTATAGTACATAATTAAAAATTAGTCAATAATATAGCTCAAATTTCTTCATCATAAATATATTTATATTCTTGATAAAGGAAGGACCAAGGCAAAAGTTAATCTTACATCTATCATTTGCATTAATTATACACATTCCCTAAGGTAAAACTATATTTGAATTGAGACCCTAGCTTGAGGGTTAATGTAGGTATTGATTAGAATAGAAGGGGTTCTAGATCATGTAATCATACTTCCCCTAACCTAGTTTTTCCCCTTTTAATTTTGATGTATTTCTTGATTCATGTGTGCAGATGAACCTAGGGTTTTGAAGAATAAAACATATATATAAGGATATTATTCAACATTCAACATTAAAATTTTCATAGGTAGGATCACATAAGGAAAATCAATAAAACCCAAAAAACTTATATATTTGTGATGAATTTGGATAACACTGACAGGTTCTGGACTATAGAATTAGACCCCAAAGTGTCCTATTTTTAGGTTCTTATCCTTTTACTAAATGAAAAATAGATCTATGAAATCTTCCCAATCCTATGAAGTATTTTTTATGCCTTTAAATAGTCATTTTAGTCTACTTTTCTAGATAGGTTACTTCTCTTCCCTATGTAATTAATTTGATCAAAATCTATATTTTACCATATTAGATTATATTTCCCCCCTTACTCTAGATCGTTTATTATTTAGGAAATCAAAAATAGTTTCTCAAAAATAATAAAATAGATGGAATTAGAATTAAAATGATTAAACCTATAGGAACCTCTCCAATGACCCTTCCTATCCACTAAAGGTGTTTCATACATGTATGGATAGGGTATAAAATTGCTTTTCTTGACTATTTTGTGCATTGTGCAGGTTCTAAGAGGTTTCAAGAGATGAAATAAACTTTGGGAGGAAGATAGAGACTTAACATAACTCCCCATTTCCATTTAATACTTCATAAAACCTTTTAATTGTGTCTACCAAAGCTCTCATCTCAGCCAATCAAAACTGACATAGTGAGCAAGATGGTGAGAAGTGTGAAAACTTCAAGTAGAAGCCTTTTTGAGGTGCATCTAAATAATATAATGTCATGGAGATTCTTGATAGGTTTAATCCACTCCATTTATTTATTTTCATGAGAAACTAAAGCCATTTTAGAATCCAAGTATGTAAAGTGTTTGACAAAGGAGTTTTCTTTAACTGCATGCAATAACGGCTCACTTTTAGAAGATTTTGGGGGATTAGGAATGCAACCAATAAATGGAGAATCATGTATAAAACCCTTAACTCTAATTATAGTAATTATATATATCCCTATTTAGTTTTGAGATGTTAAAATAGGGGTGAATGATGAAGGCAATTCTCTTGTGCAAAATGAGAACTCTTACACCACATTTCAGGAGTTTCATGACTTGGGGTGACACTTGTGCTTCCTGACTTTAAATGATTAGTTTCAAATTCACTTCTCATGCACATTTTACTAATTTTTCAGCTTTAAAAGTTTCCTTATGACCTTTGGGATTCTCTTTTCTCACTTTTCTCTCAATTTCAATAATAAGTATCCAATTTGGCCTTTATAAAATATGCTCCATCTAAGTATGGAGAATCCCTACTCATTTTCATACCATGGATCAATAAATACTACTAATTTTACCTCTTTTATGACTTTTCATAGTGTGTAAAATTGAATGTTTTATATTTCTTAGTGATTATTATTTTTTCTTACCATGGTTATCTCATTCTCTCACCTATTTACAACTTGAAATATTCTTCTTGTAGGTCATGTGAAGTTTTTTATGAAGTTTCAAGGTTTAGTGAGTTAAGATAATCAAATAGTGCCATTATATTCCTCTTTTCTAGTCTTTCTAACCTAAAAATTCATCACAATCTCATAGTGAAATGTTGATGTGAGAATATCTAGATTAGAGAAGTGTATGTTTAGTTAGTCTCTTAGTTTCATGTGTGACATGTATCTAGTTGGTATTCATCAATAAATTTGGTGTATCACTACATTTAGGATAGTTTTCTTTCAATTTTATCTCCATTTTCCTTGCAATCATAGGTTTAGTAGTGATCCAAAAGTGGTGCATCAAGGAAGCTAGCCTTATCTATAGATTTACCTCATTCTTAAGCTACCCAAAACCTAGATGTGTTTCAATTATGCCACTTGGATGGAGAAAGTTGATACATCTCCTCAAAGGGTAAAAATCCAACTGAAAATATTTTTTGGCATGATTATTGGGACTCATCATCTAACAAGTTTAAATATTTTTATTATTGTCTTTCAACACATCAGCCTTTAGAGGCATCTATCTAGGCATCAATGATGACTCTAAAGTTAAATCAACTCACCAAATATCCTAGGTATTCCTTTTGAAGATTTTTGATAATCATTTCTTATGTTCTTGCTTACTAATGAAGTCCCATGGATAGTTTTTTTCTAGAGTATTATTTTACACAAGTTGATGAGGCATTCTATATCAGCCTTTATATGATCCTTTTTAGCCATGTCATGATCCTTACCAACTTGAATATGACCCATATCAACCTTTTTAGGAATTATATCATCCTTATAACTAGACTTCTCAATATATTTCTCCTCCTAGTCACTTCTCAAGTTAGTCAATTCAAAATTTGAAGCAAACTCTCTTGGGTTATAAGAGGAACATGATAGATCTTGATACGCAAAGGGGACATGGCCAAGATGTTCCTATTGATCTCATTCATAAGTTCAAAGATACATTAGAGATGTTATAAAGAGAGTGGGCACCTATTGAGAGGGAAAATTGGTAAAGGCTCAAAAGTGAGATGATAGATGTGAGTGTCTTGGTTTCATCCTTATAAAATAAGCTAAGAATTCATGAAGATTATCCTCACCAAATAAAAAAACCCTCATATCCACCTCCCAATTATTGATATCCATCTTAATTGATTCCTACTTATGAACCCAATCAAGCTTATCAAATTCATCATTTTCCCAATCAAATAGAAGAGAGATTTGGAAAGACAAACCTTATTTTTGAAGCAAACCTTGATAGAAAAATTGAGTTAACCAATAATTAGATGAATTATTCCATCTTATTAGTAAAATAAGTGGAATATAATCCCTCATTTCCCTCTCCCATCACATCCCCACTTCAAAAAGAAACTTCTAGATATGAAATCCCAAGTTGAAGACAAGGTGGAGAATCCAATCCTAAGGAGATCCCAAGTTTCTTGAAAACTTCATATATTTCTCAAATTACATCACTACCTCAAGAAGTTACTCCTAATCCTAACATCCTAAGCTAGAATATGGTAGTGGAATCATGGGGAAAAATAGAGGATAGAAGCCTAAATAAAGAGTGTGAGGTCAAAAAAGATCTTGATCCTATGCAAACCCTTCCCACCCTTCCTAAAGATACCTATGCCAATCCTCTTTTACTCCTTATCCTCATGAAGATGCCTATCAACTTCAAGAGAACCTAGCCAAGAAAATTGAAGAGTTAGAGTATAAAATGAAATTTTTGAGTCAAGGTGTGATGGAAGGTTTAGAGCCAAAAGAATGTCCCGTGATTAAACACACCCTAATTAATTATTATATCTTTATAATTTCCTCCTCAATAGCCTTCTTTTGAATGAAAATATCACCAAAGACTTCTTTATTCCATTTTTAAAGTTCTTTAATAAGTTTAATTTCTTAACTAAGGTATACATATCTGAACTTGATAAAGGTTATTTACACCATTCGTTGATGAATTCAACTAATATGGGGTGGTATAAATATTAGAAACCCAAGTTGTACCTTGATGAAGTAGATTCCTTAGATCTCCTTCAAACTTGGACTAATATTAGATTGGTATATAGGTTGTGGGATAATTGTATCTTATAACAAACCTCTAGATTATGAGTCTAGCTCCTTTGATATATCAAATTTGCTTAATTTACTAAAAAATACTTTGTTTTAGGGGTGAAAAGAGTTATAAAGATTGTGATACACTTATATTGTCAGTTCACCACTCAATTGGAACTCTAGCATTGATAAGTGATGCAAATCATTGAATCTTAAAACTCTAAGGGACTCCTATGTAAAAGTGTTTCACATAAGGGTTACATTAAGTTATCAAAGCATGATGGTAATGATGGAAGGCCTAATCCAAGGCATTAACTAGTCAATATATACCTTACTAGCTCAGTCACTCAAAATCAAACACTATATATGACTTGTATATGATGACATACTAGTAACTAGGTCAGATTAGGACCTACCAATGGATAAAAATAATACCACATATGTAAATAAAAATTATATAAACATAATAAAAATGTGTCAAGGAATTTAAAAATAGTCATTTTATTCACTTAATAATTTATAAAGATCAATTTTGGTAGAATTTCATCATGCCCAATAGAGGGATCCTGAAATAAGGCCTAAAAGAATGAATATATAGAACATGAGAAGAGAAGAAGCCAAGAAAATAGAATAAAAGATATAAGAATATGTCATCTAATCATTAACTCAAGTACAAACTAGTTATAACTAGTTACAAATAGTCCTATAATAATCTCCTTTTTTTGGTGCCTTGCATGATCTGTTTGGTGTTGGAAACAAGGCGGTGGGCCATCATAGGCATATAGATACCTATCCTTCCTTATATAATATTAATTAATTAAATATAAAATCCTTATTTCATTAATACTTATAACATTAATTTATTATTATTCAAGGATCAATTAACTCATGATTGGTACTTAAGATTAGTTAACTCATTCTTTAGCCTTATTTTTCATTGATTACCACTTGGGTCTAGTTATGCATGGAATGCCACTTAAGATAAATTCATGGTTTTATTATCAAATAATAAGTAATAGTAACTTGGAATTAATTATCCACACTAACTCTCATTAATATCCTTCCACATAATTATTAATTTTACTTGCTTGATCAAGTAGGTCTACTACGCTAATTAGGCCTAGTAGCCTAACTCTTACTACTTGATGACCATGAAAACCCTATATCAAACCTTATAAACATGTGGAAAAGTGAGTTCAAGACATGAAAAAATGCCTCACACCATTAAATAGGTCATATTAAGGAACAAAACACCTATAAACTTGTCAAATTAGGTGACTAGGTCACCTTGTCATTCATATATGTAGACTAGTTATTTTGAATGAACTCACATGGGAATTTACTAGCACGAATTTAAGCATATAATGATTTTAGGAGGTATAAAAAGTGAAAAATAAGCATATTTAATTATTATAATCATATTACACTTCCTTTTACCTCTATTTCTACACTTTTTCCTCAAAAACTGTGCTTTCTTCCATGTTCGTATATTTTTGTGCATCATGGTACAATTGCTAGGACCTTCTCTGAGTGTACTATTATCAACCTAGATAGAAACATAATTTAAGGCCAAAATATTTTTCTTTGAAACTCTTTCACACATTGACTAACTTTAGAATGATCTAAGGTGTGGTACACCTAAACTCAGACCAGACCTCTATTTTTAATGAGGCTAGCTCCTTTGATGTATCACTTTTCTCACTTATACTAAACTATTAATTTTTGGTATGAAAAGGGGAAGAGAGATAATAAAAGGGAAATATAATTCTAATATTGGTGATACACCTTTATTTATAGTTCATCTACTATATTTGATCTCTTAAAACACTATTAAGACAAGTAAATGATTGAATATACAACCCCAAATGACTCTAGTGCATGAGTATTTCATGTAGAGTTTTTATCAATTAATCAAATCCTATTGGAAATGCTGGAATATGATTGATTAAAGGCATTAAATAGTCACTTATATCTTATGTTAGATCATCCAAATGACCTCAAACATTGAAACATGACCTATATAAACTAGCTTACTAGTAACTTAGTGAGAGTAGGACTTGACAGGGGAGAACATTATACCACATATACAAATCAAACCAATATTACACATTATACCAAAATATGGAATCTAAAAATAATAATTTTATTCTTCTGAAAAGGTTACAAAGCTTAATCTTGGCAGAGTTTGGTTGTGCCAAGAGAGGGATAGATATGGCTCATTTGGATGAGGATGAGGTGCATATGTATTACACTAGAAATGTTGATAAGGAGATTAATGATGGAAACCTCCTCTTTAGGCTGTCATAGGCTATAAAATCATGAATATGACTAAAATTATGAATAAAAATATACCTTTTATCTTGAGATAAGGACCATAGGAGTACTTAAAACTAGCTATGAATATGAATATGTTGCAAACTTCTACTCTAATGGCTGATTTTATGTCTCATTAGGTATCCTAGAACCGTCAATAACCCAAATAATACCCTTCTTGAAGGATGATAGATTTTACTCTAAAAATACTTCAAACTTAGACTAACATTGGAATGATATGAGGTATGGGGCACCTAAACTTAGACCAAACCTCTAGTTTTGATGAGGATAACTCCTTTGATGTATCACTTTGCTCACTTCTACTAAATTATTGATTTTTGGGATGAAAAGGGGAAGAGAGATACTAAAATAGAAATCTAATTATAATATTGGTGATACACCTGTATTGTTGGTTCATCCACTCTATTTGAGTTCCTAAAACACTAATAAGATAAGTAAATGATTGAATCTACAACCCCATATGACTCTTATGCATGAGTATTTCATGTAGAGGTTTTATTAGTTGATAAAATATTGAGGAAAATGATGGAATAGGCCTAATTCAAGGAATTAACCAGTCACTTATATCCACTATTAGCTTGGACAAATGACATAAAATACTAAAACATGACCTGTATAAGTTAGCATACTAGTAACTAGGTGAGATCAAAACTTGACAAGAGAGAAATTTCTGCCACATGCAAATCAAACCAATATTACACTCTATACTAGAATACATAATCTAAAAACAATAATTTTATTCATTACTTCTACCTCTTTATTTCTCCTCTCATTTTCATTGCCAATGATAATTTTGAATTGTTGAGGACCTTTTGCCTCTTTGCCACCTTCATTGCTAGCCATTAACATTAGTTCAAATTTTCATATAAGGTTCTTTAGAGGAAAATTTTAATATCTATTCATATCACCCTTTAAATTTCTTTAAAAAAATATTAAGTTTTAATCTTCTCATTGAGCCTTTACAAACCTTAGAACAATTATTTTGAAGGGAAAACATTTCCACTGGCTCATATAATTTTCATAGTGAATCCATTTACATTATATAAATCAGATTAACTACCTATTATATTTCTCCCATTAATCATTTTTAGAGTGAAAATTTTAATGTGTTAATTATATCTAACTTTAAAATTTTAATTATCTTATTAAAAATAAAATAATTTATAATGTGGGAAGAGGATATAGAGTGAAAAAATAAAATAGGTGGGTTATGCTCATAGTGAATCTCCATCTTACTAACATAGCATATATTTATTATCTTTCAATTAATTTTAGTTATTTTTATTATCAATGAAGTTGATAAGATGCATTTTGTGGATGCTAAGTGTTTTTATTTAAACTTTATTTTTGTAAACTCCAATTTATAACATTGAATGGATGTTAAAAATTGAAAGAAATACAATCTAAAGTGATAGTATTCATAAAGATGTGGCCATCCCTTTGAAAATGATGTGGTTTAATACATACATATAATATGGCCTCTTGGTATCACAAGGACTAAATAAAATCATTTAAAACATGATCCAATGGGTAGCCTTACAAACCATTGAATCTATTCAATTTTCAACTTAACTATTCACATTAGTTCAAAATTTGTTGAGATACATCTATTTAAGTAAATAAAATTTATAATATTTCTTCATATAAAGACTTCATATTAAAAACCATAGAGTATTTACCTTATCATAAATACTAATGGCTTCTCTTATAGTATGGAAACTAAAGACACACACACACACACACACACACACACACACACACACACACACACACACACACACACACACACACACACACACACACACACACACATATATTTCCAATAAATTTAGGAGAGACCATTAGGATTTATATGAAGGTATAGAATCCATTATTTTTAATATGAAGCTCTTTATAGGAACAAATATTTAAATTTATAGCTACTTAAAGAGTTGGATATCAATTTATTATGAATTGACATGAGTGGTTAAGTTCAAAAAAGAATAGATTCAATGGATTGTAGGACTACCCATTAGGTAGTGTTATATATGTAAATAGTCATGGTGATTAAAATTTATTATAAAATATCCTCATCAATTTCAAAAAAATATATATATTAAGGTTATTTGAAAAAACATAAAACAAATATTTAATTATAATGTAAATAAATTATGCATGAATTATTTGAAAAAAAATTATAAAAAAAAATTACTATGTCAAAATAGAAGTATTGGAATGAGTATGGACCTCAATCAATAAGCATAATTTAATTATATAACTATATGTGTAGCATAAAATCATTATATAACATACAAAATACTATCAAAATGTAAATATATCCACACACTTAGAACTCAAATTTTAATTACAGTTTTAAAATAAATATTGAATACACACACACGCGCACGCACGCACGCATGCGCGCGCACACACACACACACACACACACACACACACACACACACACACACACACACACACACACACACACACACACACACACACACACACACACACACACACACACACATTGAATTAAAAATCATTTCTACATGTGCTTAAATTTTTTTTCATATCATGGATTACCCATAAAGGAACATGATTGGTTTGATAAAACATATCATATCCATACTCATATACCCCTTTCCACTCTCATTTTATTTCCCATCCTCTTTTATCCTTCATTTTTTAATCTTCTCCTCCCTTAATTTTTTCAATTTATTATTTGTCATTTTCTTAAGAACTTATTTACACTTTTTTTTATTATAACTTAATCATTGGACATCTTGGAATCCACTATTTTATATGGACACCTATCCTTTTATTTTAGTTAAGGTGTGTTTGGATTCATTTCGTTTATTTTATGTGTGTGGGGGTACAATTCATTAAATGATTATGTTAATAAGTAATATACTATTTTTATAAATTACAATAACATCATAAAATTAAGCACCATAAATAAATTACAATAAAAAATAATGACCCTTAAATTTTAATATGCAATGAAGTCCCAAAAAACCTTCTTTGAGGTGTACAACATTGCCAGACCACGTGAGTAAATTGTAATTATTATATATAGTTATGGTAAAGAACATGTTTTGCTTAAAAAAGAGAGTGAGATGGTTTCTCATTTGCTAATTGGATATTCCTATGCCAGAAAATTTTAGACCTTTTTCTTGGAGAAATTTCTTTTTAGTTGGGTCCAAATGTAGGTAATCTTAGATTTTTAGATGGCTTAGAGACCTCCATTGTAGAATTAGATGCAATGGAATATTTGGAAATTAATGCTACCTCATATCATTTGGGGACTATGGAAGGAATGAAATAATAGGATTTTCATAAGTAATGAACTCCCTTGTAGAATAGTTTCCAACAAGATCCAAGATAGAATCAAGGTGAATTTAAGGATTATTCCTCCTAGACAACCCAAAGGAATGAATGAATAGGAGACAAGGATAACTACCTTATGTAAGATAGAGGTGAAAAGCTAAAATTCAAAATATCTCATAATATAAGCATATAAACTTGTTAAATAGAGGGCCCCTACTATGGGATGGGTTAAACTAAATTTTGAAGGATCTTCAAAAGAGAATCTAGGTGATTTTGGTGGAGTTAGAATACTAAGGGATGACAAAAGAAGTTTTTTAGCTACTTATGCGGGTGGTATGGGCACTCAAAATAACCATTGGGCTAAGGTTTTAGTTGTTTTATGGGTTATAAGATTGGTAAAATAATTAATGATTAACAAGATTATGATTGAATGTGATTCATTAAACAATGTTAATTTTTTGTCCAATAAAAATGTGACTAGATGTAGTATAAATTACATCATTGATGAATATTTCCTTCTAATTTATTCTTTTTAGGAATTTTTCATAGATAATATGTATATATAATGGAATCAAGTGACATAATAGTTTGTGAATGTAAGAGTGGTGACTATAAATTTAAAGACATGGATCTCTATGGATTTTTTACTTAGACTGATAAGTCAAATAATTGAATTGGAAGCATCTTTAAGCAATGGATAGTCAGTTGAATAATTTTCATTTTTTATTATATGTTATTTTTCTTTGTTACTTTATTATTTGAATTTATGGAAACAGACCTATAATAAAAGGTTATGTTCATGGGATTATTATAATTTTCTCCTTGAATTATGAAATTCTATTCAAAGACTCATCATACAAGAATTTTTTGGTGGTGTGGGATTCATGATGGTTATGGGAGGTGTGTATATTAAATAATGTGTTCTATTTTTGAGCCATAAAGCGGCATGATTCATCTCAATATATGAGGTTATGTCAAAGCATAAAAGGAATAAATGGCAATAAGTCATTTTATATCCCAAAAAAAGTTGACAATTAATGGTAAGCAGGAAACCAAGGAGGATTGAATCAATTATGGATGTAGAGTTTAACGAGGAAGCTAATGTGTGGGAGGTACTATAGATTGGTAGAATGGATAATTTTATGTAGAGAGTGGAAGGGTGTGACAAACATATATAAAAGAGAAATTATTAATGAGTGGAACAATAGATAGGTGGTTTCTAATGGTTTTTATATAGAGATAATAGAAGAATTGATTACTTAGGTGACTATTATTAGTATGGAGACCACTAAAGTATACAATATGGGAAATAATTATAAGGAATATAAAGATATGTTTTTCCAACAAGGGGAAGTTATTCATATGCTACAAAATGGTTTTGATCAGGAGAAGTTTCCTCATCCTTTTGGAGAAATTGTAAAGTAGGTTATGCTTTGTCACTCTTGAAGGTAGGTAGAATATTGTTCAATGATCACATTTTATCTTTATTAATTATTTTAGGCATAATATTCCTATGATTTTGTGCTTTTTTTATTTTACATTCACTTGAGATATCTATTGTAGATGTAAAATGAGCCAAGAAAATAAAACCCCTTCATCATGTTATAATCTACATGATCTTCAATTACTATATAGGAATGAATAGTAATCTAATTTATTTCCCTACCCTAATAAATCAAAGAATAAATATAGGTATTTTAGAGAATTTGGTTGGTAAGGATACTCATTCTAAAATTCATGTTCCTAGGATAGAGGAAGCCCAAAAGAGTGGTGGTTTTCAAAGTCACCTATCCTATAATTATAAATGTAAGCTAAAGAGTGCCTCCTAGGTAAAAAAAACTAGAAGTAAGTGAAGGGGTGAGTGGTTGAATTTGGTTATTCTAAGGATGACCCCGAGTTCATGCAGGAGGAAAAAGTAGTGGAGGGGCTACATTTGTTGAAGACATAATCCCTTCAATAATAAAATAGGGTAAAAGCCTTGATGTTTGAAAAGATATAGAAGTTAATGTGGATGTGGAAGAGGTCATAAACAATGTGGTGTCCCAATTAAATAGTATGGAAGAGTAAAAGGAGAAAAAGGTTTAGTTTAAATAGCTAAGATTTAGGGTATCTAATTTGGAAATTGAGAATTTATAATTGAAGGAGAATTTAAACTCTCTTATGGTAATCCAAGGCATATGTGAAGGATAGCATACCAGTCTTGAGACCTTAAGGACTTTGTTGAGTGACATGTATGTAGGAGTGTGGTCCTCATCTAAAGAGAATCATAATTATAGTTAGCATGATAATTAAATTAGTTTATCTCCTCATACATTCTATCAAATGGATATGTATTTGAATAGGAGTATTAAGAGTTGAGAAGAGGTCTTAGATGGCTGAAATATCTAGTTGATTTTTGGTTTTTTATATAGTTTTATGTTCATATTAGTGTATTGAGTGTCTCTTAAAAACCTCTCTATTTGTTCTAGATTAGTTAGCCTGGCCTGTATGTTTCTTGTATAGGTTTAGGTCCCTAGTTCAAAAAACCCAACTTTACCCTTAATAAAAAACTATGCCAACATACAAAATAAAAAGGTTTTATCAACTAAAAAATTATCAATAACATATGTTCAACATATTAATATTAGATATTAACCTTTAATATATAATTTAATATACTTATCTAGATGCACGCTTATGACCTTGAGGAAATGACATTTAAATTTGGAGCTTCTAATCATAGATGTGTAAAATGTGGCATGCTTTAAATTTCATAAAAAAAAAATATCCCAAAAATTACAATCATTGGTTTGACTTATATTTACAAATTTATATCATTTATTTGAATTAAAAATGATTTATTTACTCACATACTAAATTTAAGGTACAAAGGTCACATCTACAATAGAAAATCAACTCACATACCTTATTCTTTGCATGTGTTTTGCATAGCATACCAAATTTTAAACCTATTTATCATTTTCATGTCATTGATACATGTTATTTTGACATAGTTATCAAGTCAATCATATTTAAAATGTGGATTTTGTGTAACCCTAAAAAGGCTCATCTAAGTACTTGGAGTCAACCTTTGATTTTCCATTAAAGGGGTATAGAGAAATGATAATGCATAAAGATGATAATTAGATATACATCAGGCCAATTGGGTACTAAACTTAGATATAACATATGTTGAGTTTATAAAAAGAAAATTAGGATAAATATAGAGATTACAAATTAGCTATGTATGTAAATGACAATTAATTAATATACATACTTGGTTTTGATGTTAACATAGTGTTAGATATGGAATAGGAAGAAAGCAAATAGGAAGATGATTTTGGAATAGTTACTTGTTTCTAGATTAAGTGCCTCTCTAGCTTTGAACACTTATGTTAGCCTAGGATGTCTATTTCAAAGCTATTATCTATGTTTAACACAAGTGTCTTATATGTAATACCTATTAGAAAAGGATACAATAACCTACATATTTCTAGGTTTGTCTTTGCCTTCACTCTATTGAAATGAGATATGGGTCATGGACTATTTCTCTCATGAAATGTCAAAACCTTAGTTATTCATCTAATTTTGACTTTTGGGTAAAATGGGTTAGTGGGATGCAACATACCCCCATTTTTGAAAAATGAGGACCCTTATTCAATTTTACAAATTGTGCTATGAATTAATCTTTCAACATGATTAAAATGCATTATTGAACATCATGTTTTTCTTTGGCTTTCATTGGAATGTTAGCACATAAGATTTATTTGATGTTTCTAATATTTTCTTCATGTGTTTCCATGTTGTAGGTTTAATAGATCTCCATTAGAATAAAAAATCATTCATGGTTTATGCTTCAATGATCAATTTAACCCTTTTTATTAACCTTTAGTCTTTAGTCGATTAATTAAATCCACATTTAAATGACAATTAAAACCTTAGTCTAAGAATTTTAGCCTAGTTTCTTATTGAAATGGATTTACATTATCGATGGGTCACTTTATTTTTGATTAATTATTAGTTTACTTTTATTCTATGTTCTAATTGAATTTATTAATTCATTAAAACCTTAGTCTAAATTTTATCCTAAGTTTGCATATATCCCAAACCTTTACTTCGTTACTTTCATTGTTCATAGGTATTAAAACACATGGTGTCACCAAGTGGTAATATCTCAGAAGCTTGGATCCAAAATCAATGATATGTAGATGATCTCCCAAGTCAAAAGGTCAAAATTGAGGATAAATAGAGCACATTCGATCATGAAATGAATATCTAACAATGATTTTGGAATCAACATGTCAAAAGATCTTAAGATCAAAAGTGAGGGTGACAAGTGTCACACCCATGGTGAATTAGATAATGATCTATAAACCACATTGAATTAGGTGAATAAGCAACAAATCAATAGTCCATATTTGATTGTGCATTGAGAACATCAATGATGCACATTTAAACACTCAAATCAAGACCAATGGTATGCATTCAATCTTGAAGATGAAGATCAATAGTGCAAAATTAGTCAAAGAGTTAAAGAGCCTAAATTTCACATGATGTTCCCACATTATGTAAGAGCATTGAAGTGTTTTAAATTGATTGAAAGGTACACAAATTACATATAATGATACCAAATGGCACAATCTTATAATCCTATATCAAATATCAATAGTCATCATGAAATCTAAAGTCATAAAAATCTCAAGGAGATCAATGGTGCACATTTGATCATGCAAATAAATATCAATAGTGTACATTCAACTGAGTAGCTGGAGATCAATGGGTCATATTTTATCAAAATTTAGGATGCATAATATGATGACATGTGTCCAAGGAGGTAATGGTCACATTTTAAAAATAAATGACTTGTGTGATAAGGTGATGCTACATAGACAATACACATTATGTTGGGATAATTTGTGGACTTAAACATGTGAAAGGTATAAATACAAGATCCAAACTTGATCTAAGTCAATAAATAACATATTTAGAACTTGATTACCATCATTAAATTTATGTGTAAACCTCTAAAAAGCCCTAAGACATATGGAAAGCCCTAAATTGTCTATGGATTCATTTTGTTGAGACATGAGAGTTGGACTATAATTTACAAAAGGATAATTCAATTAAAATTAGAGAAATGATGACCCATAGACATATTTCAAAGCAAAAATTTGAGATATATCTATCATCGTATGCATAACGCCAAGTTTTCAAAGACAAAATTTGTAGTTTCTTCATTAAACATGGGAGATAAAAATTACATAAGATTATTCTAGATAACTGAGATCCAAGGAGTTTTGACTATGAAAAAGGACAAACTAATCCTAGTGAAGAGACTCTATGATGATATCATGTCCATTAAGATGACTAGAATCTATTATGTTGCTACTAAACTAGAGGTACTACACTATATCAATGTCTTTGGTCCAATTTTCAAAGATACTAAAATTGATAAGGGTATGATTATTCATAAACATAGTTTGAGAAAAATTACTTACATATCCCCAATTACCTTTGAGTCTTACTATAATAATAATAAGCCCCAAATTTACCATAAATCCATTAATTCATGGGCTAATAAGCAAAACATGATGGATATCCTAGCTAAATGTTTGAAATTAGGTAACCAGGTCACTATAGATCCTACAAAGAACATCTTAGTGTGTTAATTTAGACCTAGAGTTATGATGGTCATGACAATGCTAAGCAAGTTGTATATATGTGTACATATAACACATCTAGAACCAATATGGGTCCACATGGTACATTTCATTATTGAAGAAGTGATGGTCCCTCCATTAGGTGAAAATTTTAGAATTTCCATAAACACATAGATATGAAATTAATAATAAGAAGAGAATTGAATTCTACATAATTTACTATCTATTAGATGCCCTATGTACAACCACCAAGTTCCAAAAATAAAGATAATGGTCTCCTAATGGTCCTTAGACTATATATTAGTACTATTCCAAATTACATATCTATAAGTATACAGACCATATTTAGTTTATTTGGGATTAAGTATACCCTATATTGAGTCAAGATATCGATGGTATTCTTGTGATGAGACCAATCCTTTTAACTAAAAAGTATATTGAAGTAATATGAGATATATGGCTTTATCCTATTTACAAAGTCATAAGAATTGAAGGAACCCAAAGTGCTCCCCTTATATTGCCAGTTCATGTACCTGATAAGTTGGTAGAATAAGAGGTTGCATATCAACTCTTCAATGAGATATATGGGATATGTAAAACTAAAAGGAATAGACTTATACATAGTTTTCCCATTATAATTGGAAATACCATCTTTAGACAATGGGATCATATTGAGGTTGCATCAAAGCATAGACTATTCTTCAGCTTGCAAATTTATGATCATAGATAATGGGACACTTATGATAGGGTAAAATAACACATGAAGATCAATGGTATTTTGAATGTGCCTTATTAGCATGAGCCTAGTGAATTTGATTTTATATACACTAAGTCATCCTTTTACTTTGAAGTCAATAGAAGATTGGAAATGCATAAAATAAAGCCTAAGTCTAGATCAAATAGAGACTAAAAAATAAAAGATAGATGGCAGCTAGGCCCTAGGTAGTATCATTTGATAGATGTTGGTTCTTATAATCTTGCCTTAGTAGATGCACAAGCGTAACATATGCTTGAAGAGAGAATCATAATTAAAATTTATTCTATTTCATTATCTCCTAAATTATCTATAATAATAGAACAAGAGTTACCTCAACATGAGGTGCATATGATAGCTCTAAATCCTCATGAGTCTATTGAAGATGCATTGAGGATGTTATCTATGACATATGAGACAGACTAAGATGTAGAAGAGGCAAGTTTTGAAGAAAATGAAAAGGAAAAGGGAAAAGAGGACTCATTAGACTTATTAGGTATTGACACTCCCAAGAAGAAAGTTGAGACTGCTATTGTCTCAAAAGCTAAGAAACCTAAAGTGACCATCACACCACCTTTGGAGAATGTCAATTTATTCAGTGAGGAGAACGTCATAGATGGACCACCTATTACTAAATTGTTCATATATGAACCAAGATTAGAAAAAATCCCTACTAATCATCCATGGGCTCTAGTTAAGGCTACTAACATCCTTATGAAACAAGATTTGAAGCCATGGATCATTGATTTTCAAGAAGAAAAGGAAAATATATTGGCTACTCTAAGTTATGTAGTTGATATACAAACAAGAGTGCCAAGTAAGCATATGGGTCGATCTTTAGTTGGAGTCAGATATGATCCAGATATTATAGGCTTGTAAAGAGTTATGGAGACAATGGTCATGGAAGGTGGTGAAGAGGTATTGTATCAACATGTTGAACCTTTGAATAACTTGCCTTCAAAAAAAGGATAGAGACTAGGGGAAGATTTTATTTTTGAATAAGATGTCCTAGACTTAGTACAATATTAGATAGAAGGTTACAAATTACCATCAAAGGCATAAAGAAGGAAAAGAAAAATTTGGAAGAGCAGTCCATTTTGTCAATTCTTAAGAACATTGTTAATAGATTTAAATACACTATATATGATACATTCATTTCCTTAAAATATATAAGGTATAAGTTGGATGTGGTAAACAAAAAACATTATATGGATAGTAAACAAGTTAATTAATGGTAATCCTCAAACAAAAAGGTAAATGAATTAGTCAAGATACTGATGGAAGGCCATACTCTTGAGCTCAAAATAGTAAGCCTATCACATTTGAACATGGGTATGATAATTTTGAATGAGAAGAAAAAGGATGTGAATAAATGGTCCAAAGGTATGAAAGATCTCACTAATGACCTAAAATAGTTAGAGAATAGAATAGTGTAAATACTAGGAAGCTTGATCAAGGATCTAAGCATCCCCAGTCCTATTGGATTGATAATTGATAAAGAGTTCCAACATAAGGCTACTCAATTCCTTCAAGAAGTAAAAAATAAAATATATAACACTATAGGGGAAAATAATAATGGTATCTTTATATGATCTTATCAGTAGAGGAAAATATTGGCAATGTTAGGAGCATTAAAGAAGTAATGGATAGAGATGATAGAGTCTTCAATGATTTGGCAAGGCAAGAAGAGGAGCTTTTCATGGAACCAATTATCAACATTAGGTTAATTAGTGAACAACAAGACAAAGCCATGAAGATCCTAGAGAAAAAATAACATGCTACAACTTCAAGGGCATCTCAAAATCAACTAATTTGACTTAATATATTCCTTTGTATTAAAACCTTGTAAACCATTTTAGAAGAATATTATATTTTATAAAAGCATGTGAAATTTTTAATGCATGTGGCTTATAGGTTAGTCCACTTATAAAGTTTCATTAATTCTAGAATGTCATAGAAGGATAACTATCCTTGACACTTGGATTATTATCATTTGATAGTGATTAACCGACATACCTCATAAGTCTTTTTTAAAAAGAGGTATTGCAATTTGTAAATAAGAGGAAGTTTTTAGAGAAATTTTTTTTTGTGAATTTTGGAGTAAGTAATTCAAGCAAGGGAAATATGTAAACATTATCTCATATTTGTTTGTGTGTTTTTTTATCATGGTTTCTTCCTCAAATATCTAGTTTGATGTTCAAATTTGAATTGCTTTTATGAATTATAGATGTGCATATTTTAATGCAAAGTTGTATATTTGATATTATACTAGGTTGACTGAAAGATTTTATATTCACTTCATTTTCCTTACTTTTCTTGAAGATGTGAAAATGCAATTTTCTTGTGGAAGTAAATCTATAAAGTGAATTTGATTTTTTATTTGCATTATTTCAAATATCGTTAGACATTTCCCTAGTGTATGATAGGATCTGTGCTTTTGGAAATTCCATGCCATATGATGGTTTTATTGCATGTCTTTGATGAAATTTAAACTTTATCATGATGCCTAGATTAAAGATAAAAAACATCATTCTTTCTACCCTACCCTACCTATTTTCTCTTTCTTTTGATCAAATAACTATAGTTTAGCTTTTCATTGTAAATATTCATACTAGATTAAGGTTTATACTTTAGGTTTTGATAATTATTCATTAGAATTATTTTATATTACTTTCATCTTCATAAAATCTCTAAGACCATGATTATTCCCAACAATCACTTATGTTTCATTTTGTGAAGCATTTATATAGCTTGGCTATTATTCCACCATGGATCTTAGGAAGATAAAAACCAACAATTCATGCAAAAGATTCTTTGAATCTTGAAATGAGAAGTGTTTTAAACACTATATAAACCTTGTAATACACTTGCATGCATCAATAATCATAAATTGATGCTAAAAGGAGGGACTTAAGCTAAATATTTGTGAATTAGAAGCATCTTAGCTAATTTTAGTGAATTTTATTCAAATATTAGTTGATCCTTTGAAAAATTATATTTTTCTTAGCTTAATTATGTAAGGATCATTGGTATTCATGGTTTTAGACTACTCTTTAGGCTTATTTAGCTAAAGATAGCTATTATTTGAAGATTTATGAAAAATGGTTGTATGTATTTTTTAAACTTTGTGAATTTGATGTGTTCAATGTTAATTATAGTAATTTTGCATAAATATCATTGATACTCACAATTTTGGAGCTATATTTAGGCTAATTTAGTTAAATGTAGTCATTCTTTGAAAGAATTGAATTGTTATTTGTGAAGTTTTCTCAAGATTTGTAAGAATTGAACTATTATTTGCAAAGTTTACTTAAAATTTGCTTAAAATCATTTTTATTTTCCAAGATAGGGTTTTTTTGTTATGTTTTGAATAGGATTCAAAGTTTACAATTTGGAACTACCATGAATAAGAACAAGGTCAAGGTATGAGACAAGGTTACCTCTTATTTCTTTGGAATTTCATAGGAAAACAAGAGCAGATAAAAGTAAGCATAGGGTTTCTAAATCTCAACCTACTTCACCTATTTGTGTCATTCCTATATTCAATCGTCACTAAGGTATGGCTTGGTTAGTTGGATCTTCTATCAATGTGTCTGGTTAGTTACACGACTTACCTATAAATCCAAAAAAATATTTGCCTTCTTTTAGTCCTACATGTGTGGTTACTATTGAAGAACATATTAAGTCTTTTAATGGTGCCTTAAGATTGCTAAATTTTTTTCATGAAGGTGTTTCTTACATATTATCTCCATTTACTTTTAGAGATGTAGCATATGATGGGTTTCTTAATCTTCTTAAAAATTAAATTATTTGTTGGAATGATTTTAATAGTTATTTCATTAATCAATTTGGAAAGGTCATTAGTCCATGTGTTCTTTTTTAAAAATTAACTATGGTGAAGAGAGATTCAAATGAAACCATTTGAGCTTTCAATGCTATATTTCAAAATATGTTTAGTATAACTATATCTCTCTATAGGCCTGATGAATCTTTATATTTATAAATATATAAGGATGCTTTAGATCTAATGACTTATGTATTTCTGAAAAGATATGTTGGAGTCATAAATACATTAGCCTGGGCCTATGCTATGGCTATTAAAATTAATGATCAAATTCAACCCCAAGGTCAATTAGCATATGTTATTCCTAACATCAACCCTAATTTGCCTATGTTGAATACCTATCCAAATGTTAATTAGAACATACATGATTTGAATCAAACTCTACTTTTAAACTAATTACCTTGGAATAATTCTCATCTTAGTCAAAACTTAGGATTCCTAAATAACACTACAAGTGGATCTCATCCACAAGATCAATGAGATATGGTGACAATATCTAGTATTAGTAATCAAGTCCATAATTTAGAGGTGTTTAAGAATGAAATTGACTCCATATTAAAAATGGTTCAAAAACTGAGTATTGATTTTCTTTAGCCTCAAAGACAAGTAGGTAATACTATGGAAAATTATTAAAAAAATTATTCTTATCACATGTTTAATAGACCTAAAAATAGGTTTCAGAATAATAATAATAATAATAATAATAACAATAATAATTAGTCATCTACAAATAAGAACATTCTTGAAATGAACATTAGTGATGTAACTTTAGCTAATTATTATAGAGTTCATATCACTTTAAAGCATGGTGAATTAGATTGTATAGAATTTTTCAATGATTTTGAATCTTTTTAAGATGAAATATATACATTTGAAGTTGTGCCTAATAAATATAATGTTTTAGGGACATTTGGTTCTTTAAAGTCATCTAAATATTATGAAACAACTCTTATGGTGGAGAATTTTTATTTTCCATTTCAAAAGGAAAATGAACTTGAAGATAATCCAAAGGAGATTCATTTCATCAAATAGTATCTGAAGATGACTTATCCATTGAGGAATAGAGAAAAAAATCAACTTTTGACAAGTCCTACTCCACCAATAACTTTGATACTCTTCCTGATCCCAAAGTAGATAACAATCTATTGATGCCTGAAAGTGTATCTTAGGTGGTTCAAAGTGCTCAAGAAATGCTTCTCATTTTTGGAATAAATTTTTTTATTGAATTATTTACCTATTTTGATAATCTTGATATCTTTGGTGGAATAGAGGCAAAGAAAATGAACTATTTCACAAATTTATAATGTTTGGTTATTGGGAGCAACTATGGCCTACAACTCATCTATGAAATTGAAGATAGTGTGTGCTATTTAGAGTGAATTATGATCAAACATAAACTAGCATGAATATATACAATGAATTTAAACTAAATTGAATTGATAAAGAGGAGTAAAATTAAGGGTAAGGTAGATAAGAGATATGTTATTGGTCTTTAATCCAAACATTATGACAAAGTCCAAATTTCATATGGACATGAATTTAACCAATGTATGACATGAAGTAATGTAATATCAAATCTAATCACACATCAATAAAACATCTAAGGAAGGTATGAAAATATGTAAATAAGAGCCAAATTCACTTTAAATATTTACCTTTGCAAGCAAAAAACATTAGCACATATGCAATAAAAGTGAAGAAAATGAAATGAATCTAAGAACTTTCAACTAATCTGATAATTGCACAAATTATCAACTCTAAATTTAAACATGCACATCAAAAATTCATAAGAACCATTCAAATCAGAAAAGTAGACTACAAAAATGAGAGAGATGCCATGATAGAAATTTAGACAAACAAATCTAGACACACTTTACAAAACTCCTTGCTTATATTAATTGATCAAAAGTTATAAATAGTTTTTTCTAAAAAACTCCCTCCATATTTTACAAATGGTAATACCCCTTTTATATAATGCAAAGGAGGTATACCAGTCAATGTTGTTAAATTACAATTATATATGTGTATAGGATAGCTATCCTTTCTATAACTTTATATAAAAAATGATACCTTTTAATAGAATAACCTATAGGAAATGTTATTTACAAATTTCACATGCCTTTACAAAAACAATATTCTATTTTCAAAAATTATACAATGTTCTTATAAAATATTTTATGTTAACTGGCTTGACTTTGGGACCCTTGTGTTGCTCTAGTTCTCTATTTTTGCTATAGAATCCTCATTACTCCTTGATGTTACTCATTAATTATCTTCAAATTGACCATAAGATCCATGGAGAGTTCTTATTCTTGGTATTCCAAGCCTCTAAAATCATTATCATCTCTTTCTAAATCCTCTTTGATGCTCCTATCTTCATTGACCTTTTCTTCTATTATTACAATCATGTCCATGATCCTACTATTATCCAATCCAATCTTTCCTTGGATCTTACTTCTCACTTTTTGCATGACCAAGGTGGATCTAAGCTGAAAATACTCATCAGTGATGAAACCCATGGAACTTAGTGTGGATGGCTCAACGATCATGGTCACAAATATATGCTTTATACTATCCTCCAATTACTTGTCATCCTTAAGAAAGCTTTTTAGGTTCTTAGACCATATGCTTAAACCTTTTATCTTATCCACTATCAATCCCATGATTATTTTTAGATGGGATAGGATGATTGTCTTGAAAACAAGAATTTGATCCTCAATAAAGATATTAACCAAATATTTTATTTTGTCTCCTGAGCTCTACTATTGGTGAATTATGCTCTTGGTTGTTGTATCTTGTTGGCTTAATACACTTTGTATGGACTTATTTAACTTTAAATAATTGAAAATGTTGATTAAATTCTCTTCAAAAAATTTATCAATAACATTTGGGACTGATAATATAAATTTTTTTCTAAAAATTCTCCTACTATTGCATGCCTTCGAGAGAAACATATAATTATTATACTTATGCTTAGGCTAATTCAAGCACATTCTCTTCAAATATCTATCTTTTTCTAATCCTCTATCCTCCCATTAGAGTCATGTTAGTCAATGGTTATAATTTTTAGAAAGTGATCTCCTCTCCACCAACCATGACCTTCTTCTCTATTACCCTTTGCAATCTAGATATCTTAGGGTCAAATTTGACACCAACCAATGATTGAGTCACTTATGGTGTAGGGGTCTCCATTTGTGTTCCACTTGGATCTCTTAGAACCACCATTATTTTCTCATCTTACTTTTATAGAGTCAATATCCATGGCTTGATCTCCTCATGCACTTGTATATTGATGGTAATCATTATTTCCCAAGCGTGTTGGTTAATAGGTATCTTTTGTAATTTGGGTCCATAAATAAATGACTCTAGAATGGTTGGCCCATAAATCAAATTATCTTCACTAAAGAGGTTAAATTAACTCAAAGGAGGGGTGAAATTCACCTTGGGATTCATAGAATTTACTATAATAATGGTTAATTTAGCTTTTATTTTTATGGGATCCATAGGAATTAAGTCTAATGCAATCTATTTCTACTTTTGTTTCTCTATCTCTTCAGCTTAAGATTCTTCATTATCTACCTCATAAGTTAGTGATAGAAATTTTAAATCATATCCAAGCATCTTACTAGGGTCTAATAATAACATATAAACCTTCTCCACTAGTGATCCTTGTTCCTCTGCTTGGGCTGGAGAAGATGCAATCTCATCAAGACTTCTCTCCTCTAGCCTATGTTCAACTTATGTCTCTATTTGGTCTTGAGTTGGTGGAGGTCTAGAAGGTGCACCACTCATAAAATGATATGACCTTGGTCTTAATTTCCATCTATCATCTCAATTCTAATTTCCATCTAGCTTATATTTAGGCTTGAGGTTATGTTCTTTCAATCTCTTGGTGACCTCAGAGAGTGAGGATGCTTTTATGTACATAGGGTCCAAAGCAATAGGTTGGTGATCATAAGGCAAATTAATCCATTTACATCAACCTAAACTCATCAATTTATAGTTTAAAGTATGCTTTATGTCTATATTTTACTTCTATATTCTCCCAGTGGTTGAATGTAGTCTTTCTAATAGGTATTGGGAGGTTGTGGAGGCTCCCTTTCTTCTTGTTTCTGCATAATCCATCAATATCATGGAATAATTGATATACTACCTTATAATTTATTATTTTATTGGGTACATGGATGGATAGCCTAAAAGGTTAACTCTGAGTCCATTCAATTTTAATGATTGTACAATCTGGGTATAGCTAGATATCACCCATAGCTTTAGTATATTCCCTAACTAGTGGGCTAACCTTTTCCATGGGATGACCATTTATAACCCCACTAAGTGCTAGATAAACATAGTAAAAGATAAATTGGATGTGATCTATATAATTGACTATGTACATCTTGGAATAATACTATGATATTGTTTGTGTTCTACTGGGTGATCATTCCGTCAAGTTGGGAATCTTGGTTATAGCAAGAAGGGTATCTAAAAGGTATAACATCATATAAAATTGGGTTTTCTCCTTCTTTAAAATTATAAATATCTATCTACTTAAAGAAATACTAATTAATTCACTTAGAGGAGGGGTGATCTATTTTTCATCCATGAAATAGATGAAGGGAACCCAAATTTTATGTACATATGTAGTGGTTGAATTCCCACATAATTTGTTCATCATTATCATAATAATTCATATTCTGGGTTTGAATTTACTAATGGAGATGTTGTTATTCAAGTCTAAAAACACTTGGCTCCCAGAATATAGCCATAGGGTAAGGATGATATTTAAATAATTCTCTTTAGCCTAGTTATTGATTGAGGTTAGGTCTATTTTTGGTTTGGTCAATTTGTAGTAGTTCTCAAAGGCTATGGGAGAAATGTAATCCATATTTTTTTGAGTATGTCCATTAAATAAAATGACTATATCTATTTTATCATCCTTAAAAATGGGATAAAAAATGTCTATGAAGTGGATTACCTCAGGTTTATTCACTATGTAGTATAGACCAATCATTTGTATAGCAACTATGTTGTAGTATAGTCTCTTTACAGACACGTTCTTCTCCTCCTCTCTTGTAATGGTTGGTTTTTCTTCAATGCTCTAGAAAAGCTTAGACCAATTATTTTCTCCTATATTTAGAGTATAGAATCAAACTCTATGTCCTTAAAAATCCTTCCTTATGCATTTGAGGTCAAATAAATATTCACATCCTCCTTGAAGATACCTTTTTGAGCTACAATGGCTATGAATTTCATTAAATTGCTTACTAATGGATTGTACTTTGGCTCTAGATTCAATTAATTTTGCATAGATGATAGTTCAACTCTCCTTGACTCAATTATAAATAACATAGGGCTTAATTAGGGATTATATTTATGCTAGGGCCTTTCTAAAGGTCCTTATAGAGATTTAATGATAGTAGCTATTTGAATTATGTGAGCTTTGTGACTTAGATTTTACTCATATTTTCACATTTATACCTTTTCCTTTCTAAGTCCACAAAATATTTTAACTTGATGTGTATGCCAATGTGTAATTTCCATTTCATTCTATTTATTAATTTTTGAAATGTGATTATTGCCTCTAGGACGTGTAAATATCTCATTATGTCTATACCTTTTAAATTTCTACCTAGGCTTGCACCATTAGATCTACTTACCCAAATCAATGCAATTCATTAATCATGATTTGGGAGTTTGCATGCCACTGACTACTTTGCTATAATCCCCATAGTTATGACACTTGTCATTTCCACATTCATTCTAAGCTTTGTTGAAATTTTAACATTGATGTCACATTATTGATCTTGATTACACAGATCAATCATGCTCCATCGATCTTTTACCCAGTGGGTTTTATCCTTCACTCCACATATTATTAGATCTCTGTCAAGGTTTCTATGATGGTGTCACTTGTCACCCTCTCACTCATCTTGAATCTTAATTGAATTTTTGACTTAATATACACCATTGATTAGAATGTGTATACTTAACCATGTATCATTAATCTTCAGAGACATGCTCAAGCTTTAATCATGAGCCACATGCTTGACACTTGTCTCTTTTTCACTTGATCTAAGTTCCTTTGAATTTTCAACATTGATCTTGCATTGTTGGATCCTCTCATCTTGATCAAATGTGTATCATTAGATATAAATGCTTGACTTATTGACTTTGTACACACCATTAGATATAATTTTCATGATGACATGTACACCATCAGATCCTACAAATATTTAAAATATTAAATTAGGATCAACAAATATAGAGAATTCAGGATAAAGATTTAGTCTATGGTTTTATTCATGTTAATAAACATGATAAAACCTTAGGGTAAAATATTAAGCTAAGTTTCAAGACATAATAAGGTGACCCTATGATTAATTAAAAAAATGAAATAAAGTTTTACCCTAATCTTTTTATTATGTTAATAAATGTAATTAAAACTTTAGGATAAATCTTTAGGATAAGTTTTAGAATATTACACAAGGGACCTTGTGATTAGTTAGACCATGTAAAGATAAAAGGAACAAAGCGGGGATTGAGACATAAATGACACAATATAAATTTTTATACTAAGGTTTGGTTTGTTGATAGACATGACTAAACCTTCGGAAAAAGATAAACTAAGTTTGTGACATAATTAATTTTTCTCACATAAAGTATTCCTGAACAAATATGAATTCAATTCATAAAGTCTTAAACTAAATCAATTATACCAAGGGTTTTAAGATATTTAGACATAAATTCAACTATATATTAATAGACCAAAGGTTAGTAAACAAATCAAATTTTCATTTAAGAATGAAACCCTAGATATTATTCATACAACTGGTGCTCCTTTAGACTTGTAACCTAGAAACACAAAAGTCCAATGTTAGAAATATTACAAAATATCAAACCAAAATTATGTGTAAGTATGCCCACCAAACTAGGCATGTATGATATTCAAATAAATATAATGTGAAAACATGATATTGGTACTTTGGTCAAGTGAATTTTATATTAAAGATACAAATTTGCATAATTTGAAACAATGGTCTCCATTTTTTAAAAATGGGGGTATGTTGACCTCAACAAATGGAAAATTCTAGGGGAAAAATAATAATATGTTAGAATTCAAAGACTCTAGTTCAAATAATAACTAGTTTATTCATTCCATTTAATCAAGTACCAATATTAAGATTCATTCATGGTTAAAACAAGTCTTACACATGTAGATTTAGGATCACTCAAACATCACAAACCAGTCATGTTGTCTATGTATTTTGATTCCACTTACTATTTTATATGGGATTTAGGGAAAAACTTATAGATTCATGACCTAGACCATTAACATTAACTTGTAGGATATTTATATGTTCATTAAGAATCATGCTTTAGCTCAAGGAAGGCCTGGGCATTATTCTTCTTCTAGCTAGGCATCCATATCCCTGATAGAGATACCTTTGGCTCTACTCAATGCCTTGCTCCACTACCAACAAGGTGTCCATAACCTTGATGAAGATTACCAGATTCACCTTTGCATATAAAGTTCTTGAATTCTACAATAAAGCACTTATTTTTGTATTTTTTATTTCATTTTGACTTCTTAGCAAAAATTGGGAACCAATGTAGCTAGGTTTTGGGATTCGGTCAAATTTTTGGTCTTCAGACAATCATCCTTAGTTGAAAATATTGTCCTAGGTAATGATATGTTTGTTAAGTGCAAATATGACTATATTCCAATAATTCAGGGTTTCATCCTACATGTGTAATCCTTCTTAGAATCAATCTTAGATCAAAAAAAGGCTTAGAATATCAAGGAACAATTATCCTTCCTATTAGTCTTTACTACTTTCTCCAAACTATAACATCAAACTCATATTTCAATAATCCATGTTTAACCAATGCTAAGAAGTCATACCTACATTCTTGATTGGTGAAATTATTGAGAAACTAGGAGTGTTGAGCTGAGGAATGTCCAAAATGACTTATTGAAAATAAGGAACAAATCACATAAAGAAAACACACCAAACACAAAGAAAATAAATATAAAGTAGAGTAAATAAGAAAACATATATATACAAACATTATGCACAAGAAAGGAATAAGGAATAATAAGAAAAAAACTAATTTAAACCTACCTACACTAACCCTAACTAGTCTTACAGATTACTCCACATAGACTTGTGGTAGAGCAATAGAAAAGTAGTGCTTAAGATATTTACCATTTGTTGGAAATATGAGCTTTGCTCCTTACAAGTCCTTAATATTGAAGGTGTTGTCTCCTAGTATCTTAGTAATTGGATAGCTACCAATCCACAAAGGTGTGAATTTTCCATGCTTTCCCTGAAATTTAAAAGCTTTGTCCCAAAGAAGAACCAAATCTCCTTATCTTAACACCTTAATTTTGGAACATTTATAAAACCATCTCTTCACTATGGTTTGATGTCTACCAAAATTGGTGAAGTTTCCTCTCTTCTATATTCCATTTGAATAATGTTAATTAACCTTGAACTTGTAAACTCTTTATCTTTTCCTTCTATGTACTCTTTCATAAATTTATAGGTTGGCAGCTTGAGAGTGAAGGGGAATATAGGTTCTTAACCATATATCATAAGAAATGGTGATCCCTTAAGATCTTGCTTGACTCTATTTTTATCTACCCAAAAGGCATAATAGAGTAATTTGTGCCATGTTCTTGGTTTATCAATCGTGGACTTCTTTATGGCTTTCATCAAGTTCTTATTTGTTAATTTTGACACTCTATTGCCTTAAGGATAATGGTTCGATGATAAATTGATGATAATTTTGTTGTCATATGCCCACTTAGTCATTTTATTGGATATAAAATTAGATCCATTATCACATACTAGAGATAATAATGTCCTAAACCTTGTGCATATGTTCTCTTATAAAAAAATGATCACCTCCTCAATCCTCCATTGCTTGGTTTCCACTAATTTAGTCCATCTTATGTGGTAGTTATTAGTAGTTAGAACATACTTGTGACCATAAAATGAATTGAGGTTAATGATCCCCACAATGTATAATACCAATTGAGTAAAATGTTTATCAATGATGATTAGCTTTAGTGGCATGGCTACCTTGGGATCTTTAGTGTTTAATATCTAACATGAATGACATTATCTCACATGTTTGTGAGTAGATTTGAATATAATAGGCTAGTAGTAACTAGCCCTAAGGATCTTGTGTGTTTTTGTCCTTCCAAATTGATGTCCACTTCTTAGATTTTCATGAAAAGTGCTCAATATCTCAGTTACTTCTTCCTTGGACACACACCTTAGGTAGATTCCTTCCAAGTTAGTTCTATACATTACTCTATCCTTGACTAGGAAATGGGTTGATTTGAGCCTCAAATATATTTTTTGATCTCTACTTAACCCTATAAGATAATATCCATTGATTAATACATGAATAATAGGATCATACCAATCATTGGATTGAAAACATTATTGGTCAACTTGTTTAACACTTAGCTAAGGATTAGTAATTAATGGATTTAGACCTTGATATCTTATTGAATTGGAAGTCTTCATTTCTATGTCATATTATTAAATAATATACATACACTTACCTCTTCTTTCTCCAATTTCACATTATATTATCATAAGTTAAGTGGTAGGATTTGGTAGGATTACATGTACTTTATTCCTAAAAATATAGTGTCTAAACTTCTTTACTACCTTAACTAAATAAAATGCTTGTTTTTCAATAATAGAATAGTTAAACTTAACATTTTTGAAATTGGTGCTCATAAATGCAATAAGATGGTCACATTTATCTATCTTCTAAGTTATAATAATAGATATAGTATGATTCGAATAAAAAGAATAAAGATAAAATTCTTTATTAAAGTCTGTATGTATCATCATAAAGGATTTATTAATTTCTTCTTTGATGTCCTTGAAATATTTTGTTGTCTCTTCATTCTACATAATCTTGGAATCTATCTTCAACATGTTATTTAATGGCATTACAATCTCTACAAAACATAAAATAAACTTTCTCACAAAGTTGATCTTATTAAATAAAGCGTTCAATTCCTTCCTATTATTAAGGTGTTATATCTTTGATATTGCATTTATTCTATTAGAGTCTATAGATATCCCATCCTTAGTTATAACATGTCCTAAAAATATTCCCTCAATGGCACAAAATATGCTTTTCTTTGGATTGAGAAAAGTTATATGCCTTCTAAACCTTTCAAATACTTGTTATAAGTTCATGATATGATCCTCCCTATTTTTTGAAAATATAGTCAAATCATCCATGTAAATGACAATGCACTTACCTATAAGCCCTTGGAAAGCATGATCCATTTCTATTTGGAGAGTTTTACCTAAATTAATCAACTAAAAGGGCATTCTTTTGTAATCAAAGGTGCCCCACTTAGTAGTAAATGCAGTCTCCATTTTATCTTATTTATTCAAAAGTACCTAGTTATAACCTAGAAATCCATCAAGAAAATATGTCATAGCTAAATCAAAAATAATTTGTATGGCTTGCTCAAGAGAGGGTAAAGGATAATTATCTTTTCTAGATGATATATTCAAGTTTTTAAAGTCAATGCATAATCTAATTTCACCATTTTTATTCTTGACTAGAACTAAGTTAGCTACCTAAGTGGGGTGTCTAATGGGAAACACAATTTTGGAATATAACAACTTCTTGATTTCTTTGTAGATCAATGGTTCTAAGACAAGGATTACTTGCATTTAATTATATATAAATGGCTTACATGATTATTTTAGTGGTATGGCATGAGTTATGACTCTAGGATGAAATATATTTAAGTCATCATAGGACCATACTATTACATCCTTATACTTGGCTATAAATTATGTAGCTCTTTTTGTTTCTATGCTTGTGAAGGCTGTACCAATGCTCACTAGTTGAGGTTGACCTTAGGAACCTATGTCAACTACATTTTAGTATTTACCATTCACCTTGGGGGTCTTGGTAGTATCAACTAGTATTTTTGAATTAAATAGTCTTTCTAGGGCAATCATTCCTTTGGGAATATTATTATCATTTAACTGAATGATATTGTCATCAAGATTGTCTTTCACTTTATCATCATTAAGTTTGTTATCATTTCTCTCATCAATGATGTGATCCTCAAATACTCTTGAGCTAGTCATGAAGTCTATTATTTATTGATCATCACTAAAAACTTGAAAATGGTTAACATTATTTGAGACTAAGGGATAGGGAATAAATTTAATGGTAAGGATTTGTAGCTTGGAACTTTCATTGGGCATAAGGTTTGTTGCATCTAAATTAAGTTCATTAGAAACCTTGTTCTCTTCCCTAAGGATTGACACACTGTTAAAAACATCAAAACATTTAATTAAGTCCCACACTCTAAACTTATATTTCTTAAGATAGGATAATTTACATTGATACTTACTTTTGACCTAATTAACTACTAGTTCAAAATCACCATAAACTAATAGTTATTTGACCTTATGTTTGATAGAAAATTGCAATCCAAGAATAAGTGGTTCATACTCTACCAAATTTTTAGTACATGGGAATTGAATTTTTTAAGAGGTATTGTACTCATTCCCAATGGAATTGATTAACACCACTCCTACTGTAGAAACTAATTTACATCTAGCACCATCAAAGTATACCTTACATAATCTAAAAATAGCATGATAAATTTTAGAGTCACATGCCTTTGGGGTGTCAAGAGTGTAAACACCCAAATCTGAGTTAACCATGTTGAGCCTCTCATTGGTTACATTGTATTCAGTAATCATGTGCATCATCTTAGGCTCCCTTTCTATCCTAATCTAATTTGGAACTCCCTTCCATAGAAGTCACATGTGTGAATAATAAATTGACATATAACCATCCAAGGCCCTTGTCCAATCTCTACTTAATAACATCCCATAAACATTAAAAATGGACACCACTTTGATGCTAATAAATTGATAGGTCCTTAGTTCAAAATTAATCTACATGTGAACATTCAATAATGCACCAATTAATTTGACTCTTGATTTATCTAATTGAGTTACAACTCTATCAGATTTAATTGGAGTCAAACCAAGTTGTTTAAAAATACTTATAGGTATGATATTTGTAAATTCACCAAAATCTAATAATAAATTATGCAAATTCTTACCAAAAAATTTGACTGTTAGCAATAAAGGTGAGACATCTTCCTTTATCTTGTGCATTGTAATGTTAGCACATGAAACCTTTTGTGGTTTGATAGGCTTATTAGACAAAGATTTCAATAAAAGTTCCCTCTACTTAGTAATATAAGTTATCTCATGAAAAGTAATGTTATCTTTAATCCTTTTCATGTCCACAACTATATTATATCTAGTCCTATTAGATAAATCAACATTAGTTTTGGAGATACTTCCCTTAAGAGGCTCTAGATGGTTGTCTGATGTAGTATCAAGAGGATTATAAGCATTATTTGGTGGAATTGAGATTTTCAAAGGTTTTTTATGCTCCCTATTTATTATAGGATAATTCTCCTTTATATATTATTGAAAAGTATGAATCTCTTCAGGAATATCTTGAAGATCATTCTCTTTATTGAAATGGGAACTCAAATGTTTCCAATATGAGACTTGAATCAAAAGATTTAGATGACCTTGAAGAACCTAATGCACATGCACCATTGTCATTATTAGGGACAACTTCAAAAGTATCTAATTCTTATTGAAAAACTTTAAAAGCATTATAAAATTTTGATAATATAATTCTCCATATTTTAAAGTACAATGAACTCTACAATAATTTGGCAAAGCAACATCACTAAGATTTATGTCAAGCACATTCTTGTTATTAGATGACTCATTTTTATGGTTATTTTTTCTATTTTGAAACTTTTTTGTAGGTCTATTAAACCTTTGAAAATAGAAGTTCCTATTAGAGTTCTCCCCAGTATTACCAACTTGCTTTTATAGCTAAAGAAAATCAGTGCTTAGCTTTTGAACTATCTTCAAGATCAAATCATTCTCATTCTTTATGGATTAATAATTATCAACTTGAGTGTTAATAGTGATAATTTTTGGCACCAAACATATTTTATCTTGCAAATGAGATCCAATTATAGCATTATTTAAGAATCCCAAGCTTTGACTAAGGTATGCATGGCTTAAAGGTAATTGGTTTAGAATTGGAAGTTGATTTAGGGAAAGAATATTTTTATTGACATTGGGAATGAAATTTATAGTGGTAAAATTTGGAATAATATTGGGAATATTATATGCCCTTTGGCCCTAGTGTTACATCTAGTCATTAATGATCATAGTTTTAGCATAAGCTAAGGCTAATGTGTTAATGATCTGAGTAGATATTTTAAGAAACATAGAAGTCATGGGATCCAAGGTATCCTTAAAGATCTCTAAGGATAAATACTTATCAAGTATGTAAGGAGCTATGGTTCTGATAAACATATTTTGGAATCTAGCATTGAAGGCTCTTATGGGCTCATTTGAATCTCTTTTAACTATGGTAAACTATTGGTAATGGAAACATGGACTAATGATTTTTCTAAATTGACCAATGAAATAGTTATTAAAATTATTCCAACTAGCTATGTAATTCTCAATAAGGTTAAGGAAACATTCATATGAAACATCTTTGAAAGGAAATGGGAATAGTCTACATGCTACATCTTCATGAATAACATTTAAAAACCTTAAATAAACTTTAAAACTTTTAATGTACTCTTTAGTGGTTACATTATCATTGGGACTAAAATTAGGAAAATATTTTTTAGGATTATGATGAAGGTCATATACCACACTAGGCACATTTATTGAAGAACCACCTATCTAAGCCATACCTTGATAGGGATTGAACATAGGAACATCCTAAACTGGTGAAGTTGGTTGAGACATTGAAATTCTATGCTTAGCTTTATCTCGCCTAGATCTCATATTAACTTCTTATGAAAGAAGGGGAACCCTTGTCTCTGAACATGACCTAGTCCTTATCTTTGGTAATTTCATCTTGAGAGCTTTGAGCCTTGTTTGAAAGATGATGTGTAAATCTTATCTTTACGAAGAACAATTATCAGACTTGAAAATTAATCATTTTTTTCACAAATATGTATAAATAATGGTAAAAGACATGAATATTTAACTAAATTATCTCAAATATATGTCCAAACATGTAAATATGAATGATATTTAGACATATAAGTTCAAATAAACTTAAATTTATGAAGACTCAGTCGATATTTGAATAAAATAGATATTACTAACCTCAAACATGTTGAATCCATAGATATTATGCTATCTTTACCATAGTTTATCATGAATCTTCAAAGAACATCTACCCTTGTCTAAATAATCACAAAGATATATCTAAAATGGAGAATTTCAATGATATTTACAAGTCTAAGTCTAAATAAATGTAAATTTTCAATGATTCAATCAATCTTTGAACAAATTTGTTGTCACTATTTTAAAACAAGGAAGATTAACTGAACTTAAACTACCTTTACAAACATTTACTATGAATTTTCAAAGAATGATAATCTTCAGCTAAATGAGCCTAAATATTGGTCTAAAACCATGCATATCAATAATATTTACACAAATATGCCAAAAAAACACAAATATTCAAATACTTCATTTATATTTGAAAAAATTTCACTAAAATTAACAATGATAGCACAAATTTACAAAGATTGAACTAAGTCTCTTCTTCTAGTGCTAGTAAATCCTTTCCCTATTAATGCCTGAAAGTGTATCAAAGGTGGTTCAAAGTTTTCAAGACACACTTCTCATTTTTTTACTTAGAGAGTCCACTTCATGAGTTCCTTATTATGATAATCTTAGTATCTTTGGTGGAATAGAAGAAAAACAAATTAACTATTTCACAAATTTATAATGTTTGGTTATTGGGAGCAACCATGGCCTATAGTTGATCTATGAAATTGAAGACAATATATGATAATTAGATTAAATTATGATCAAACATAAGTCTAAAGCTAAACTAGCATGAATATATACAATGAAGTTAAAGTAAAGTGAATTGATAAAATGGATCAAAAGAAAGGGTAAGGTAGAGAAGATATATCTTGTTAGTCTTTAATCCAATTGTTATGACAAAGTCCAAATTTCATCTAGACATGCATTTAACTAATATATGACATGAATTAGCATAAGATCAAATCCTATCACACATCAAGAAAACATCTAAGAAAGATATGAAATGATGTAAATAAGATCCAAATTTACTTTAAAGATTTACCCCCATAAGCAAACATCATTATCACATATGCAAAAGAAGTGAAAAAAACAAAATGAATCTAATAGCATTCACACAAATTAGCAACTCTGCATCAAAAGATGTACATATAAAATTAATAAGAACCATTCAAATCTAAAAAGTATACAAAACAAATGAGAGAGAAACCATGATATCAATTCACATAAACAAATATAGACAAAATTTGTTGTAGAAATCCTTGTATTAATTGTTCAAAAGTTGCAAATAGTTTTTGGCTCAATAACTCCGTCCCTTTTTTTACAAATGGTAATACCCCTTTTATAGAATGCAAAGGAGGTATACCAGCTAGTCTTATCACATTCCAATTATACATGTGTATAGGATAGTTGTGCTTTTTATAACTTTCTAGAAGAAATGACACCTTATAATAGACTAACTTAAAGGCAATGTGATTTATAAATTCAACATGCCTTTACAAAAAGAATATTTTATTTTCAAATATTATACAATAGTTATATAGAATATTCTAAGTCAACTGTCTTGACTTTAGGACCCTTATGTTATTTTAGTTCCATGTTTTTGCTATAAGATCTTCATTTCTATTTGATGTTGTTCATAAATTAGCTTCAAATTGACAATAGGCTCCATGAAGAGTTTATCTTCTTGTTCTGCCAAGCCTTTGAAATCCTTGTCATCTCTTCTTAAATTCTCTTTTATGCTCTTGGCTTCACTAATATTTTCTTTTACTATTATAATCATGTCCATGATCCCATTATTATCTAATCTAGTATATCCTTGGATCTTGATTCTTACATTTTGCATGACCAGGGTGGCTCTGAGCTTAAAATCCTCATCAGTGATGAGACCCACGAAACTTAGTGTGGATGGCTTGGTGATCATGGTCCCAATTGTATGCTCTATTTTATCCTCCAACTGATTATCATCCTCAATAAGTTTTTCTAGGTTATTTGACCACATTATTAGATCTTTGATCTTGTCCACTAGAAATTCCATGACTATGTTCAGATGAGCTAGGTTGATTATCTTGAAAATATGAATTTGATCCTCAATCAAGATATTGACCAAGTAATTTATTTTATCCCTTGAGCTCTACCATTGGTGAATTAGGCTCTTGGTTGCTACATCCTACTAGATTAATACACTTTGTTTGGACTTTATTAAATTTAAATAATTGAAAATTTTGAATAAAGTCTCTTCAAATATTTTAACCATAACTTTTGGGATTGACAATATAATTGATTCTCCAAATTATCCTTATGTTATTGCATGCCTTTGAGGATAGCTAGCAATTATTTTACTTGTGCTTGGGATAATTTAATCACATTCTCTTGAAATATATAGATTTATTCAAGCCTCTGTCCTCCAACTAGAGTCAAGTTAGTCAATGGTTTTACTTTTTGGAAAGTGATCTCTCCACCAACCATGACCTTATTCTCTATTACCCTTTGCACTCTAGCTATTTTGGGGTATATTTGACACCAACTGATGATTGAATCACTTATGATGCAAGTATGTCCATCTGTGTTCCACTTATCTCTCTTAGTTAATCCATTATTTTCTCAACTTCCTTTTATAGAGCCAATATCCATATCTTGATCTCCTCATGCATTGGGATATTGATGGCCTTCATTATTTCCAAAGGGTGTTATGCAGTAGTTACCTTTTGTAATTTTAGTCCATAAACAAACCACTATGAAATGGTTAGCCCATAAATCAAATTATCTTCACCAAAGAGGTTAACTTCACTCAAAAGAGGGGTAAAATTCACCTTAGTCTTATTGGCCTTTACTAGAACAATGGTCAATTCATATTTTATTTTTAGGGGATCCATAGGAACTAAGTCCAATGCAATATCTTTCCCTTTTTCTTTTTCTATCTCTTTAGCTTGAGATTTTTCATTATCTAACTCATAATCTAGTGATAACATTTTTAAATCATCTTTAACTATCTCACTAGGTTCTAACTCTACCATATTATCCTCCTATATTGGTGATCCTTGTTCCTCAACTTGGGTTGAAGAATATGAAATCTCATTAGGCCTTCTCTCTTCTAGCCTATGTTCAAATTTTTTCTCTATATGGACACTAACTAATTGAGTTGGTGGAGGTATAAAAGGTGAACCACTCAATAAATGGTACTACCTTGGCCCCAATTGTCATATGTCATCTCCTTTTTTATCTCTATTTAGCCTAGATTTAGGCTTGAGGTTATTTTCTTTCAATCTCTTGGTGACCTTAGAGAATGAGGATGATTTTGCATACATAGGGTCAAAATCACTAGGATGATGATCATAAGTTACATTATTCCTTTTAACCTTCAAATGTTCTTTAGCATTTAGATAAGGGTTTCACTACCTCAGCTCACAATTTGTAGTTTAAAGGATGCTCTATGTCTAGATGCTACTTCTATTTTCTCTAATTTATTTAATGTGGTCTTTCTAATAGTTATTGGGAGGTCATGGAGGAACCCTTTCTTCTTGATTCTACATAGTCCATATATACCGTGGAATGATTAATATAATACCTCTTATTTTGATATCTTATTGTGTATATGGATGGATATTTTGATAGGTTGGCTCTCATTCCCTACAATTCTAATGATTTTAAAATCTTAGTATAACTAGATATCACCCATAGCTTCAACATATTTCCTTACTAGTGGGTTGACCCTTTCCATGGGATGACTAGATATAGCCTCACTAAGTGCCAAATAAAAATAGTCATAGATAAATTAGATGTGATCTTTTTAATTGAATATGTGAAGTTTAGAATAATACTATGAAACTATTTATGTTCCATTGGGTGACCATTTCCTCAAGTTAGGATTCTTGGTTATAGCAAGAATGACATCCAGAAGATATGACATCATATAATATTAGGTTTTCTTCTTCTTTACAATTAAAAATATATGTATATTTATATCAATTATAATTAATTCACCTAGAGGAGGGCTGATCTATTTTTCAATCATGAAATAGACTAAGGGCACCCAAATTTTATCTACATATGTAGTGGATGAATTCCCACACAGCCTATTCATCATTGTCATAATCATTATTATTCAATTTTTGAATTGAGCAATGGGGATGTTTTTATTAAAGTCTAAAAACACTTGGATTCTATAATACAACCATAGAGTAAAGATGCTCTTCAAATCATGCTCTTTGGACCAATTGCTGATTGAGGTTAGGTTTATTTGTGGTTTAGGCAATTTTTATTAGTTCTCAAAGGCTATGGGAAAAATTTAATCCATATTTTTTTGAGTATGTATATTAATTAACATGAATTTATCTATTTTATCATCCTTAAAAATGGGAGAAATAATTTTTATACAATGAATTACCTTTGGATTAACTATCACATAGTGTAGACCAGTCCATTGTATATCAATTATGTCATAGTATAGTCTCTTTGTAGACATGTTCTTCTCCTCCTCTCTTATCGTGGCATTGAAATATATGTCCTTAAAAATCCTACCTTATGAGACTAAGGTCAAATAAATCTCCACATCCTCTTTGAATACACCTTTTTGAGCTACCATGGCTGTGAATTGCATTAAATTTCTCACTAGTGAACTGTACTTCAGCTCTAAATTGAATTAATTTTACATAGATGATAGTTCAACTCTCCTTAGATAATTATGAATAAAAAAAGGTCTAATTATGGATTATATTTATTCTAGGTCATTTTTTAAGGTATTTATAGAACTTTAATAAAGGAAGATATTCAAATTATGTGAGATTTATGACTTAGATTTTACTCCAATTTTCACATTTATACCTTTGTATTTTTGCATCCATAAAATATTTTAATTTTATGTGTATGCAAACATATAAATTCCATGTCATTCTATTTATTAATTTTTTAAATGTGAATATTGTCTCTAGGATATGTGTAAACATCTCATTACATCCAGACCTTTGAAAAGTCCACCTAGGTTCACACAATTGGATCTGTTTGCCCAGATCAATGTTATTTATTTATTTTTTACTAGGAGGTTGAATGTTATTGGTTGATTTGATGTATTCCCCATGGTTATTACACTTATCACTTACACATTCATTATGAGCTTTAATTAAATGTCAACATTGATCTTGCACCATTGCTCTCAATTTTATGGATCAATTACAATTTATCAATCTTTATCTCATGGGTTTTATCCTTTGCTCTGTATACCATTAGATATATGGTAAGATATCCATAATGGTAACACTTATCACCCTCTCACTCATCTTGGAGTCTTATTGAATTTTTGACTAAATACTTACCATCAATCAGAATGTGTATACTAAGTCACATATTGTTGATCTTCGAAGACATGCTCAAGCTTTAACCATGAGACATGGGTTTGACACTTGTCATTTACTTTCTTTCTCTAAGTTCCTTTTAATTTTCAACATTGATCTCACACCATTATATCCTCTATAATTTATTAAATGTGCATCATTGGATCTAAATGCTTGACTTATTGACTTTATATGCACCATTAGATCTACTTTGATCGATCACACATGCACCATTGGGTCTTATAGACAATAAAAATATTAATTAAATATCAATAAATATATATAACTTAGGATAAATATTTTAGTATATGGCTTTATTTGTCTTAATAAACATGATAAAACCTTAGGGTAAAATCTTAAGCTAAGCTTCAAGACATAATAAGGTGACCCCATGGATAATTAAAAAAAACATTGCATTAAGTTTTACCCTAAGGTTTTTATTATGTTAATAAATGTAATTAATACTTTAGGATAAATCTTTATGCTAAATTTTATAATATTAAATAAGGGACCTTGAGATTAGTTAGACCATGTAAAGATAAAAGGGACAAAGCGGGGCTCGAGACATAAAGGACCTAATATAAAATTTTAGACTAAAGTTAGTCATGTTGATAAACATGACTAAACCTTAGGATAAAAATTAAACTAAGTTTATGACATAATTAATTGTTTCCATGTAAATTATTCCCATGTAAATATGAGTTCAATTAATGATGTTTTGAACTAAAGCAATTATACCAAGCGTTTTAAGATATTTAGACATGAATTCAAATTATTATTAACATACCAAAGGCTAGTAAATGAATCAAATTATAAATAAAGCATGAAACCCTACATATTATTCACACAACTAGGGATCCATTAGACTTGTAACCTAGAAACATAGAGGTCCAAGGTTAGCAATATTAGACAATATCAAAACAGAATTATGTGTAAGTATACCCACCAAACTAATTTAAAAACATGATAGTTTTACTTTGGTCAAGTGAATTTTTAATTTAAGATACAAACTTGCACAATTTGAAACAAGGGTCACCATTTTTCATAAATGGGGGTATGTTGACCTCAAGACAATCTAGAGCCTCCAAAGGGAAGTAACACTAGAAATAATGATAATTCATCTAGTTCTTTTACTATGACTAGATATAACATAGTAGAGGATATGAATAAAATTAAGCTAATATCACTTTGCATGAATTGACTCAAATTACTAAACAAAGAGAATTTTTGCTATATTCTTTAAGTAAAAAACCTAGCAGATCATAAAAACCTACAAATGAAAATGTAGTGATGTATAAGAATAAAGTAGAGGCTCCACCCTTCTTACTCATAATTAGAGTTTTTGGTAAAATATTACATAATTTTTTGTTAGAATCAAGTGCCTCTACAAATATCATGACAAAAGGTATTTGTGAAAATATTAGTTTAACTCCAATTAAGTTTAATAGAGTAGTGAATCAATTAGGCAAATATAGAGTTAAAGTAATTGGTGAATTATTGAATGTGCATATTTAGCTTGTTTTGGCATCGAGAGTCCATAAATTCATTCATATTAAAGTTGTGGACATTCCAAATGCTTATGGGATGTTTATTTGTAGGGACTGGGCCAAATATTTGAATGGATATATGTAAAATGATCGATCTCATATGTGTCTACTATGGAGGGGAGTTCCTAATCAAATTTAGATTGAAAGGGAACCACAAATGAAGAACATGATCACTAAATATAATGCATTAAATGAAAAGGTTAATATCATTAATTATAATTTAGGGTTTACACTCTTTATATTCCTTAGGTATGTGACTCTAAAGATTCTCATGCTATGCCTGGACTTTGGAAATTATATGTTGCTGGTGCTAGATGCAAATCTAGATCTAGAGTAGGAATTGTTTTAATCAATTCCATTGGGAAAGAATATAATGTTTCTTTAAAACTTTAGTTTCCTTGTACCAATAATTTGGTAGAGTATGAAGCATTAATATTAGGATTGAAATTTTATATCAAACACAAGGTTAAAGAACTACTAGTATAAGGTGATTATGAACTAGTATTTAATCAGGTTAGAATCAAGTATCATTGTAAATTATCTTATCTTAAGAAATAAAAGTTTAGAGTATGGGAATTGATTGAATACTTTGATGCTTCCAACATTGTTTCAATCCCTATAGAAGAGAACTAGTCTTATACTTAATTAGATTCATCTACATCCAACCTTATTCCAATTCAAAGTTCTAAATTGGAAAACCTTAGCATTGAATTGGTTCCATGTCCCTCAGTTCTTAATAATGTCAATAATTTTCAAATGTGTAGTGATGATCAATAGATTATTGAATTCATGAACAAACTAGGATTATTTGAGTCTCATATTATAGATGAGGTCAATGAAAAATCTATCGATGATTATAGATTTGATGACAAGATTGTACAATTGAATGATAAGAAGATTCTCAAAGGCATGGTTTCCTTATAAAGACTATTTGATAAATAAAAACTAGACGACACTACTAAAGTTCCCAAGGTTAATGGGAAATATTATAATTTAGTTAACATAGGAACTCAAGGTTAACCTCAACTAGTAAAAATAGATACAACAAGCAAAAATGAAGAATCGTAAATGGCTATAGACTTGTTGAACAAGTACAAGGATGTTATAACATGGTCTTATGAATACTTTAAGATCCTTAATCCTAAAATTATCAACCATACCATGCCATTTAAATAATCATGTAAACCATTCAAGAAAAAACAAAGACCAGTTAATCCTATTTTAGAACTATTGATTTATAAAGAAGTCAAGAAATTGTTAGATGTAAAAATAGTTTTTCTAATTATACATTCTACCTGGGTAGCTAACCTAATACTAGTTAGAAATAAAAATGGAGAAATTATATTATGCATAGAATTTATAAACTTAAACAAAAATTATGAAAAGGATAATTATCCTTTACCATCCCTTGAATAGGGGATTCAAATTGTTAGTGGTTCTACCATGATATCTTTCTTAGATGGTTTTTATGTTTATAATCAATTTCTTTTTAACAAGGAAGATAAATGAAGATTGCATTTATAATGAAACGGGGCACTTTTTATTACAAGAGGATGCATTTTAGACTCATCAATGTAGGAGATACCTTTTAGAGAGATATGAACCATTCCTTTCAAGGTCTCATAGGTAAATGTATTATTTTATATATGGATGATCTAACTATGTTTTCCAAGATTAGGGAAGATCATATAATGCATTTATAATAAGTATTTGAACATTGTAAAAGGTATGGAATTTATATTAACCCAAAGAAAAACATTTTTTGTATAACTAAAGGTAAATTATTAGGACATGTTATAAATGAAGATGGGATTTTTATAGATCCTGATAGAGTCAATGGCATATCCAAAATAGAACCCCCTAATAGTAGAAAAGAATTAAAATCTTTCTTTAGAAAAATCAATTTTGTAAGATAGTTTATTTCTAGTTTTGAAAAGATTATGAAACCACTCAATGACATGCTAAAGAAGGATGCAAAGGTCACATGGAATGAGGAATCAAAGAAAGCCCTCAAGGATATTCAAGAAGCAATAAGACAAGCACCTATCCTAGTAAGTCCTAATTTCACAAAATATTTTTAACTTTATTTTTAGTTATGAACATAGCATAGAAGTTGTTCTAAATCATAAAATAGATAATTTTGATAATCCAATTGCATTTAAGAGCAAAAAATTTAATAATGTTAAGTTAAACTATTATCTAATTGATAAAAAAACATTGCCTTTGGTTAAGGTATTTAGAAAGTTTAGACACTATGTTCTTAGGCATAAAGTGTATGCTATATTACCAAACCTTACTACCAATCTTATGTTAATTAAATATGAATTAGGAGAGATAAGAGGTAAGTGGATATTTATACTCTAATAAATCTTGAAATGAAAACTGTTAAATTGGTGAGGTGTTAGGGATTAATTCAAATGATTGCTAATACTAATCTTAAAGTGAATATCATACAGGTTAATCAATAATAATTTCAACCAAATGATTGGTATGAAGAAATCATTAATTTCTTGACCAATGGTTCTTGTTTTACAAAGAAGAGCTTTAAGGCTCAAATCAGATCACTTCTTGATTAAAGATGGGATACTCTATAGGAAAAATTATGAAGTAATATACTTAAGATGTGTTTCAAAAGAAGATGTAGTTGAAATCTTAAGTACATTTCATGAGAAACTCAAGAGTGGAAACCTCTCTAGTAAAACAATGGATTAAAAAATCCCAAAGGTAGGATATTATTAGCCAACAATTTTTAAGGATGCACACAAACATGTTAGAGAATGCCATCAATGTCAGATTTTCAATACCAAGGAACTAAAAAAAAAACTATGCCATTGAAACCAGTGTTAATTGACAAACCTTTTGATCAATGGGGTTTGGAATTTGTGGGGGTTATTAACCCTAATTATTTATATGGACACAAATATGTTATTAATGCTATGGATTATTTTACAAGATGGATAGAGGTAGTAGTAACAAAACAATGTATAACTAAATATGTAATCAATTTCTTGGAAGAGAACATTTGTACTAGATTCAGGACACTAATATCATTGGTATGTGAAAATGCATAAAATTTTATATCTATAGATATGACTGAGTGGGCATATGATAACAATAGAGTTCTTAAGTTTTCATCAAATCATTATCCCCAGGGTAATGGATTTTTAGAGTCAACAAACAAAAATTTGATGAAATCTATTAAGAAGTATACAACTCAACAACCAAGAACATGGCATAAATAGCTTAAATATGCTCTTTGAGAAGATATAAATAGAGTGAAACAAGCTATAAAAGCATCACCATTTATATTGGTATATGGTCAAGAACCAATATTTCCTATCACTCTCAAATTACCAACTTACAAGTTTGTGTAAGAGTATATGGAAGTAGATCAAGAATATGCCAATTTCATGTTGCTTGATATCATTAAAATAGAGGATTTAAGGGAAGAATAATTTATAAACTTCAATAGAAATCAAACCATTGTCAAAAGATGGTTTGAAAAATGTTTAAAGATCAAGGTGTTTAGATAGGGATACCTAGTTCTCTTATGGGATAAAGCATCTAAACCAAAAGGAAAACATGGTAAATCCACTCCTTTATGGATTGGCCCTTATCAAAATTTTGAGACATTAGGAGACAACACCTTTAAGCTCAAAAACTTGTAGGGAGTAGATTTCACTTTGCCAATTAATGGGCAATATATCAAGCATTACTTCTTTATTGTTCCACCTCAAGTCTTTATGGAGTAATTTTTAAGATTAGTTAGATTTAGTTTAGGTACTATTAGATTAGTTTCATTCTTTTTCCTTGTTTGTAAATAGTTTTTATGAATATTTATTTGCTTGTTGTCTATTTTGCTTGTTATGTGTTTATTTTCTCTCTGATTTGTTCTTTGGTCTTTAATAAGTCTTTTCCAAGGTAGGTATTTTAGCTCCAAATACATATAATATTCTCAAAAAAACTTCACAAATCAATAATGTAGTTATGACTCCTAAATATTGGTTGATCATGGATTTTGTAAATTATGAGCTTGATGTTATGTTTTTGAGAAATTGATAAAGATTGATATCTAGGTTAATTGTTCCTTAAAATATTAAACTTTTTATTATCTAAGTTTTATTCCAATAAGGATTGCATATTTTGAGTGAAATTTTGAATTATTAGAGAAAAATCATGTTAGAACTTAAAGAACATTATCACCTATGATGAAGTTTATGACCAAATATGATTATCTAAAAATCAAACATTTGACAAACTCCTAAAAACTTGGTTGATTTTGGTTCCAAAAATTTGTTGGAAAGCTAAATATAATTAAAAAATAAAAAAAATAAAATCTTTATTTAAAATATAAAAGCTTTCTAAGCAAAGGTGAATCAGGTAACCTCCACCAAGGTTGTGGATTCTTGGCTAGCAATGAAGCAAGACCTAGACTAGATCCAAAGGTATCTCTTTCTGGGATATAGATGTCTACCAGGTAGTAGAGAAATTCCCAAGCCTTACTTTTCATTAAAATTTATTCATAATGAATAAATAAATACACTACAATTCTATGTTAGTGATCAAGGTCATGGAATCTAGAAGTTGTTCTTTGAATCCCATGGTAATTAGTAAAATAATCAAAGCACACACACAACATGATTGAGTTTTTATGTTTGAACCTAATTATACATTTGTAAGACATGTTTTAATTATGAATTTATCTTAATAATGGTACTTGATCATGTGGAATGATTAGTATGATTATTAGTTTAAACCAAGAGTATTTTAGTTCTAACATTTTGCAATGTTTCACCTAGAAGTCACCATTTATTGAGGTCAACATACCTCCATTTAAAAAAAATGAAGACCCTTTTTTAATTTTTCAAATTTTGTTATGAATTAATATTTCAACTTTATTAAAATACATTATTGAACATCATGTTTTGCTTTAGCTTTCACTGGCATGTTAACACATAATCTTTATTTGATTTTATTTGATGTTGCTAACATTTGAATCATGTGTTTACATGTTTTAGGTTCAATATATCTCTATTATAATGAACAAGCATTCATGTTTTATTCTTCAAGGATCAATTTGACCCTTTTTGTTAACCTTTGGTCTTTCGCCGATTAATTAAATACACATTCAAATGATAGTTAAAACCTTAGTCTAAGAACTTTAGCATAAGTTTTTATTAAAATGGATTTATATTATTGACATATCACTTTATTTATGACTAATGCTTAGTTTAATTTTATTCTAAGTTCTAATTGAATTTATTAATTAATCAAAAACTTAGTCATACACACACACACACACACACACACACACACACACACACACACACACACACACACACACACACACACCAAACCCTTGCTTTGTTGATTTTAGTATTCATAGGTACAAAAACATGCGATGTCACCAAGTGGTAAAATATCAAAAGATCAGATCCAAAATAAATAATATGTGGATGATATCCCAAGTCAAAAGGTAAATATCAAGGATCAATAGAGCATGTTCAATCATGTAATAAAGATATAACAATGAGCTTGGAATCAACATGTCAAATGATATTAAGATCAAACATGAGGGTGACAAGTGTCACACCTGTAGTGGATTAAATAAAGATCGATGGTCCATGTTGAATGGAATTAATAGGAAACACATCAATGGGCCATGTTTGATCATGAATTTAACACATAAATGTTTCATGTTTAATCAGTCAAATCAATATCAATGGTATGCATTCAATATTGAAGATCAAGATCAATAGTGAAAAACAAGTCAAGAAGTTAGAGAGCATAGATTACACATGATGTCACCACATGGTGTAAGAGAATTAAAGTGATGGAAACTAATTTTAAGGTACATAAATTACATGTGATGCTACCAAGTGGCAAAACATCATGAGCCCAAACAAAATATCAATTATTGTAGTGAAATTAAAGGTTAAAAGACTCCTGAGGAAATCAATGGTACATGTTTGATATGCAAATAAAATCAATGATTTACATTCAATTGAGTATATGGAGATAAATGAAGAAAATTTGATCAACCTTCAGGAGGAAAGAATTGATGACATGTGTCTAAGGATATAATGGTCATATTTAAAAAATAAATGAACTACATAACAAGGTGATGCCACATAGATAATCCACATCATATTGGGAGATATTGTGGACCCAAGAATGTGAATGGTATAAATATGAGATCCAAACTTGATCTAAGTCACCAAATCACATATTTCAAACTTGTTTTCCACCATTAAAGCTTTGTGTAAACCTCCAAAAATCCCTAGAATATATAGAAAGCCCTAAATAATCTCTAGATTCATTATGCTAAGTTGAGAGAGTTGGATTAACATTTTGTAAAAGGATAATTCAATCAAAATTATAGTAATTATGACATGGACATACTTTAAAGAAAGTGTTTTAGGTATATCTGTCATTAGATGTAGAAGGTTGAGTTTCCAATGACACAAAATTCATAGCTACTTCATTAAACATAGGAGATAAGAATTAGATGAGCTTGTTCTAGACAATTGAGAACCATGGAGTTTTGATGAGGTAAAAGGAGAAACTAATCCTAATGAAGAGAATTTATGATGATATAATGCCCATTTAGATGACTAAACTCCATTATGATATTGTTAAACTAGAGGTACTATAATGTATCGATGTCCTTGGACTAATTTTTAAAGTTACTAAAAAAGACAAGGGTATGATTATTCATGAACATAGTCCAAGGAAAATTTATTACATTTCCCCAATTGCCTTTGAGTCTTAATATAAGTTTCCTAATCCCTAGATTGACCTAACCTCCATTAATTCATGGGCTAAGAATCACAATATGATGGATATCCTATCCAAATGGTTGGAAGTAGGTATACATGTCATTTTAGATCTTATAAAGAACATCCCATCAAATCAACTTATACCTAGAGTTAGGATGGTTATTACAATGATAAACAAGTTGTACAAAGGTGCACATACAACACATGTAAAAAAAATATGGGTCCTTGTGGTACATTTCATTATTAAAGAAGTGATGGTCCCTCTATTGGGTGAAATCATTATTTTTACCCTAAGAAAATATATATATGAAATTAAGAATAAGAAGAGGATTGAATTATACATGATGTCCTATTTTTTAGATGCCCCATGTGTAACCACCAAGATCCCAAACTAGAGAGAATGGTCTCCTAATGGTACCTAGGTTGTATCTCAGTACTATTCCAAATTGCATATATATAAGTATAGAGACCATATTCAATTTATCTAAAATTATGTTTACCCTACATTAAGTCAAAATATCAGTGGTATTCTTATGATGAGAGTAAGCCCTTTAACCAAGAATTCTATTGAAAAAATAAGAGACATATGGATTTATCTTGATTTCACATTCATAAGAATTGAAGGAACCTAATGTGCTCCCCTGAAATTTCTAGTTCATGTACCTAACAAGTTGGAAAAATAAGAGGTTGTATATCAGCTCTTCAATGGGATACATGGGATATGTAAAACTAAGAGGAAGGGACTTCTACATAGTTTTCCCATGATAATTGGCAAGACCATCTTTAAATAATGGGATCATATTGAGGCTCCATCAAATCATAGACTATACTTCAACTTACATATTAATGATCATAGATAATATGACCCCCATTATAGGGTAAAGGAACATTTGAGGATCAAAGGTATTTTGAATGTGCCTTATGAGCATGATCCCAGTGAATTTGAATTCATATACATAAGGCATCCTCTTACTTTGAAGTCACTAGAAGATTGAAAGAGAACAACGTAAAGCCTGAGTCTAGATTGAATATAGACCAAAAAATGGAAGATAGATTGTAGCTAGGCCCTAGGTAGTATCATTTGATAGATGTTGATTATTATGGACTTCCTTTAGTAGATACATAAGTAGAACATATGAATAAAGAGAGAAGGCCAGGTGAAATTGATTATATTTCATCAACTCCTGAATCATCCATAATAGTAAAGCAAAAGTTACCTCAATAGGAGGTGCATATAATAACTCTAGATCCTCATGAGTTTGTTGAAGATGCATTAAGGATGATATCTATGACATATGACATAGATTCAAATGTGGAAGATGCAAGTGTTATATAAAATAAAAAGAAAAAAAAATCCTTAGACTTAGTATCTATTGACACTCCCAAGAGGAAAGCTGAGACTCCCATTTTCTCAAAAGTTAAGAAACCTAAAGTGACCATCACACCACCTTTGGATAATGTAAATTTGTGTAATCAAGATAACATCATATATGGACCACTTATTCCTAAATGGTTCATATATGAACCAAGATTAGAAAAAATACCTACTTATCATCTATGGGTTTTGGTTAAGGCTACTAACATCCCTATGCAACAAGAGTTAAAGCCATGGATCATATATTTTCAAAATGAAGAGGAAAAGAGATTGACTACTCAAAGTTAGGAAGTTTACATACAAATAAGAGTTTCAAGGAAGCATATGGGTCAATCTTCAATTGGGGTTAAATATGATATAGATACTACAAGCTTGTAAAGAATGACTAAGACAATGGTCATGGAAGGTGGTGAAGAGGTAGTACATCAAAAGATTTAACGTTTGACTCACTTGACTCAAAATAAAAGACAAAGACCAAGGGAGGGCCCTATTTTTTGAAGAAGATATTCTATTTTTGAAGAAGATATTCAACATAACCCCATTTCTTAAAAAAGAGGACCTATGTGTCAAATTGTGAAAATTTTTGCCTTGAAATTGAAGATTCACTTGATTAGAGTGTCACTATAATGTTTTCACATGTTTCTACTTGAATATCATCCACATTTGACATGGCTAGAATATTTTTACATGATTATAGTTTGTCATTGTTTAATTTTGCTAACATTAGATCATTATGTTTTATAGTTTTAGGTTTAATGGAGTCCATTTAGAATAAACAATGTTTGGGTTTCATGTTTTTATCTCTATCTAGTCTTTTTACTAACCTTTGGTTTATTTAAAATTCAAGTTGAATCCATTTTTATCATCTTGAAACCCTTGGTCACTAAAACCTAGCTTAGGATCCTTCATTTTAATTTAAATGTGATGGGAAAAATTTATGTAGGAACATTTTTTAAAATGTTATGGGCTTAGTCTATTTTTTTATACTTAGGCTTGGTCATGTTTATTAACACAACCAAACCTTAGTCTAAAAAATTCAATCTTGGTCCCTTTTTATATCTTGTAATCCATGATCCCTTTTATCTTAGCATGGTCCAACTGAAAATGCAAGGTCACTTTTATTACTTAGCCTAAGGCCTTATCCCAAAGTTCCATCATATTTATTTATATAATGAAACCCTAGGTTAAAACCTTATACTAAGTCATTTTCCATAGGGTCCATTTCATTATGCTTTGAGATTGGTCCAAAATTTATCTTGAAGTTTTATTCATGTTTATTAACATGAATAAAACCTTAGTACAAATTCTATATGTTTCTCGAGCCTAAATTAATATTTCCATCAACTATAGGGACCAATCATGTTCAACTACTTAGATCCCAATCTATAGTCTGCATTTTATCACATAAATTTAATGCAATGGATTGTAGTTAACTTTGACAATTCAAATCCATGAGATAGTTATATGTACCATGAGTTCACTAAAAGGATATTGAGTATCCAATGGTATTCCAATTTTTAGATCGACATCTAATGACACACATTCATCTGAATGAGATTGATCCGATGGAGAGAGATCAACATAGAATTTTCAATGGATCCTTCAGAAAATGTAAGACCACCAAATAGTGAAAAGACATTTCTTAATAGAATTGATAGTGTAGAGTGAACTACAAAATAACAAGTGGAAAACTTGGTAAATAGATCCTTGTAGACATGTTTAAAATTGATGGTCATGTACCCATCAATAATGTCCATGTGAACATTAAATTATGGTCATATGGATGTGAAATTTAAGATAAGAAATATCATTGATGATTCATTTAAAATTGATGGGCATGTGGCCATCAAGATGTTCACATAGACACCAAATGATGGTCGTGAGGACATATATTTTAGGGTAGCTATTTAGATCCATTTTCAAAGTCAATGGTCATATTTTCTTGAAATAGTGATGAGCATGGGTGCTAAAGTGATGCCACACAAGAAAAGTAAGATAAGTCTAAATATCTTGTGGGCTTGTGAGAGGTAACGGTATAAATAGGTAAAGTTGAAACATTTCTAAAGTATGAAGCTTATGATTTGAGCCCACAATAATAGTTAGGGCACTATTAAAAACTTTAGGAATGCATTGAAAAAGAAAAAAAATCCTTAGTCTAGCCTTATATTCACCATGGTTGACTTGGGGAGAGATAAATTTCCTCATATGTAAATTTATAGGCAATACAAAGCAAGATCCAAAGAAAATATGAGATGGACAATAGTAGGGTTATGAATATAATACTAACTATAAAAGGGAATAGTTAGTGAAGTTGGAAGAATCAAGGAGGTATAAGATAGAGTGGATAAAGTTCATAAGAGCTTAGTATATCAAATGAAGGATCTCTTCATAAAACTAATTATCAACCTTGCGTTGATTGAAAAGTAACATCAATGAATAACAAGGACCCTACAATAGTAACTTAGAACTTTAGCAGCATAAGAGTCCCAAAAATAATGAAATAAGAATATTCCTTTTAAAAAGACTTTGTATAATATTTTTAAACATGATATTCTTTTGTATATACATGTGTGATTTGTAAGAGCACATTGTCTATAAACTAGTATATTAAAAGGAAATGGTCATTTTTTCTAAAATGCAATAGAAAGGACACCTATTTTATACACTTATACAAATGTAATTAGATGAGACTGACTAACATGTTGCCTTGTATCTTATAAAAGGAGCATTGTGAATTGTCAAAAGAGGAGGGGGGAGTTCTTAGAGTCAAAATTACTTTGTAAACTTGGAACAATTAATATAATCAAGGAATTCTATCAAGATTGTCTAATATTTGCTTGTGTTCATTGTTATCATGGCTTCAATCTCACTTATTTGATCTGATTTCAAGATTTAAATGGTTCTTACGAATTCTTGTTGTGTACATATTATTATAGAGTTGTTAACTTGTGATAATTATAGGTTGATTAAAACTCCTTAGGCTCATTTATTTCTCTTACTCTTTTTGAATTTGGGATAATGTTATTTGCTTGCAGGGGTAAATCTTTAAAGTGAACAAAGTTCTTATTTGTATTATTTCCACTTTCCTTAGGAGTTTTCCTGAGGTGTGATAAGATTTGGGCTTAAGTTATTTCATGTTACACACTAGTTAAGTGCATCACTGGATGATATTTTAACTTTATCATGGTGTTTGGAATGAAGATCAACAACATCTCTTTCTAACCTACCCTTCTTTTTGCTCTTTTTTAACCAAATCACTTTAGTTTACCTTGTCATTATAAATATTCATCTAAGATTAGTTCTTATATTAGTTATTGATCATAATTCACTGTTCCTAGCATAGATAATTCATATTTTTCATAATATCTATTATTTGTCCATGGTGGCTCCCAATCACCAAATACTATAAGTATTGTGAAATAGTCACTTGTTTTTGCCTATGTTCCATCAAAGATAATAGGATTATAACAACTTGTAACTCATGTATTAAGTTATTAGGAATTATAAAATGAGAAGTGTTTTTAAACACTCTGGGCATCCATGGTACACATTTAGGCATCAACATGAGGAGTTTCACTAGTGGTAGAAGGAGGGGCTTAGTTAGATCTTTGTGAATTTGCAAAATTTTTGGTAATTCTAGTGTATTTCGATCAAAGATTGATGTATTATTTGCATATTTGTGTTGTTTTTAACATCTTTGTGTAAATATAATTTATCTTGATGGTCCTAAACCAATCTTTATGCTTCCTTTAGACAAAGATTGATATTATTTAGAGATTCCTAGACATTCATGCAAAGGTAGTTAATGCTTTATGTATTTCCTATGTTTAAGGTTAGTAATAGTAATTTTTTACAAAGATTGATTAGTTCTTTACAAATTTGAATTTATTCAAGCTTAGAGATGTAAATATCCATTTCATTCATCATTATAGACATGTCTTTGAGCTTATTTAGTTAAATATAGTCATGTTTTACATGTATTTATGTAATATTGGATTAATATGCAAACTTAATCATTGTACTAAGATCAATTTGATGCATCATATTTTAAACAAGTTTTAAGGTCACAAGCTAAAATTACCTAAGGCAAGACTTAGGTAAGAAAAATTCCTAAAGTATAAAACAGTTCACTATTTTAAGGTGTTGATGTATTTAAGGTGTGGCTTGGCTAGGTAGTTCTTCAATCAACAAGCCAGGTATAGTACATGATATTCCTCAAAATCTTGAAAGGTATTTTCCATATTTTAGACTTAATAATGTTTTCATTGTTGAATAGCATATTAAATAATTTGAGGTTGCTTTGATATTGTTAAATGTAGTTAATGAAGATGTAGAATGTAGATGTTCCCATTCACTTTTAGAGATTTTGCATATGATTGGTTTCTCAACCTACCTAAGAATTACATTAAGAGTTAAAATGACTTTAATAATATCTTCATTGATTAATTTTGACATATTATCAGTCCATGAACCCTTTACTAACAATTCATCACAATTAAGATGGAATTCAATGAGACCATAAGAACCTTTAATGTTAGGTTCCAAAATATGTTTTCATGACCATGACCCCATATAAACTAGATGAGGCTTTAGAATTAGAGATTTATAGGGATATATAAGACCTCATGACCTTAATGATCTTGAAAAGATCTGTAAATGTCATCAATACATTAGCATTGGCTTATGCTAAATATATTATTATTAACGGCCAAATAAAACCCCAAGATCAAATGGCATACTCCATCCCTAATGATAATTATAATACACCTACTTTGAACCACCCTATAGTTTGGAACTAATTATTATTGAGTCATTCATATCTTGATCAAATCTTAGAGTTCCTTAATAACACTACTAGTGGGTTTCATCCACAAAATCATAGAACTCTAATGCCCACATCTAGTAGTAATTCTATAGTTCATGATCCCTAAACACCAGAAAATTAAAATGACCTGATATTAAAAATGGTCTAAAACCTAGTCACTAACTTTATTTAGTTGCAAAAACAAGTAGGAAATATAAGGGAGGGCTCTAACAGATGTTATGGTTCTCAAAAGTTCAATAGGCCTCCAAATAGGTTTCATGATAACAACAATAATGGATCATCTAAAAACATACAAATGAGTTTCTATGATATAGATTTGGATGATCATTATATTGTTTTCGAATAATCTCAAGGTGAAAGGGATATAACTAAAATTATGCCTAACCAAGACAATGTTACATTCACATCTAGATTTGCAAGGACATCTCAAGGTTTCATGATAGAGGCCTTTGATTTTCAATTTAAAGAAGAAAGTGAACCTGAAGATACTCTGGAAGAAGGGGTAGGTATTCAATATGAGCATCCCCATGAACAAGATGAATATGAATATGAGACAATTGAATAAGTTGCATTTAAGATGACTTCTATTCCTGAATATGTAAAAGATATTAAAATTAGATATCAATAAGACATCTAAGATGACTTTTATTCTTGAATATGTAAAAGATATTACAATTAAATATCAATAAGACATCATCACTATAACATTTGTAGATGAAGAAGAATAGTTGTTAGAAATGGATATGGATCAAGTACAAGATGATCTTTCTTCAAAAGGCAGCCTTAAAGACAACCTGCATAGATTTATTTCTAAAATAGAGACTTCCCCAAAAGAAAATGACTATTGGAAAAAATCATACCATGATTTTTTAAATGGAATTAAAGAGATAGATATGGTATATGATGCGATATAACAACACATAGATTCTTCATCTAAAGATTTCACCAAGGATCTAGAGTTCCTTGACGATGATATTATTTTGGAGGCCCTAAACCAAGATAAGTTGGAGCTTGATTAGATATAATAGATGCCTTTATTCACTAAGGATAAATATGAAGCAAGTGAAATAGATCAAGAATTGTCATATGACATCATCAAAAGGTTAGGAGTATGGGACCATCATGCTTTTGATGATGAGACTCCAAATGAACTACATTTAGTTGATCAGGATGAAAAAGACTTTTGGGATGGCTTGGAGTATTTTTTTGCAAAAATTGGAAGTCTATATCCACATCATAAAGGACCTAATGAAGACATTAGTCTAAGGATACTAGCCAAGCTACCATTATTGAGTGAAGATGATATAATCCACTATCTACCTATGGATGAAGTAGAAATAGCACTCCTATAAAGTAGAAGAAATTAGGAAGAAGATGATTAGGTCTTAGATTCATATCTTTTATCCATGCATCTAAAGATGATAATAGGAGACCAAGCTACATCACCTATAAGACACAATCATACAAGTGCTAATATCCATAATAAGAGGCCAGTGAATGGAAGTAATCATGCTTCATGGTTTTGTAGTAGACTAAATAATTTTCCATTTGATCCTTGAGGTAATAAATTTATGGGGTTAGTGTAGGGATTAGTTTAGTTTATTTCTTGTTATTAGTTTCTTCCTTTTATTATTCTTGTCCCTTATTTGTTTTATATTGATTTATTCCTTGATTTTAAATAATTCCTTTTAGACAACCCTCAACTCAAGTTTTATCTAGTTACTCTAGAACTCCACAATTAGGAAATGCAAGTATGACTTATCAACATTGTTTTATCGTGGATTGTTAAAATTTGAGATTGATGTTGTATTTTATAGAAGATAGCAAAGACTGATGGATAAGTTAATAATCCCTTGAAATTTTAAACCTTATTCTAATCTAAGCTTGGTTTTAAGAAGGATTTCACATGTAGGATGAAAGATTAAAATATTAGGACACATTCATGCTTGTACTTAAAAAACATTAATTTCTTGGGACAAAGTTTACAACCAAGGATGATTGTCTAAAAATAAAACACTTGACCAAATCCCTAAACCAAGATAACCTAGTTTCCAACCTTTTCTATAAAGTCAAAATAACTTGAAAAAATCCAAAAAATAAGATCCTTATTACAAAATTCAAGAGATTTTTAAGTAGAAGTGATTCTGGTAACTCCATTGGAGTTATAGACACTAGGTAGGAAGTGTAAAAAAGCTTTAAGAAGATCTAAAGGCATCTCTATCAAAGCTATGGATGCCTAACTAGTAGAAAAGCAATGACCAAGACTTCCTTGAGATAAAATATGGTTTTTAATGAATGTTCAAACATGCTAAAAGTTAATGTTAATGATTAAAGTCATGAACCTAGAAGTTTTTCTCTAAATACTTTAGAAATTAGTAAGTGGAGTCAAAGCACACACAGAACATGACTGAGTTTTTATGTTTTATCCTAATTCTATTAATGAAAGATTTGTTCTAAGTATGAATTGATCTTCATAATGGTGCATGATCAAATGGAATAAGTAGATTAATTATTAGTCTAAACCAAAGTCTCTGAATTCTAAGATATTTCTATGTTCCCCCAAAATTCACCATTTGTTGAGATCGACATACCCGCATTTATAAAAAATAAGGACCCATGTGTCAAATTATGAAAATTTGTGCATTGAAATTGAAGATTCAATTGATAAGAGTGTCATTAGCATGTTTGCACATTGTTTTTACTTGTAGATCATCCACACATGAAATGACTAGCATATTTATGAATGATTATGGTTTGACCTTATTTATTTTTTCTAACATTCAACCTTTATTTTTTCTAGTTGTAGGTTTAATGGAGTCTATTTGGAATATAAAATTCTTGGGTTTCATGTTTTTATCTCTATTTGGTCTTTTTACTAACCTCTAGTCTATTCTAAAGTCAAATTGAATCCATTTTGATCATCCTAAAACCCTTGGTCAAAAAACCCTAGCTTACGCTCCTTCATTTGAATTTAAATGTGACAAGAACAATTTATGTGATAATATTTTTTAAAATGCTATGGACTTAGTCTATTTTTTATACTAGGGCTTGGTTGTGTTTATCAACACAACCAAACCTTAGTCTAAAAAAATCATGCTTGGTCCCTTTTTATATCTCATAATCCATGATCCTTTTTTATCTTAGTATGGTCCTACTAAAAATAGAAGGTCACTTTTATTACTTGGCCTAATGCCTTATCCCAAATTTCCATCATATTTATTTATATAATGAAAACCTAAGTTATAACTTTATGCTAAGTAATTTTTTGTGGGATCTCTTTTATTATGATTTGAGATTGGTCTAAACTTAAGCTTGAAGTTTTATTAATATTTATTAACACAAATAAAACCTTGGTATAAAACCTTAGTTCAAATTTTATATATATCTCAAACTTAACTTAATATTTACATTGACTACAAGGACCAATAAAATTCAACTACTCAGATCCTAATCTACAGTTTGCATTTGCTCACACAAAGTTAATCCAATAGAGCATAGTGAACTTTCAAAATTTAAAGCCTCAAGACAGTGATATGTGTCATGATTTCACTGAAAATATATTGAGTATCTAATTATGGTTCATTTCTTAGATCGAGATCTAATGTCATGTGTTCATATGAATGATATTGATCTGACAAAGTGAGATCAACATAAAATTTTCAATGGAGCCCCAAGAAAATGCAAGACCACCACATGGTGAAAAGGCATTTCTTGATAGAATTGATAGAGTGTAGAGTGAACCAAAAAATGATAAGTGGTAATATTGGAAAACAAATCCCTATGGACATGTTTAAAATTGATGGTCACATGCCTGTCAATGATGTCCATGTAGAAGTCAAATGTTGGTTGCATGGATGTAAAATTTAACACATCAAAGATCTTTGATGATGAATTTAAAATTGAATGTCATGTACCCATCAAAGGCATTCACACAGACATCAAATGATGGTCGTTAGGACATCAATTTTAAGAGAACTACTTAGATCCATATTCAAAGGTAATAGTAATGTTTTTTTGAAATAGTGATGATCATAAGTGCCATAGTGATGACATGCAACCAAATCATGATAAGTATAAAGATCTTGTGGACTTTTAAGAGGTAAGGGTATAAATAGGTAAATCCAAAAGCATTTAGAAGCATGAAACTTGTGATTTGAGCCAACAACATCCATTAGGGAACTATTAAAACCATCAAGAATGCACTGGTAAAGCATAAAATTCCTAGTCTAACCTTCTATTCACCATGGTTGAGTTAGGGAGAGCTAAATTGCCTTTTATGTAAAGTTGTAGGAAATGTAAAATGGGAGATAGAGGAAATATGGGATGGACAATAGTAGGGTTATGAATATGAAATCAAACATGAAAGGGAATAGTAAGTGAAGTTGTAAGAATCATGAAGACATCAAATATAGTGGATAAAGTTCATAATAGCTTAGCAGATCAAATGAAGGATCTTTTTATAAAACCAATTATCAACCTTGTGCCGATTAAAAATAAATAAAAATGAACAATAATGACCCTAAAACAATAACTCAAAACTTTAGCAACATAAGGGTCCCAAATATCAATGAAATGATAATATTCATTTTATAACTAGCTTTGTATAATATTTTAAAATAGGATATTATTTTGTATAGACATGTGCAATTTGTAAGAGCACATTGTCTATAAATTAGTCTATTAAAAGGAAAAGGTATTTTGTTTAGAATGCAATAGAAAGGAAAATTGTCCTATACACTTGTGAAAATGTAATTAGATGAGACTGACTGACATGCTACATTGTATCTTATAAAAGGAGCATTGACAATTTTCAAAAGAGGGGGGGAGGTCTTAGAGTCAAAATTACTTTGTAAACTTGGATCAATTAATATAAGAAAGGAATTTTACAAATATTATCCAATATTTGCATGTGTTCATTGTTATCATGGCTTCCCTCTCACTTGTTTATTCTAATTTCTAGATTTTAATGGTTTTTATGAATTATTGGTGTGTACATCTAATTATATTTTGTTAACTTGTGCTAATGCTAGGGGTTTAATAAAAGTCCTTAGGTTCATTTTTTTCTCTTACTCTTCTTGTATTTGGGCTAATGTTTTCTGATTACAAGGGTAAATTTTTTAAGTGAACTAGGTTCTTATTTGCATTATCTCCACCTTCCTTAAGAATTTGCCTAATGTGTGATAGGATGTGTGCTTAAGATATTTCATTTTACACATTTGTTAAGTGAATGCATGGATGATATTTGAACTTTTTCATGGTGTTTGAAATGAAGATCAACAACATCTCTTTCTGCCCTACCCTTCATTTTCCTCTTTTCTTAACTAGATGAATTTATTTTAGCTTGTCATTGTAAATATTTATCTTATATTAGTTTTTTTTATAATAATTCACTATTATTAGAATATATAATTCATATTTTTCATAATATCTATTATTTGGCCATGGTGGCTCCCAACCACCAAATATTATAAATAATGTGAAATAGTCACTTGGTCTATCTCTATTCCATCAAAGATAACAAGATTATCACAACCTAAAACTCATGCATTGAGTTATTAGGAATTATAAAATGATAAGTGTTTCTTAAAAACTTTTGGAACATATGGTAGACATTTAGGAATCAACACCATCAAAGTCCTAAAGCATGAAAATAAAAATTTGGAACAACAATCCATTTTGTCAGTTCTAAGGAACATTATTAATAGATTTGAATATAGTATATGTGATACGTTCAATTCCTTTAAATATATCAGGTATAAGTTAGATGTGGTAAAAAAATATATATATATGGATAAGAAACAAGTTAATAAATGGCAAACCTAAGACATGAATGTAAAGGAATTAGTGACGATATTGATAGAAGGCTATACTCCTAGACTCAAAATGGTAAGCCTAACATAATTGAACATGGAAATGATAATTTTAATGGATTATATAAATGATGTGAATAAATGGTAAAATTACATGTAATATCTCTCTAATGACTTCAAAAATCTATAGAACATAATGGTGCAAATAATAGGAAGCTTGATCAAGGATCCAACCATCCTCAATCTTATTAGCTTGATAATTGATAGAGAGTTTCAACACAAGGATACTCAATTCCTTAAAGAGGTTAAAATTAAAAGTTAGATTACTAAAAGGTAAAATAATAAGTGTATATTTTATATGATCTTATCAATATAGGAAAAGATTGGCAATGCTAGGAGCATTATAGAAGCAATGGATATAGAGATAGAGTCTTCAATGATTTGGCAAGGCAAAAAGAGGAGATTTTCATGGAACCAATTATCAACCTCAAGTTAATTAGTGAATAACATGAAAAATACATGAATATATTGGATCAAAAATAACAAGATACAACTTTAAGGGAATATCAAAGTTAACTGAGTTGACTCAGTATATTATTTTGTATTAAAACCTTGTAAACTATTTTTAATGAATATTCTATTTTGTAAAATAATGTTAAATTTGCAACACACATGAATTATAGGTTATTCTACCTATAAATTGCAATTTATCTAATAATTTTTTATAAGTATAATTTTCCTTGACACTAGGTTGATTATCATTTGATAGTGGTTAACCGACATACCTCATAAGTCATTTATAAAAGGAGGTATTGTCATTTCTAAAGAAGAGGAAGTTTTTAGAGAATTTTTTTTTGTGCAAATGTTGGAGAAAGTAATGAAAGCAAGGGAATTATAAGAATATTATATCATATTTATTTGTGTGTTTGTTATCATGGTTGCTTCCTTAAATATCTAGTTTGGTGTTTAGATTTTAATTACTTTTATGAATTCTAGATGTGCACATGTTAATGCAGAGTTGTTAATTTGAGCTTATGCTAGGTTGAATGAAATATTATGGATTCATTTCATTTTATTTGATTTTATTAAATATTATAAAATTAAATTTTCTCATGGAAGTAAATCTATAAAATGAATTTAATTTCTTATTTACATTGTTTCAAATATCCTTAGACATTTACCTAGTATATGATAGGATCTGTGCTTTTGGCAATTTCATGTCATATGTTGGTTTGATTACATGTCTTTGATGAAATTTAAGCTTTTTCATGATGCCTAGACTAAATATAAAAAACATCCTTTTTTCTTCCCTACTCTACCTATTTTCTCTTTTTTGTTATCAAATCACTATACTTTAGCTTTTCAATGTAAATATTCATGCTAGATTAGGGTTTAGACTTTAGGTTTTCATCATTATTAATTTAAATTAGTTAAAATTGATTTCATCTTTAAAACAAATTCTAAGACCATATTTTCTCCCAACAACCACTTACATTTAATTTTTTGAAATAATTATATATCTTGGTGGCTACTCTACCATAGATCTTAGGAAGATCAAAACTAACAACTCAAATCAATATAGTTGTAAAACTTTCTCCATCATAGTTGAAAATGGTTTAAAATTTATCATCTTGTATTTTTGATGTAGTGTCTTGGCATATTTCATCTATAATATAATAATGTGATTCTTATTTCTTCTTGAAATGAGAAGTATTTTAAACACTATGTAAAACCTATGATACACTTACATGCATCAACATGGGCACATGATATCAATATGACCCCAAAGACCCTTATGTTAGTGGGCACTGTCTATATAGCTAATAATCTAAAGAGGGCCTCATAAGGATTCAGTTCTTCCCTATATCTTGGCTTGTGTGTAGATCATGGAATATGTGGAAAGAAATCAAAATAGTAACCTAGCTTGTAACTTGAAATATATATATTAGGCTACTAATTTAATACTTTAGACCTTTATATGTGTTATACCTATGACTAATATGGAAACAGGAGAAAGTAGGGAAGATTTGCTAAATTAAGTGCTTAAAAGAGTGTTTTTGATAAGTTGCCTTAATTTCTTTTGGTCATTTTTAGGTCTTCCCTAGGTGAGGAATGAGTGAGGGTTTATATTGTATTTATATCAATCTCTTTGAAGAAGTATCTCACATTAAATCACTTAAGATGACCATTAAGATATATTTCATTTGTAAATTATATAAATTTAAGGCACTAGACAATTATGTTAGGTTAAGACACTAGATTCGATGCTAGTGTATGTCCCAAAAATTAGTGTCAAAGGAGAAATAAAGTAGGTATAGGCTTAAAACTTGTAGAGGTATAATATAAGTACATTTTTAACATTCTAGGAAAGATATAAGGCATGGGTCATGAACGTAAGATTGGTCAGACTAAGAGATAGGCAAAAGCCAATAAGATAGAGAAAATATGAGACTTGAGGAAGTGGGAAAGGCACATAAATGAGAGGAATAATCAAGGTATAATATTTTCAAGTGTAAAAGGATAAGGTTCTATATAATCCATAAAAATCATCTATATCCCCCCCATTTAATCTAGTAATGTAATTTATAGTTTAAAGGAAAGGAATGCATACTTGGGTGTATATAACACGCCTTGTATTTGCATGTTCCCAGCTTAAGTGATTTACTTGTGACTGAATTGCAATAAAAAGCATATTATAGTGTATAATAAATGCATATAATCTATAGTTGAAATTATTATAAATTTATCGAAATTCAAAGATGAAGTTTAGGAGTACACCCATGTGTCGATGTAATCTCCTTGCCTATTAGCATGTTTATCTAAAAATATGTATCATTATAATGTTCTAAAACTTATATATATATATATATATATATATATATATGAATGGTACATATATCCAAGGAGATAAAGAGATAGAGAGAGAGGTTAAAAGGCACATGCCCCCAACCTTAGAGAAAAGGTGAATTTCCACTTGAAAATTGACATTAACTCAATTGTGCAACCAAATAATACTTGAAAATTAGTGAGGATAGATGATGAAATCAAGTCAAACCTAGAAAGTTGGAAATATTGAATGATTTAATCACTTCAACCATACCAAAAAGTTAACCAACTATTGTAATAGATTAGCTCAATAAAGTCTATAAAAGTTTGACCAAGGTATTATAACATAAAAGTCCATGATGTGGTAAAAAAAAATTGGAATCTAAAACTGATTTAGATTTTGTAATATTAGCTACAAATTGCATATAATATGCACCTTATATATGTTTCATTCTAAAATTGTCTATAACAAAGATACCAATGTATAAAATTCTACCACAACTATGAATCAAAATCATATAATTGTGCACTTTGACCAATTCAAAAACTATGTAGTGTGGAGAACATGATTCAAAAGCATGACCCCACTATATGGAGAAATATTAAAACTAATATAAGTACCAATGTGAATAATTTATTTCCAAAATATTCCCCCATTATAATCTAAAAAATTTACATACTAAATAAGTGTAGACAAAATGCTTTAAAAGCATGCCCCCATTGAATCTAAAAATTATGCCAAGTGTGGAGAACATGCCTCTATGACATTCCCCCACTAATATGCTCACCCTTTGACATGAGTGAAATATAGGAACTAGTAGTTACCTCACCTCAAAAGGATAATACAAATGTATAATCTATGGATGGAACCATGTAGCATATAGAAATAACATGTCTAGGTAGAGATAACATTGGTGCATGTAGAACTAATGTGATCACATGAAGGCCTAATATATATGATAAATATCATGGAAACATCAAGATAGTATTATCATGATCTCAATAAAAAAATAATTTCAAACACACATAAGATTACTGAAAATCAAGTCAAAAAGTAATGGTCCAAGGATACCACAAACAAGTGGCATGTTTAAATGCTAAAAAATCAAAGGGACATGAATTAGTCAAAAGTACATAAAAGTAATAATTACATATTTAAATATATATACAATAGATAATGACATATGAAAATGTCAAATAAATCATATTAGCATAGGGTTTGCAATCAAAGGATCATATTCAAATACTTGAATAAATAATATAATATCAAGTAAAGACACTCAAGGAAGTGCATAAAGGAAAGCATAATAAACTATCATAAACATGTCATAGTAGCCCATGGATCAAAGGTGTTAGAAAATAAAGTCAAGTGTATAAAATATCAAATACCCTATGTAATATATAATCATGGATAAATGCATGTGTAAGTATATATATGAGATAAAACATGATAATGAAATTTGATCATCAAACCATATAACTTATGTGTATCAAGATCAGAGAAGAGGATTACCCCAATGTTTATTTGATATGAGTATAGGTAAGGCCCAATAGCTAAAATTTTAATAAATAATATATATTTTTTATGTTTATATCACACTCAAATTGAAGTGTGAAACACATGTCTATTTGTAAAATTAATAGCTATGATATCCATCGACTTGGAACTAACACATAGATGCCAAGGATCCAATAGAACATGTAGGTTTTGTAAATATTTTTGTATTTTTGAAGTTTTATATTTTATTGTCATGTTTTGAAGAGGGTTTTAATCAAGGAATTCCTCATCATCAAAAGATGTATGGACACTTGGAAAGTTTTTAAGATCTATTTTTGTTAGGTTTAGGAGGCACCTATTGTATATTAATAGGTGGGTGAATAGGTTGAACAATCCTACCTTTTTGAGTAGTAACAATATTTATTTTAGAATATAATATAATACATGGGTAAATAATGGGTTTGGGATGGTAGATATTATTCAAATAACACTTAGGTAGAACAATATTTGAGAACATGCCTGATGGAATTTATAGAATAACTCTATAACATTAAAAAATGAATTTTAAAGAGAGATAAATGTTGTTTTTACTTTAAAACCCTCTCATTACTAGCATTTATTTGATTAATATATTTTAAAAGTAAATTAGTGTATCAAACCATAGAAACTATGGCAAATTAAAACCCAAAATCGGTGATAAATGCATCCATGTTGCACATATTATGTAGAAATTAGGGATTAGTAATAAAAAATTATAAAAACCTAATTATCCTAGGTTTTGATGTTCAAAGATCATGTCCTCCAAATATTTAACCCTAAAATAGATGATCTAAGTACTTGGAGTCAACCTTACATTTTCATTTAAAGGGGTATATAGGAATGACAAAGTACATGGGTGGTAATCAAATCTACAATAGGTTAATTAGGTGATAAACATAAATATAACATATACTAATTTTATAAAACTAAGAATAGGATAAATATAGAAAGTACAATTAAGATATGTATGTAAATGATAAAGAAATAATGTACTTTCTAGTTTTGATATTAACAGTGTTGTATATAGAATAGGCAAAAATCATATTGGAAGATGATTCTATAATAGCCACCTATTTATAGATTAATTTCCTTTAGATATCTAGACACTTTCATCATCCTAGCATAGTTTCATTGATGCCAATATTTGGGTTTGATGTAGTCATCATTTATGAAATACCTAATAGAAAAGGATGTAACCTATTGGATGATTTTAGGTTTGTCTTCTCCTTTGCTCTGTTGCATTCAAATTTGGGTCATGGATTGTCACTCCAAATGAAATTTCAACACTCCAATTATTCATCTTCATGGTGTCCTTAGGTGAAAATGGATTAATGGTCACATGATGTTTAATTGATCCCAAAGACCCATTTGTTAGTAGTCACTAAATACATATCTAATACTTAGAGGAGGGCCTTAGACTAATGTAATTTTCCCCTACATGTTGGCTTATGTGTGGATCATGAAAAAGGTGGAAATCAAGTATAATAGTGGCCTAGCTTATAAATTGGAAAATATAGCTCTTGGGATGATCCTTTAGTAATTCAAACTTGTATATATGTTGTACATATGAATGATATGTAAATATTAAAAAATTGGGAAGCTTTACTCTATTGAATACTTGATATAATTATTTTTATAAGTTACCTTAATCTCTTTTGGTCCTTTTTAGGTATTCCATAGGTGAAGAATGAATGATGGTTGATATTATATTTATATAAATTCATTTGGATAATTACCTCACATTAAATCACTTAGATTGACCATTAGGATAGATTTTAGTTGAAAATTAGATGACTTTAGGGAACTTGACACTTGTGTTGGGTTAAAACACTAATGTCAATGCTAGTGTTTATCCTAGAAGTTAGTGTCTAGGGAGAATAAAAGTAGGTATAGGCTCAAAACTTGTAGAGGTGGAAGATAAGTATATTTTTAAATTCTGTGAAAGTTAAAATTCCTATGTCATCAACATAATACTGGTTAGACTAAAAAATAGGTTAAGGGGCACACAATAGAGTAGATGTAAGACATACAAAAGTATGAAAGGTAAAGAACTGAGAAAAACAACCAAGGTCTAAGTTTTCCAACTATATAATTTGAGGTTTTATATAATGCATAAATATAATCTATAGGTTTTAATGTCTTGGTTGTCACACATCTAATTATAAATACACTAGAGGCTATACATATAGGATTATGTTTTGACCCAATATCAAATAAAAATTAGTAACATAATATATGAATTTGTCAAAAAATTAAATCATCTAAAAAATATGAATACATTATTTATTACATGTCAAACATCAAAAAATAATATAGAACATAAGATAAGGGTAAATATATGGTGTGACATAATTAATTTATTCAATAAAATTCATCCCCAATTTTTTATTAGTTTGTGATAAGAACATGTAAAATAATTTGAATCTTGATTATTATAGTAAATCACATAAAAATTATGGAAATAATTGACATGTTCATGTTTATGCTATCAATGTCTTTGTCATGGTTTATTATGTTAGTAGGGGTCTATGAATGATATTTCATAAGGTTTTATAGTTCTAAATGTGTAAAATATATATTTTATAATCTTTCATTTACATAGATAAAATAAATGGAATGTTAAACATTCACTAATACTTAATATATGAATAAATAAATATATAGGAAGTCAAAGAGTCATGTAGACACTATAAGTAGTGCATAGTCATAGATTCTAAGCTTGCATATTTCTACTATTAATTATTTATAATTTGAACAAGGTTATTCGTAATTATATTTTATGATGTATCCTTATCCATATAATTTTATAAATCATAATATTATAATGTTAGTTCACATGTTCTATATATATTAATGATGGTTTATATAAGTATAATTGTTTTTAACATGTCTCAATTAAGCTCATCTTCACCTAATAATTCATAGAATAAATTCTAGTAATAATTAAGAACTTATTGTATAAATTCTACTATGAAAATTTGGAATTTTTATAATTTTAACATGTGCTTATGTATGAATTAAAATATACTATGATATTACCATTTCTTGATGAGTCATTCCAAGGACCAATGCTCATAATGGTACTATTACAAGGACCTTAAGAAGATAAGATGGCTAATAAAAGGGATACATTTTTTTTTTAAAATAATAGTTTGTTAGACTATAAATTTTTTTGATTAAATTATTACCTACCTCATGTATGGGGGACATATGCAAATTTAATGTGTGAACTACTTACATTGCTAGAAAAAACATTATCAAGACTAGATAACTCTTGTTTCCAACCTTTCAATAGATATAATTTTGAATGGCATAAAAAGGGGATGGAAATTTTAATAAATATGGAAATTGAGTGGCCCAAGTAATTGACCATTGAGTGATAACTATTAAGAGTGGGTACATATCTAATTTTTTTTTTCAAGGATACATTATATTTGAGACTATATATGATCCATTTTTAAGGGGGATAAGAGGAATTTCATTTGATAAATTACATATGCATGTAAATATGTTAGTTATGGAAAAAGATATGGCACCTAGTTCAAATGATAGGATATAGTCATATAATGTAGCATGTGAATGTGAACTAGTGGAAGGTTTATGATGGGAAGGTGAATCATTATGTCTAGACCAAAATGAAGCTAACAATAATGAAAAGAAAAATGGAAATCAATAAATTAAAATATGAAAGTAATATAATCCCACTTCAACTAGATCTATAAAAATACAAGATATGGAGTAAAAATCTTTTTTAGTATGTACAGTTAAAAAAATTATGAGTATTAGTATTAGGGAAGGGTTATAAAAGCTACGAATGAGTAGACATCCCTCACATGAAATATAGTTTTGGGCTAGAAGAAACCCAAAAAATCACCAAAGGAGATCAATAAGAATAAAAATCCTAGAATGGGAATGAGATCAAGATCATAGAATCAAGGAACAAACATCATAGATGATATTGAGAATGTTAGTGTTAGTGTTAGGGATCATATTTAACTTTGACATTTGTATATTGAATGTAAGGTGTTTTATTATTTTTAGGAATCTAGTGTTTAGATCTTAAATACTAAAGGTGTGGAATGATAGGAAAAATCTAATTTAGTAGGGAAAAATATAGATTTTAACTAATAATTATACAAGACAAAAAGAAATTAACTTAGCTAGATTCGAGATAAAAATGAAGATTTTGAGTTTGGAATTTGAGGAACAGGACTAGGATAGTGTCAAAAATCTAGCTCTAGCTTTTATTTTTTGATTAGATAGGAGTGCCAAAAATAAGACACCCTAGTGTTTAGAGCTATAGGCCTTCCTAGTGCTCTTATCCTAAGGATAAAATATTTTTAGTTTTTGTTCACCTGCTTAATATGACCATATGTACCAAATTTTAGGTTTTAGGAGTCATTAGAGCTTATTGTAGGTCTGATTCAATAATCAGTACCTATATTCTTCTACACACATGGAAACAACATATAGATAAATTTAAAAAGAATTAAAAATTGGGTTAAGAGAATAATGATCGCACAATCTAGAACCCATACTATTATGATTTCTACCTACATTAACCCTCAAGCTAGGGTCTTAGATCTGATGTAATCTTCCCTTAGGGAACTTGTATATATTCAACAAACATGATAGATGAAAGAATGAATTTCACCTAGGCCCTTCCTTGATCAAGAATTCAAGTCTATGTGTGATGCAAAGAAGTTGACCTATACTATTAGCTAATTTTTATTGTCTAATCTACCAAAGAAGTAAGTGCTAGATATAAAATGACTTGTGTAGTCCTTTATATAGGAGACTTATTATTTTAAATTTGGGAGATTTATTCACATTTGGTTGACATGGAAAAAAATAAGAATAAAGAAGATAAATGGGTAAGAATCATATAGTAGGATAAAGTGATCATTGGAATCAAATTTGTACTTAGACAATAGCATAAAAAACTAGACACCATGGGTTTCAGCACTATAGTCCTATTTGGGCACTGTTGTCTAGATGGTCCAAGACCTAGGAGGATAGAATAATCTTGGAAAGAGTGACCTTGGTTAGTAAGGGTTAAGTTTGGAATGTTAAAAAAGACTAGGAATGGTCATATAGGAATCTAAGATTTGAAACAAGACCAAGGAAAATAGGACAAAAAGACATGGCTAGATGCGAATAAGACTCATATTCTCTAGTTGGAGCCTCCTGTGAAAGGACTATGAAAATACATGATATGTGTAGTTGTTTAACCAATTTTGGGTGTATACATTTTCCCCCTTTTAATATAGTGATGTAATGAAATGAAGTACTAGAGTAAAAGAAAGAAAGAAGATGCATACCTAAACTTACTTGTATGGAGATAAGTGTACCAAAAAAAGGATCCAACTTTATAGCCAAGGAAGTGGATGGGGAAATTAATAGTGCTTAGAGAAATAAGGGTTCCTTATAATAGATTCCCCTTGTACTTAGAATTTGAATAATGCCTAGAGGAAGAAAGAATCCCTGTAATAGATGCCCCATGTGATGAATCTAAATAATGCTTAGAGAAAAAAGGAATCCTTATAATAGATACCCCCTATACTAAATTTGAATGAGTAATGAGAAATACTTTGAGGCCCAAAACTAATGTCTTCCCTCTATCCCACATAAACTCATGTATTCTAGAATGTGTGTATATAATCTATATGCTATGAAGAATAAGATCTGTCATGTCCCCACTCTGAATAATATGAACTGCAAATGAGAAGTGCTTAGATATCTAAAACCAATGTCTAACCTTTATCTTACACAAACTCTTAGGTCTGAGTAATGCTATGGACAAACCAATGTAGATAATCATATAGTCTAACCTAGTGATAACCTGGGTATGGTTGGCTATAATCTAAAACTCTGGTAAACATGTAAGAATAAAATGGTTTGTCTTGCTATTCTATATGTATAATCCTGGATGTTGAAGAACATGATCATCTATGTCACGCCCCTAAATATAGTATGTGAGTGATGCATTTGGATAGTCTAAAAATATGTATAACCACATGTATTGTGTTATGTCCTATGTGCAAAATTAGAGATAAAAATAAAGTGATATAAACTATGCCTAAAATCTACTATTTGGTCATAAAACTATGGCATGTTGTATAAAGTTGTATGTATGAGATGTGTAGTAATGTACATGCCCCAAATCTATTATCTAAGTTTGAGTTTGTATCAAAACCACTGTGAGTCTATGTCATTTAAACCAATGTATCTTAATAGTCTGTGTATTTGTAAATTGATGGTATATCCCTCTAGATGTCCAAGTGATGTTAAGTAACCTACATAAATAGAATCACTATATAATCTTGACCAATCTAAGTTAAGTGATATTAATTGACCCATATAATCTAAACCACTGTATAATCTAGATTCTAGAGTGTGAGAATCAAAGTGTATTTACCTATAGGAGTGGATAGGGATACAAGGTAATTTTTAAAGATATTAAGAATGATTCCCCCCTTTTGGGGAGAGGGATGAGATTTGTGATAGAGGAGGTTGATCCAAAAGTGATGAATAGTGGCATATGAATAGGAACTAGGTTGGTATTTATTGAATAAATTGATAGTCTATTTGTTTGAGTGGCGAGAGTCAAATTATTAGGATTGAAAGGTGTCTTTGATTGGTTAGGATCAAAGCTTGTATCTAGGTATAGTAGAGATGTAGAAATGTTCATGCCATGGTAGGAAAATGAGGTAGTAATAGATTGAACAGAGTGAAAAGTTGATTGATTGAATAGGTTGGGTTATTTGAATGTTTTGAATAAATGTTTTGATTAATAGGTATCAATTTGTAAATTAGGGTACACAAGAGGTATAGGGTGTGTGTATAATATATTAAGAAAAAGATGTAGTGAGAGAGAAAGGGTTATATGATGTCGAAGGGATCATCATCATGATTCTATGAAATCAAATGGTTTGTAAAATGGAGCTATAGGGTTCTAATTATGGGGAAAATGGTATTTTGATTTTGAATTAAAAAGTTAGTTGATATAGGAATTTTGATTGACTTTGGGTTCATTTGTGTAGTGACTAGTTTGAGATATTAGAGATCTAGAGTGAAAAATGGCTCAGAGATGAGCACCTTTAGTGACTCAATTTAAGTAGATGACAACCTAGATTTAAGTTGATAGAGAGATTATCCTAGTGAGTAAGATAAACACTTGATTTTTACCTATTTAGAACCTTATTTTGGATAGTTTTGAGCTATTTTAAGTAGTCTAGGAAAGCTTTTACTAGTTTAAGTGCTCATATCTTGGAGTCAGCACTGTTGTTCGAGATGTAGCACTACTATCCAAGTTCTATCACTATTGTCTAATGCTAGTGTCCTATAACGTTATTGTATATTGTGGATGGTTTTTTTCAATTTTCGAGTTATTCCTACTTTTGTACTTCATAGTTATTTTTCCTAGCATGGTTGTCTAATATATAGTCTAATTTTTGGTGTTTTCAAGGTGAGGTATAGATGCAAGAGTTCCATAGAGGTTAGGTGATGGAGACACTAAGGATGCTACCATTATATGTTGTTAATCGTGTCATTATAGATAGAGTGAGGTTGGGTCATGTGTGTGACCGAGGTCTAGTGTAATGGGATAGGTACTTGATTACCACCTTATGTGAGAGGTGAAATGCTAATACATGTATGTTCTAGCTTCCTACTAGGGAGATCACTATTACTTTAGAGGTTTATATCTCATTTTGCATTTGCCAATTAGTGAGTGATGGGTGACACTATAGGATGACATGGGTGTTGATGCCATTGATCATGCATCCTTGTATTTTGTTAGTATGCCTTTAGGTGTGCATTATAAAGGTAGTGATAGCAATGTATTACTATCAATTATTGTATAGTTGAGTGTTATGTGCCTATAGAAGTGGTTAGCTATATTGTTAGCTTCTTTTATTATAGTAGATAATGGTGAAGTGTCAATTGTTTATAGGATATATAGGGTGGCTCATAGCATTGAGATGTATGGTACTATGTTCTCATGGGGAAAGACTATACTCACCCATTTATATAGAGATTATGATCACATAATAGTTGTGTGACTAGCAAGACTATACTGTGTTCTAGGTGTGACCTGTCTATCATATTTATAGGATTATGATCACATAATAGTTGTGTGATTGATTAGATTATTGAGGGTGAGTTGGGCATATCCATAACCATTTAGTGAGTGATGGATGAGTGATTTGGCTATTTGATCTCCTAACATAGATCACTAAAGGAGGATGCTAGATAGATTGGTGGCTAGAGATATCATATGGAGGCCCTATAAAGGATTCCCTGAATGGCCTAAGGATGGAGAGTAGATACATTACATGAGGGTAATGTGTTGTTTACATGATCATTGGTATGGAGTATATGAGCACTTTTAGTATGAGTATATGACTAAGTAGTTTGGAGCTAGATATGATGTTCTTCTTATAGCATGGGTATGGTTGAGGAGTGCATAGGCACTAGTGAATGTAGGGGCTCATGTGAGACATACTAAGGTTGAGTTGTCATCATTACCTTTTGATGCATGAGATCTAGTTATAGATATTCTTGATGTAGATGACATGGGATGCACTAAAGCATATATTGTATAATGGGCTAGGCATCATTGGGATCCATTATATTCTATAGATGGAGTGGATGTTACTACATATGAAGAGCTTGATCTGATCTAAATGATGCAAGGTGATCAATGATTGTATTTGAATTGTACCTATATGTGTGATTTAGTTTAGATTTGAAGGTATATATCTAATGTAGTGTTATACTTCATATGTGTGTAAGTGGGGTGGGATGTGCATAAGATGGGGCACCTACTAGGGTGGGGAGGGGAGATGATTATTTCTTAGATACCATCATTGAGTCAACACTTTGAGAGCTCATGTGGAATATTCAAAATGATGCAGTGGAAAAGGGTTTGATAGAATGAGTGATGGTTCCATCTAGTGTGTATGTTCATTTGTTTGATAAAGCTACTATAGTTATAGCTGCATTTGTTAAGGCAATAAGAGAGAGATGAACTTAAAGCTAAGTTAGATAAGCATAAGATTCCTCCACTTGATTATGGCATAGTGAACACAAAGATTATGGATGACTATATGGATATTCAATGATGATATGTACACTTGCGTGAGGAGCATGGTTGGCTATTGGAGTGAGATAGTTAACACAAGAGGCACTTGAGAGCTTGGACAAGTACAAGGTCATCAAGTCCATAATATTATCTAACACTTGATGATATATAGACTTGTGTGAGGAGCATGGTTGGATATTAGAGTGAGATAGTGAACAGAAGAGGCACTCGAGAGCTCAAGGAGTTACATGGTCATCGAGTGTTAGATAGGATTATGGAACTAGTACTAGAGGAGAGAATGAGACTGAGAGTGAGGGCATGATGCCCATTCATGATTGAATTTTTTGATATAGTGTATATGTATTTGAAAACTTAGTGATATATATAGATGTTGGTTTGATTTTGGTTTTACTCATACTCATGTTATGGATTCCAGAATATGTTGGTATATTGATTATAAGTGGTTGATTTACAAATAGTTAATCTTGGTATTGATTTTGAATTTACATTTTCTTGGTGAAATAGTATATGGAATATGTGGTTTAATTATTTTGATATGTTTGGAGGTGTTTTTTAGGTTTGATTTGTGATTATATGTAAGTAAAAATTTATTGGTTTTTGTAATTTGTAAATTTTTTGGATAAACTGCATTGGGTCTAACATTTGGAAATTGTTTGGATAAATTGATTGGGTTTAATAGTGGTAAAATAGGATTTGGTAAGATCTAGAATTTGATAGTCTAGTTGTAGCTATGGATAGTTATTTTGAATCAAGAATGTTAGTTTTTAGTATAGGGGGGAATGTAAGATAACACTATGTGCATATTACTTCCATGAGAGTGGCTCAAAAATGCAAAGGTTATCTAGATATTTGGCTCCATCATTTTTGAGATAAGTGAAGCTTATGAACTAAGACTAGTATGACTATTTATTTGCATATTGTATCACTATCTCAACCTTGTTGACCAAGTGAATAAGTGCCCATACTACTCATGCTAATAGGAATGTGATTTATATCTGATACTACATGTTGTGTAATAACATAACTTTATGTAAAGATTTTGAAAAATACAACTCGACTGGATGTGAAATTGAAACTATGTGTTGTGGAGGAGGCTTGTCGATTCACAATCATAGTGGATTGCTATGTGAAATAACACTATGTGGCATCTATTATGATGTATGTGACAAAGAAATAAATCAAGATGAAATTATAACATGTGATGGGGGTTCATATAATCTTAACCATAACAAGTTTCTACATGATATAAGACACTAAAAATCTACCCATAGTGAATAATTCTCATGAGTAGTACCTTGTTATTGTGCCTATGACTCTGCTAGATATGTATATGGAACTATACTATGTATTCCCTGGACTATAGTGCTATATGTAGGTTATTTTCATTATACTAGTTTCTAAACTTTCAAAGGTGGTGGAATGGGAGATCTTCTATGAGATTCTATCTTAAAACTTACATTGTGTTCATGATGAGTGATTGATGATTCTTGTAAAGGAATGTCCTGGGATGACTCAATCATGGAGGAATGAAGTATAGGGTTCCATGATGGAGGAGATATCAATGTCCCTTATGTTAGTTCTATAATTTCATTATCAACACATCTAGTGATGCAATCTCTAAGTCCAAAATAGTCATTATCTTTATGTCCACATATATGATGATAATTGTAGAAATGTTAATGTGGCTATCTATGTAATTGATGTGGATCTCATCGATGAGTATAAGGTATAAATATTAGCTTATTATCTAGTAGTGATGATAATATGGTAGATGGGCTATCCCATTGTGAATCAAACTATAGTGGTGCTTTGATGTTGTTCTTTGTATTACATACTAATGGTTTTGCTCTAAAAAGTGGCTCTTTATTCTTAACTAGTTTCTTTTCTAGTTATGATCTCCTATCTTGTCTAGGACATGGTGGGTGTTGAGTGTTGGGAGCTATATCTAGATATGCTACTATGAAATATAGAGTGATACAATCAACTAAATCTACCTCAATCAATCCCAATTTATTTTCCAAAGATAAAACTATATAACACAAATGTCTAAAACAAGACTCTATCTAATATAGTAGATGATCAGGGATAGGTTTGTGAAGTCCTTTGATAAAGATATGTTGAATCTCTAGATTTATTAGTTTTTATATCAATCTTAACATGTGACCCTTGAATCTTAAGATATATTCATTAATCGGCTTTGAAGAATTCTTATGTAATGTGGCAAGTTTATCATATGTAACATGAAGGCCTATGTTTACAATGTGATATATGATAAATGCTTCCTATAAGTCATCATATGTGTGCAATGAACCAATGTAGAGTAGATGAAAAAACTAATTTTGTGCTTCCCCCACTAATGTCTACTAGAATAATTTGATTAGAATCAATAGGCTCGCATGAGATAACAAAGCGTTTCAAAAGGCCTAAAGGTGTATGAATGGATATCTAGTTCCATCAAAATGAGGTAATGATGGTATCTCAAAATGCTTCAAAAATGAAGCTTTTATGAATGTCTTTAGAACAAGGTTACCATGTAGATCATTAGCATCCATCCAAGACTTTTAAGCTTTCTTTTCCAAGGTAAGGAGATGTACTTGGTCTTGTAATTCACCAACTACATGCATCAAAGAGATGATATCTTAGGATGGTATATTAGTATCCTCAAGTGGTTCATTTAATCATTGAACTTGATTATTAATTTTACCCATGGGAAAGATGCATTTTGAAATTGGATCATAAAGAGGGGGTGTGCTCACTTGAACCTTGGGATTAATGGTATCTTAGACCTTACTAGAGGGGTCAAACTATCATTTTATTTAGGTGAAGGGTGAGAATTCGGTCTTATCATAATGAGGGGTGGCTTGGTGATTAATGGTATTATTAGTTTTTTGTGAATCACATTTAAAATACATAGAATATGTAGTATTTTTACTGATATGTGCATCATTTGAAATAGAATCATTCATAGAATTAGGATTTAGAATTTAACATGCATTTTTTTGGGAAAATAAGTGAGAGAAGAGTTAAAAACATGAGATGAATATTATTCTTTACTATGTGCATAATTATCATCATCATTATCATATATGTGATATTTTTGATAATCACTCTCATTTTCATATTCATTGGCATGCTCACTATCATATTCATTATCACTTCCATTATTTCTAGGGACAGGTGTAAGAGAATAATTTAATTCCTTTCTAATACGCAATAAGTTATCATTTGAGATTGAAATGTCATGTGCATCTATGTTATCGATGGATGAAAGACATGCATTATTTTCATGTGCAATATGAGAATTAAGAGTGAGGGATTTATCATTTGAACATTCTTATTTTGACAAACTAGAGTTAAGAACATGAGATACATCATTTGTATTATGCATTGGTAATTTGATTCTATTGCATTTATATTTTTGTAATTTGAACATTGAAGTAGAAAAAGAGAGAGAGAGAGAGATTAGGTTAACATGGAAGGAAATCATCACCAATAAGAGGTTCACTTGGAAGTGCATGACTAATTTGTTTATTTTGTGCATTATGTATAGGAGAATGAGGCGAGAAGTATTTTTCCCATTTATCAAAAGTATTTCTTTAGAAGAAGGTGTGAAAGAGATAGATCTAAGAGGTGAAGATGCATCTAATTTTTCATCACTATCACTTTCATATGCATGATAATATTCCTCATTATAAAAATAGTAGTTATCTTCATTTTAAATAAAAGAATTTTCCACATTTATTTGATAGATACAATTTTAGTAGGATCTTTTACCCTTATATGCTTTTAATCAGAGCTCTAACTAGTCTAGGACACAATTAAGGGCCTATATTCCTAAGTATAAAAGTACCAAAATTACCAACAATGGTTACAACCAGCCTGAGAATACCATCAATGGCTAAAACTAGCCTAATACCAATGATTGACCATAATCATCCTCCAATACCATTTAAGATTTGAAGTTGGGTGGTGCTTGTATCAACCAATTTGCTTTACCAACTCACCCACATCTCATTGATTTCATTTTCCACATTTTAACTAATGTGTAATTTTGTAAATTTGTCCACTCATTATCATAATTATGAAAAAAATTAAGAAATTTGTCTATGGGATGAGAGGAAAGAAGTGATTTAGTGACCATTTTATTTCTTTCACCACAAAGAATATGAAAAATTACTATTAAGAGAATAAATGAAATAATAAATACAAACAAATAAATTTTAAAAATACTTGTGACTATCTAAATAATTTGCAAAAAATTCAAAATTAATTTCTAAAAATTGAAAGGTTGAATGGTTTTAAGGTGGAGAACCTAGTTTAGGAATTTAGGGGTTTGAGCTAGAATTTTAGAATTTAAGGCTATATTTTAAATTCTAAAAATTATTTGAAGTAGGATAAATGCACAAAAAATTATATAGAAATTAGAATTTTGAAACTAAATTTTTGTACAAAATAACTACTAATTTATAAATTTTGAATTTTTTTTTGGCACACTAAATAATTTTCAAAAACTTTGAAATTAGTTTTTAAAATTTGTAAGGGAAGGAAACTTGGGGTTTGAAGACCTAGTTTGAAAATCTAGGGTTTTAGAATTTTTGAAAATTATGGCTAGAATTCAAATTATAAAACTATTTTTGAATGGAATAATTGCACAAAAAATTAGTATAAAAATCAAAAATTTGTAAAGTAATTTTTACTTAAAATATGAAGGAAAAACCCCAAGGGTACCTAGGGTTTTTAATTTGTTTGAAGTAAGTCGGGTTCACCAAATATTTTATTATTTTTAGGAATCTACTATTTATATCTTAAATAATAAAGGTCTGGAATGAAAACAAAAATATAATTTAATAGGGAAAAATATAGATTTTAACTGATAATTATACAAGACAAAAATAAATTAACTCAGCTAGATTCTAGCTAAAATAGAAGATCTCAGTTTAGAATTTGAGGGGAAAGACTGAGACAATGCTAGAAATATAGCTCTATTTTTTATTTTTTGATTGGATATGAGTGGTAGAATTAATAAATCCTAGTGTTTGGTGCTATACTCCTTCATAACATTATTATCTCGAGGCTAAAAGCTTTTTAGGTTTTGTTGACCTGCTCAATATGACCATGTCTACCAAATTCTACATCCTAGGAGTCATGAGATCTTATTTTAGGTCTATTTTAATCTTTAGTACCTATATTATTCTACACACATGGAAACAAAAAATAGATCAAAACAAAAAGGGGTATAAAATGGGTTAGGGGAAGAATGATGACATAATCAAGAACCCTTGTTATTTTGATAGCTACCTACATTAACCCTTAAGCTAGGGTCTTAGATCTGATGTAGTTTTCCCTTAGGAAATAAGAATAATAAAAAGGCATGATAGATGAAATAATTAATTTTGCCTAAACCCTTCCTTTATATGGCATGCAATTCTATTTCTGATGTAGAGAAGCTGAACTATATTATTGATTGATTGTTATTATGTCTAATGTGCCAAAGTAGTAAGTAATAGAAATAAAATGCATTATGTAATCCTTTATATAAGAGACTCATTATTTTTAACTTGGGAGCTTTATTCACATTTGGCCTATATGGGAAAACTTAGGAACAAAGTAAAGAAAGGAGTAAGAATCATATAGAAGGAGAAAGTGACCATTGGAATAAAATGTATACTTGGACAATAGGCTAAAGGGTTTGGGACCTGGGAGATGGAATAAGCCTAGAAAGAGTGACTTGGGTGAGTAATGATTAAGTCTAAAATTTTATGAAAGATTGAGAATAGTCAAAGAGGTATCTAGGATATAAAACAAGACCAAGGTAAATTAGACAAAAAGACATGGCTAGATGAAAATAAGACTCATATTCTCCATTTAGAGTCTCCTATGAAAGGATTGTGAAATGACATTATATGTGTGGTTGCTTGACCAATTTAAGGTGTATATAAAATTTCATTATTTTCATAACACATTATATGGATAAGGGTTTAAAAAAATCATGTTTATTTCATTTACCAAGAATGCATCCCCTATGTCATCACTATTATTATAACCAAGGAATCCAAAAGTTTATTATGAAATTGTAGAAACTAGTAAATGGTTCAAAGAAGTTTTAGAAATATTAGATAGGTAGATAAAAAAGTACCTAATCAAGCATATTAGATAAGTCAAGTGTGTCAGTTGTGTTAGTAAGAATCACTACTAGTTTTAATACATTAGTGTTTATACCCAAAAAAATAATGGAAAGTAATCCTATTGCAAGTGGAATAACATTCCTTTCAAGAGATGTTTTGAAAATTTTATCGCATGATAGATCCATAAACCCTAAACAAGTTTGTGTTGACTTTTTTAATGAGTTGGGAAACCAAGGTTCTTTAAATGGATGAGGATAAACACCTTAAACTTGTATGTACATTAATTGATAGAGATATATATTTTATATATAAGTGTAGATTCCCTAAATCACCATTATAATATGTAATAATTAAGTTGGTGTAGAGATATATATTTTATATATAAGTGTAGATTCCCTAAATCACCATTATAATATGTAATAATTAGGTTGGTGACATAATATAAAAGATACTAGTGCTTGATCCAAACTATTTAGGACCTCAAAGAAAAAAATTTAAAATGATTATAATCAATTTAGGACTATGATTAGAGGTTCTTAGATGTTATGACACAAAATGATAATTAATTTTATAGATTCAAATAAATAAGCTTAGTTTATGGCCAAATAATAAATTATGGTTAACGATAGCACATACCTAATTTAAAATGGAATCATACATTATCGTATTTGAAATGAGGGTTAATCATATTGAGGACCCTAGGGATCCTTAATGGAGGACCCTAGATATACTAATTCCAAGTTAGACATGATGAAAAAATAAATGGAGGAGATGTAGGAGGTGAATAATAAAAATAAATATATATGTTGTATAGATTATGGATATGAATGTAATCATTGTAATGATTGTCCTTATAGTAGGAAAAGGTAATGTAAAATTTTTCATAAATGGAATAATTATATTATAAATTATTAGTTAGTGAAAATTTATGCATGACAATGTTAGAGTATAAATTATAATTTTTTTTAAGTCAAAAACTTATGATGATAATATTTTTTGACATTAAATATCTCAAATATGATATCACTAGGATTTTATTCCAAGTAAATACACCTTTAACACTACCAAAATAGTATAAAATTGTAGTGTAAGATATATAGATGCATTATTATGGAAATTAGGCCCCAACATCACCCTAATATAAATCAATATGGAAACCTAATTATCCATAAAACTATTTAGGATAGGTTCCATCTTAACCTCAATATCAACTAGGTTGGGTACTTCTTTAACCATATATAAAATTTGTGGCCTATAAGAACCATTCGTAAGGTTAGGGATAAATGTCTAGGAAATTTGGTACCAAGGGGTTAATATAGACATAAATAGGTATATCAGTAGCCATGATATCATATAAATTTATAATTATGTGGGTAAATTAATCGCATTACATGCAATTGTCTTAATATTCCTAAAAAATACATATATTTTGCATATTGTAAAACATCCAACCAATAAAATAATGAGGATCACCTCACACTTAAGAAATAAAATAAATATACAAGAAAGTGAAAGGTAAACATGGTTAAATCCATGTATAATCAACTTATAATTGTACATCTTGTTATAATGATTCAACATAAATAGAAATGACTTTGATCTTTGGATATTCCAAATGATAGTAAGACCTATAATGTAAGATGATAAATAATTGGATATAATAATAGATAATTTTTTTTTCAATGAAGTGGTCAAAATATTATAGTAAATAATAATATAAGATATAAGGTGTGTCGATGTGGTGAACATGGAATAAAAAATTTATGGTAAAAAAAAGTGAATTCTAAAAAAGCAAGGAGTAGTGAATTCACTCATTGATATTTTTATATTGAAAATTGAGAATAAAAGTTTGTGCATTGTTGATGTAAAATATATAGTAAAAAAAAAAAGTATAGGTCATGAAGGGCAACCTCCCAATAGTCAAAGTATTAGCTGTCAATATTACAATATAAAAAATGACCCCAAATGTGTGGTACAATAAAATGGAAATATAAATAAAACACACCCAGCCCATCACCCAAAATAGGTGTGGAAGCAGAAACCAATAACTACATAATCATGTCATCAAATTCCCTCCTATAAGTAGTTCAATCCATATTAGTATCATCATCAAAATCAAAATCCACATGAATAGGTCTCAATATAATGTTAAGCTTCACATTAGATCTCATATGTTCTAAACTAGTGATCAAGAGTTGAGTGAAGTGGCCAAAATTATTAAGCAAAGACTTCATTTTATTATATTTGACATATTCTATCACATCATCAACTTCTACATCACTACCCCTTTCAATGAGTTTTTCTAGTTTACCAACAAAGACATTCACATTGTATTTAATCATTTTCCAAATCTCTCTTTGCTCATCATAACATTACATTAGAGAGGGGAGAAAAGAGGGGTGAAGAGGTTAATTATAATACTTTCCTTAATATAATAAATCAACCTCAAGATCCAAAAGAATAATTATATCCTCAACTTCCTTGATCAAGTTATCATGAATTTCCAAATTAGCATTTTGCCCAACCCAAATTACGTCATTGTTAGAAACAAACTAACTATCAACATAATTATTATCAGACTAAGACAAATTAACCCAATCATGGACATGATCATCTACCTGGTCAAAATATACATCATTGATACATTCCTATTCATGTTTATAAACTTTTACTTTGGTAGCCAGACATGACACATTCCCCAATCTAGGATATCTATCAGAGTTAATCAAGAAATCAGAGGTGATTTTTAGCATCCAAATCCTCAATAATTTTTCTAATTGCACTTGTGGTACCTTCAAATATAAGAAAATATGCAAGGAAATAATTCTAACATTGACTTCAATAGTGAAGTTAGTAAGCATGCTAGTCTTTACTTGGAAAACATCTAGGTTCTTTTACCTCCATAATAACCACAATATTTCAATTGAAAAAATAAGACAAAACTTATGAAGAAAGGGTGGACTTTACTTTTAGGAAACACGTATCCAAAATCAATATTCAACCATCTAATCTCATAATCAAAGATAATAGCCCAACCTTTAATGTAATAGATCCAAATTTTAGAATCATATGGACAACAAAAAAAAGTACTTAATAGATTCAATATCACTATAAAAGGAATAATAGGATGAAATAATCCACTCGTAACCATAACACTACCAATACTAATTTTATTATAAATTAATAACCATCTAAAATAGGACTTCTTGGGTTCAATATAAGATGCCCATATAACATCAAACCTAAAATAATAAGAATGTAGGGGATCATAAACACTATAAATTTTATTAAGGGTAATAAAAGGGACTTTAGAAAAAGAGTTATTATCATATAACATATTATTGGAGAACCCACAGAGGGAAGGACACTTCAACCATTTAACACTTTCCCAAAATTCATCCTCCTCATCCATAAAAGATACATTATTATTTCCATGTAGAGCCTTTAGTAATATAGTATATGTCCTATATTGAGAATAATGAATTTTAAATCTAGTTCAAACTTCCACCCATGAGGCCCAACCATTTTGTGAATAGAGATCTTTAAAATTCCTCAACCCTTTAGTGAACCACTAAAAGGTAGAACAACACATGTTGAGTGCAAGAGACCTCATGTTAACACAAATATTCCACCATATAGATATATATCCCTAGAATCATGTCCCAAACCAGTTGAATATATGTTTATTAGTGATAAAAGGTTTGATAGAAACCTAGGCAAACTAGATAAAATCAAAGATGAGAGAGCCAACCATTTTAACTAAAAAGGGACCTATAAGAAGGTTTATAAGATCAATTTCTTTCCAATCTGGTTTACCTTTGGGGAAGCCTTATTTCTTACTAAGAATTTTCAAGGCTCTTCACCCTTAAAATATCTAATAATACATTTAATAACAAGAGTAATACCTTGAATCATTGGGTCTTTTAGGCAAAGGCCCCTAATTTTCTTAGGCTTACAATAGAATTGCCAAGAAACAACATGTCTTTTTTTAATCCCTTTTCCACCTGACCATAAGAAATACATATTAATTATATGAATCATATTGATGTGAGATTTAAAAAATAGGTATCAATAAGAATAATATATGATTTAATAAGCTAAAACTTTTTGATAGATATGAATCCTATGAAGTAAGGAAAATAAGTGGCCTTATTATTTCTCAATCTTCTTATTGATATTTAAAAATATATATTCCCACATGAGATTGAAATAGGGGGTAAGATCAAAGGGATTACTTATATATATATATATATATATATATATATATACATATATATATATACATATATATATGTATATATATATGTATATGTATATATATATGTGTGTGTATATATATATGTATATATATATATATATATATATATATATGTATATATATATATATATGTATATATATATATATATATGTATATGTATATATATATATATATGTATATATATATATATGTATATATATATATGTATATGTATATATATATATGTATATGTATATATATATGTATATATATATATATATGTATATATATGTATATATATATGTATATATATATATACATATATATACATATATATATATATATACACACACATATATATATATACATATCAATTGTTTATATATATATATAAACAATTGATTAGGCTCTTTCCATTCTAAGATAAAAGGTGCAAGACAAACTGGACAATTGGCCTTCCAAACTAGTATATAAGATTTATAAATATCCACTTTGGATTCAGATGTATAACAATATATTTTTATCCTTAAGGATACCTGGGATAATTTTTATTCTTCAAGATTGAAAAATAAAATAGTATAATCTACAAATAGGACATCAATCAACTCAAATTCATTAGGTAGAGAAATTACTTTGAATAGGAAACTCACTTTTGAGGTTCTTAATAGGTAATTAAGGGATTCAACCACCAGCACAAATAAAGAAGGGGACAATGGGAATAATTATTTGATAGATAATTAAAGAGAAAGTGTATTATAAATCTCCCCATTCACTTAAACAATAGTAGGTTCATCTTTAAATAGAATATTAATCATTCTAAAAAATCTATCTTGAAATTTAAAGGCTCTCAAAATTATTTCAATGAAGGGCCATTCAATTTTATCATTATCTTTCTCAAAGATGAGTATAATCATGCCCACATCCTACTTGGAGTATCAGACCCAATACATCCCCTCTTAGATAGTGATAAGATCATCCTAAATATATTTTCCCTCAACAAAACCAATTTGAGTTTAATATACTATTGAAGGAAGAAGTGAGGACAAATGTTTGGCCAATATTTCTATGAAGAATTTATAGGAGGCATTAAGGAGAGTGATGGGTCTCCAAATTTTGACCTAGTTGGAATCCCCATACTTGGGGATGAGATTAATAACACCCATATTTATTTTTAGGTCAAAATAACCAATATAAATAGGTTTAGTATAGACCTCCAAACAATCCTTGGCCTTCCAATCCATGTTTTCTTTGAAAAAATTAGTATGGAATCAATCAATACCCAGATCTTTATCATTTTTAATAAATTACTAGTCTCTTTAATTTCATCTACAGTAATAGCCTTATGCATGCAGTTGGATTTCACTTGTGAAACCTTCTTTGGTATACAATGATCATAAAGAGATATGTTCTTCTCAGTATGAAAGTTTGATCCATATGACAAAAAGAGATAGAAGTAGAAGTTGATTAAGGATTCTTTAATTATACTAGGGTCATGGGATAAATTACCTTGGGACTCAATACCAAGAACTTTTATCTTCTAGTTTTTAATTTTTATAAAATGGAAGAATAATTTGGACCTCTTATCACCAACCTTGAGCCAAGTCAAATGAGAGCAAATATATGCTCCTCTAGCAAGGTAACATTAATATTTCCTGATTTGATGCTTTAGAGAATTGAGTTCATCCACAAGCCTTCCATTAGAGGGGTCAATTTGAAGTCCACTTTTAGCCAAAATTAATTTTTATTGAGTGATATTAGTATATGTTTTAGTGCTATTTACCCTTAAATTATCCATATGTTCTTATAAATTTCTTGGAAAATTCCATACTAGAGTTACACTTCATAATGATGGAAGTAGATTTGCATGATATCCTCCATGTGTTCCAAGAAGATTGAATGTCATTAATACAAACTTGATCATCCTAGTGAGTGATATTAAAATTGTAGATCCATTTAAAATAAGCATAGTATTTACCAACATCATCACTCAGGGAGACACCAATCTCAATGGGATGGTGATCAAAAATGGTGAAGGGTATATAATTGACCACATTCCTAGATTTGTTTCGGGTCACCTAAAAGGATTCACTATTCATGTACATACTATCAAGTCTAGAATAGAGATTCTCCCACTAATTTGGTTATTACACTAGGTATACCATATACCTTTTCTCTACTTTTTACCTTTATGAAGAGGATCAAAGATACTGTAGATTCTCTTAAATTTGGATCAAAATAATAGTTCATTGCCTTTCCAAGACTGAGGATCCCCTTTAATTTTATGCTTTTTCTCCTCCACCATGTTGAAATCACCTCCAAAGACCCAAGTGATATTTTTTACATTGGTTGCAATCCATTTACAAAGCTCAGATCTCTCTCTATAATCATTAGGAGTATCTATGTTACAAAGACCAAAATAGTGATTATTTTTTTTCCAATAAAACCTAGACAACTCTATGATAGGGAGAAAAATCATGATCAAAATAAACTCTAAACAATTAGGGTTAGTCAATATGGATACCCCTTCTTTACCTCTTTGATGATTGGTAGAAAATGGAGCAACATCTGTATTAATAAAATTAAGGACCAAGGATAGTTGGGAGCCCATAGATTTAACTTATTGAAGAAAAAATAAGTCCAACTTCTCACTAGATTGTATGAACTAACTCATAATAGGTTCTTATTAGGGGATTCCAAACCTGTAACACTCATTGATCTTTATAAAATGAGGATATATCATAAATTATTAGGTCATACCACAAAGTGGTAGTAAAAATTTAAGATTGTTTTCTATGTGAAAATAAAGAAACCATGAGATATGGATGCCAAAATAGATATCAAAATTATAGTATATGAGATTTTAGGTGTTTTATTTTATATATGGAGCACTTTCAACATGATTCCAAGGTCAACTTTAGAATTTATTCAAAAATTTATGCTAAGCTGCGTTTAAATAAATTTTATATTAGTAGACTATGGCTATGTCAAACCTAGTTGTATATTAGTAGATGTAATAATAAAAGTGGTTGACTTATGTCTATGAGAAAACTTTGAGGTTATAAATATCAAGACACATGAGACACACTATCCTACATTAATTAGTTGGAAGTGGTTTTATGATGGTCAGATGATTATAAATACTATGTATAATTAGTTAAATTATTATTAGGATGATGTTATCATTGTCAATCTAATAAGTAAATTGGGATACAATCCATAAATGATACCAAAATATCCTACATCACCTTCTACCCATATATTTAAAATTTTCTATAAGGTAGATGCTAAACCAAAAAATAAGTGGTATAACAACATACTTTCACATAATTATCATAACCCACACACATTTCAAAAAATTCCATGGGATTTTGGAATTTTCATAGTAAACTAATTCACATTCAAAAAATTTCATATCCATATCAAAAATTGGGATAAAAATCACCTATAATGCAATCACCCAGTAGGTTAGAGATAGAATATATCTACCATTAGTTGTGACAAACCAAGATTAGTTGGAGATGACAAAGGAATTAAAAATATTTTATCAATTAATATATTATATTAGTGGGGACTCTAATATGGATATGAAAAATTAGAAATACTGTGACCATGAATTAAGGCTAATGTGCATAGTGTTTATAACCAATCGATAGATTGATTCCTATTTTAAAAAAGAGGATTTTATTAGAACTTATCAAGAAGTTGGAATCACATGTTACTATTGATGAGGGTTTTAATCACACTAAAGGACTTATGAGGTAAACTCTAATGTTTTAATATTGATGAATCAAAATTCACTACAAGGCATGAGTTGTGAGGTATTCAGTTTTATCAACAACCACTTGGTTGAATAGAATCAAAGCATAGGCTACTTAACATAGATGTGAATGGATGGATGGAACTAAAAAAAATATAAATATACCTGAAATGGTTGGATGATCATGAATCTAGAATAGGTAGGACCAAAAAAACTATAAAAGGAGGGAAATGTAGGGCAATAAAGAAAGATTTCTATCAAAAACCAAGAAAACTCCCAAGTTGGATAAATGAAAGGTATAAGTTCCATAAATAATGAATAAATATAGATAATTTTGCATTAAATAAAATTAAACATAGTAAGGAGTCTAAAGATAAAATATATATATTCAACTTAGAGTTATTGGCTAAAGGTTTCTGCCACTAGAATTGTAGTTATGCATCCAGAATGGGAGATTAAAACCAAAAAAAAGGGGGAAATCTAGATATATTGTTGAAAAATAATAAAAAATATGTCAAATAAATTTATATACCATTTATTAATTACTTATTAGACACATTCCCATTACTCATATATGCATATAAATCTAAAATAGCTTGTGCTCATTCCTAATTGACAAGAACTAGTGACTAAGATAATAGATCATTTAAAATAGTTTTTACACATAATGAGTTACTGAATACATCAAAAATATTGAAATTATTAATTTTTAAACATAAATTTGGATAATAAAATGCATATAAAGACCAACATATAGAACACTCCAAAAGTTTCCTTTGTTGTATTGAATGTTGAATTCTCCTTCTCTTACAATTGAAATTTGCATGTTTATATAGACTTAGAGAAGGGGTATCCTCATATTCCTAGTTGATTTCAAATTTTAAATATTTTTATAGTTATGTTAGAATTTGATTCTAATTTTTAACTCATGTTTCAATATTTGAGCATGGTTTTAAACCATGGTTAAAATTTGGTTGAATCCACTTGACTTTAGCTTCTACAAGTTGAAGATTAAAACCATAATCTATTAGTGGTTACAAGATCTAGCAGTTCTATTGTAGTAATATAATGAAATATAGATTATATTGATAGTCTTAATCCATATAGTTGGAACCATTTTAAAAATATTTGATCTAAATCTAAATTTGAATCACCTAGTCAATTTTTCCACAACTTATTTATGAGGACTTAAATTACCTAATTGACTTTATCCATAGATTTATCTTCCATAATTTCAAATTTTCCTTTTGAATGCCATTATTAATGCTATTATTATTCTACATTTTCCTTTTATATACTTTTTCTATGTGTTTTGATGTGTCCTCAATTGTAAAATTTATGCTAATTACATTCTTCCTTTTAAATGCACAAAATTATGATACTTGGAAGTCTCTTAAGCCTTCACTTTATAACCTCGATCACCACTAACTCATTGTTAGCCATTTACAAGGATAATCTAATGGTTGATGGGCTAGAGGCTCATTGCACAACTCCATGTTCTCTTCATGGACTTGGTCTAGGATGGTGCCAAGTGTATCCATCATAAACTCATGATATATTAAGCATCTAGGATATTGATTTTGGGTTCTAATGTTCCAAATGACTACTATATGGATGGTTTAAAGGACCTCAAGACCTCATAGGACTATCCAATACTTAGATATAGTTCATATCTCAGAGTCATTGAGACTAGGACACATGGATAACCTAGGAAACCTTGAAAGACTCATTAAATTTTGATTATGGATATTTTTTTGAAGTTTTGTGTTACCAGGATTAGGACATGTGTATGTACCATAGAGTCTTAGAGATTTAGATAAATTTTACTATGGTTTTTGTTTTTAAGATCCCCCTCACTAAGATTGAGACATGTGGATGTTCGATAGTATATGGAAACACATTTAGAACTATAAACTTTTAAGAATGTTGAGTAATTATGGATAACATGGTTAATCCATTGGATTATTGATGGTTGATATTGGGGTTCATAGTATTGTAGAATCTGTAATAAAATTGACATATCAGAAGTTATTTGTAATCACTAAAAAAACAAAAATTTGAAATGGGATTAATACATTAGTCTAAAACTAATATATAAAGCTTTCAAAGAATGAATTTATTTTATAAAGGCTAATACATGTGCATAATATTTAATATATAATTAAAAAAGTATTGCATTAAAGGATTCAACTAAAGCATAATGGAGGTAAAAAATAAAATTATAGTCTTAGGCATTTGAAGAATACATTAATCAAAAATATAAAAAATATATATCAATCTCATCTTCTAATACAACATAGGGAAAATGTCATTATACATGTGAACATGTCAAACTATCATAAATTTTGAATACATGATTCCATAGCATTCAATAATAACATTTTATGATATTTTTAAATAATTAGGGTTTCTAAGGTTTATATACCAATCAAAATATTTCAAAATAATCATGGGTCCCTATTTGACAATATGAATATGGGGAGGGGGGTTGCTGTTGAGAAATTATAGTTAAACAAAAGATACATATTTAATAATGTTAAACTATGCATCTAAATGCATAAAAAAATTGCGTGTTGTACAAAGGCTAGAGGAGTTGAACTGAGAGGAGGCCTATGAATTTTTGTAGGAAATATTTCATATCACAAAAATATTATCAAAGAAATTTGTTAGTTATAATTAGGGAAATTTCCTAATATACGTGTCCATTATTGTGTGGACATATAAAAAATATAACATATAGATCCAAAATACTAGGTTCATATTATTGACATAAAATATGGTACCAATTAAAAATATTTAAGGCTATTTATGACTTTGGCTAGAGTTAAAATTACACATAGGTTAAAATTTAGGGTTTATTCCTTTTTAACACATGCATTAATAAAAAATTTATTAGTTTTATTATTATCCACACATTCACTTACAAATTACATAATACATATATATATATTGTACATTCATATATATATATATATATATATATATATATATATATATATATAAAATAACTATGAAACATCTATTAAAATCTAAATTTATCTTCAATCTATAACTCTACTCTCTCTATTAAAATATGTTTTTATCTCTATTCAACCTTAAATCAATCTCAAGTAGTATTTATTCACTAAGATCACACTTATATCTATAATATATCCATTTACTTATACCTTTTGCAATACTAAGGTACAAATAATAACTATATACCTTTAAAATATCAATGGACATGCCCTCTAACATTTCTCTTCTTCATGACTTTTTTCTTATTGACACAAAGTGTATCACCTTACCATGTTGCCTAGGAAAGCAAAATACTCTTTTTTATAAACTTAGATATGTATTTTATAATTATGGTAAGGTTGGAGTCTCTATGATGATCTTAAATATGGTTTTATTCTACTGACGAATCCTACCAACACATGTTTTAAAAGGTAGGATAACTCCTCTCCCTAAATATAGGTACATGCATATTTAATATGTATGAGACACAAGCATATGACCTAAATTATAATAGGAATTTATTTACAATTTTTATTAGAGGATGTACATCCAATGGTGCATAAAGTGTTTTATAATATGAATACATTATTGTGTTATAGGGGAGTGGATGATATGTATGTTTAAAAAAAAAATCTAGGATAAAAATTAATACTCACATCCATTATATATATATATATATATATATATATATATATATATATATATATATATATATATATATATATTGTTGGTCTTTAAAATAAAAATGATTCATTCTCAACTCTTGTAACAAGATTTGAAATAGTTCATGCAAGTCTAAAGCTTCTAAAAGTGTGGAAGACATGGACCTAAAATTGATTTATGAATTTGAGATACATTTAAAGATAACAAGGAAGGAATATGTATCTAAGATAAAATAAAAAAAGTTGAACAATTTGAATATAGAATAATAAATAAATCAGAGTAGAGTTGTGGAATCTATGCAAGTTGAAGGTAGAATGATAATTATATAACCACTTGGAAAAATATTTTAAAACATAATCACTAATTAATTACTAAAAATGGTATCCATAGGTATGCATATTTTTCAAGGCTATGAAGATGTGTTTCCCATAATCTTTAGTGAAGTAAAATGTGTAGACCCATATTTGGGAGATATGCACATTAAACTAAGCTAGTATGACAAGCTAATAAAGAAGAAACTATATAGGTTGAATGTAAACATGAATATAAAGGTGAAGGAAAACATTTATCACATGGTCAATACAAGTTTAATTTTTATGGTGTAAAAATTAGATTGGGTAAGTCTAATCATCATTCAACCCAAGAAAACATAGGAAATTAGAGTTTATGGAGATTATCTTATATTGAATGATGCTTTTGTAAATGATAACTTTCTAGTACCATTCACATATTTGTTACTATAGGTAATTATAGGTAATGAGATTTATTCATTCACATATGTGTTTAATGGATATCATCAAATAACATTATATAATAAAGATAGTAAAAAAATTAATTTTTAAACATAAAGGGAGTATTTTGCATTTAGGTTAATGTCATTTGGGTTAAAGAATTCACTAGTTATGTTATTTATATTTTTATTCACTAAATTTAATGATTTAATACATGATTTCCTAATAGTGTATTTTGATGATTGGGTGGGTTTATCTCTCTTCAATGAACACTTATCAATGTTGTGATTATTCTAGAAAGTTCTAAATTGCTGTGAACCACAATCAATTTGAAAAATGCTTGTTTTTTTCCCCCTTTTTGAGTTATACTAGGACCTAGGGTGTGTGTGTTCATTTTAATTTGATTTAACAAGACAATATTTTAGTCATCATTAGAATTAGTCCACCTACTATCATTTCATACTTGTGATCTTTATGAGGAAACATTAAGTATTATCAAAATTTTATTCATAAGTATTATGATCCACATTTAAAATATTAAAAAAAAGTAGAATAAAATGTAGATAAACACAATATAATATATATTGGTGGGCCAATATGCCTAAATATTAAATATATTTAGAAATAGAATAATAACCTTAAGTTAGGGTAACACCATAAAATATTATTTTAGGAAGGAATAACTTCTTAATGTATCTTTGAAGGGATAACCTCTAATATCCTTCTAATAAATAGAATATTCAACACTTGATTTATTGATTTACCATGATATTCACCTCCTTTATATAAACCTATATATAACTAACATTGGATTGGTAACCTCCCAATCCTAATGTAGGATGAACATTACCCAGTGCACTTATTCCATAAATTACTCATTTATCATAGTATATTAGACCCATATATCTAGGGGGATGTGTGACACATGTCAACATCTCCATCAACCCATATACATTAATGTATCATATACCTACATACATAAAAATAATTATGAATGCTTTTAAACACCAATGGAAATAATAGTAAACAAGGATAGTAAACTTTAATGGACACCAAAATGCCAAATTCAATGTACAAAATTTATAAAAAAAATGAAGCATATATCCTATATTTATTCTTTTCTACTTTTAGGGAGAAATTTCATGTCTATGTGGATGCTTCAAGGTTCACAATTGGTGTAATACTTTTAAAATTAGAAGAGGGGGATTTCAACCATCTTATTTATTATGCAATTTTTAAGATATCAGTTAAATATAAGATTACACCATGGTAGAAATGGAAGCCTTAGCTATGGTGTTTTTACTACATAAATTTAGGCAATACCTTATACAAATTCCATTTGAGTTTTTCACATACCAATAGGAACTATGATATCTTTTTGACAAGCCATTATTAAAGAAGGTGGGGAATAATTTCAAGGTGGATGATGTTGTTATAGTAATATTAATTCAAACTTAATTTCAAGTTAGGATAATAAATTTTGGGTCTTAACTATCTAACCTAAATAAAAATAAGAGAATAACTAGGGGATTTACAAGAATACTCACTAGATGCACACTTGTTCAGAGTCAATATGATTCCTAAGAAATTAGATGAGATTGAAAATTTTGTATAAAGTGGCATGTATCTAGATAAATATACAAAAATGTATGAGAAACTATTGATTATGAGGACATTTCATTTCACAATTATGAATGGTTTTCTATGTAAATTAGGAAAGGACGATGTCCTTAAAAAGGTGGAGTTAGATCATGAAAGAGCACAAGTTCTAAATTAATTCAAATAATGTGTTAATGAAGGCCATAGTTTGGATGAAATGAATAATAAAAATACTATATAGTGAATTATAGTATCCAATGGTATTATAGGATGCATAAATATTTGATAAACATTAAAATTTACATGATAGTGCACTGGTAAACTAAAGTAGAGAAATGAAATGTCACTCAACCTAGTTATCATGATGCAATCATTTAAAATAATGTGAGATATATTTTTAAGGCCTATTAATCTAACCTCAAAATTATATATTTCTCAATGCAAAAACACTATGATGGACTATTTCATGAAGTGGGTGGAAGTAACTATCAATCTAAAATATAGACTAAAATTTTATATAAAATGTTTTGTATGAAAATATTATCACAAGGTTAGGTGCCTTCAAAATCTTATTAATGATCAAGACACATGCTTTGTTAAAATACCATAAATTTTATCATGGAAGGGTTCATTATATTATCATAATAGTATAACTTACCATCCATAATACAAAAAAATATATGAAGTGTCAAATAATGTAATGGAAATAATATTGACTAAAATATGTAATGTGTAAAGAGATGATTGAGAGGATAAAATCCTTGCTATCCTATGGGAATATTGAACCAATTAAATTTATGTGACTATAAATACCCATTTTAATGTGTGTGTGTGTGTGTGTGTGTGTGTGTGTGTGTGTGTGTGTGTGTGTGTGTGTGCGCGTGTGTGCGCACACATATACACATACACATACACATACATATACACATACACATATGCATATGCATATGCATACACATACAAATATGAATACGCGCACGCACGCACACACACACACACACACACACATCACATGAAAGTGTTAATATCAATGGAATTTATTATCCATGACTTATACATTGTAATGGTTATGCAATTTAATGATAAATAATATATAGAAAACTAGTTGATGGGGTTTTATCACATAAAGGAAACATGAATCATTTATAATTATAATTAAAGAGTTTAGAAGTGGAGTCAAAAGTCATTGCATGATCAAATCTTGTGAATAAGATTTACCAAAAGAAAAAATGGTACTATTATATGAAAGCATGTTTAAAGTGCACATGAGAAAGTTTTGAATAAGGTGAAAAGGGCCATATTTAATACATCATATAAAATATCAATCAAATATATTTTTCTATGGAATAAATAGAAACATTATTCTATGCTAAGTAAATGGGATAAAGCTCAAGCCTTACCATCACTAATTTAGTGCAAAGGGAAAATTGATTTTTTTTCCTTTAAATGACAAAAGTAGGATAGGATTTTTTTTTTCAACTGTGGTAGCATAGTGAAGTAGGGTATAAAAGTATAATTAGTATAATATATAGTAGATATAAGTCTTGGATGTAACATGGAAAAAAATAATATAAAATGAATATGGGATAACAAGTTTTTAGTACCACATTAAAAAGGCACATATGAATGAGGTATGTGAGAGGAATCTATGAAATTTAGCAACCAATTAAGTGTTAGAATGGCATGTGATGGAACCTAGAGATATGAATGGGAAAAAGATATAAATCAAAGATAATGATACAAATATTATACTAATATCTAAGTAAATTGAAAGTACAGGTCCTAAAAGGGTAATAATTAAAAAAGTGGTGGAAAATCAAATCAAGTAAATTACTTAATTAGTAAATAGTAAAAATTAAAAAATGTCATATCAATAAAAAATATTAAGTTAGTTAAGGATCTATTTGACATTGAAAAATAAATTGAAATATCCTAATGAGGTGGGACAATGCATTAGTAAAATTGGAACAAAGCATTATGATTCATACTTTACAATTTTAAGAACATGAGTAAATTATATATTTTTTTCATTTAGAGATAACTTTTGTATCAAAAGAGAATGTAATGATGAAATGACAAAAAAAATGTTGCGAGAAAGGTGGTAAATTATGGGTATAATCACAAGAGAATATATATATTAATAATCTTTCACATTTGAATACTAAGTTTTAGAAAAAAATATTACTTTTTAAAAATATTTCACAAATGGAGTAATAAACATACATGGTTTCCTTAACATAAAATACTCCCTTTCCAATTATAATATGAAAAAAAAACACAAAATTTTTAAAAAAATGAATTAATTTCAACATCAAACTAAAGAATCTACATTTTTCCGCTCATTATTTTTTTAAATATATAATCCCAAGAGTGAATATTAAGTGATAAAGTACAACCAAAAAAAATGCATGTTAAAGAACACTCCACTTACTAACAAAGTTAGTTCATATCATCATCTTTAGGTTGAATGTTGTACACATATAAAACCATGCTCAAACCAAATGAAAAATATGGAAAAAAATAACCCCAATGTATTTCTCAACAATTCACATGGTATAATTCTCCATTAGTTAGAAACATAAAGTAAGCATATTTTGTAAATGAAATGCTAAATAAATTTAGAATTTTAAAATACAAGATAGATAAAATAAGAAAATAGTACCACTAGAATTTCCAAGTGGTTTAATGAAAAAATAATTTCTTAGTTATTATCAAATAGAGCCTATGAAATGGTTACCACCTCATCCTAACATAAAGAGGTCTCTAAACTGATCATTAAGTATGCATTTGGCTAGTGAAAAAATTGAAAGGAAAACTCTTCTTATCCTCTTATTCCAATCCAAAATATACAAAATGAAGACATTGAAAACAAGGAAAGGAGGCAAAGTAAATATATCAAATAATTAATTCATAAGACAATAATACAATATCAATATCCATTTCCTTAGGTGGTGGTCACTATCATAAAATTAATTTTCAAAAGAATAACATGGGGATTACAAAACACATTACAAGGCAGAAATACATATTAAATAATGTTAAAATAAATCAGTTTCAAATATATCCTAACCACATAAATCCATACTTTAACACAAAGAGTTATGTATATTAATATAAGCTACTCTAAGAGAATTAAAGCCTAGATTCGATCACATTAGTGAGAAAATAAAATTTAGAAGGCATACATTTAATAAATAATATAGATAATTATTTTTATTATATAAATAACAAACCTAAACATGTATACTATAAATTAAAAACCTCCCTCTCAAACTTATTCATGATTTATAATATCAAAATGTCATCTAAATTATTATACAAAAAATATTGAACCTTGACCCTCTTGAATGATTAAAAAAATAATAAGAATAAAAATATGATAAAACACACTTTGAAACCAAAATTAATAACTTTTCAAGAGACTGCATACCCACATGAAAACCTCTAACTATCCAAGATAACAAATGAGAACTTAGCACTCAACCATAATATGTCAAAGGAACCACAAGCTAAAAACTAAAATAATTACTTATTTTTTTTAAAAAAAAAAGTAGATCCTCATTTACTAACACATATTAAAAAAAATAATGCTAGAAACAAAAATAGTCACTAAGCACTCATTTTAAAAAAAAATTAGAGCCTCATTTACTAACACTTATTAAAACAAATAATGCTAGAAACCAAAATAGTCACTATAATAAAACCTAGCGTTACTCACATGGGTGGGTAGTGGGGGTGGTTGGGAATTTTTTTAAAAGTTAAAAATCATAATATCAATTCAAATATATTAAAACATCACCAAATTAGACCATGCTACCATAATTTTGGGTGAAGGGACTAGGCTATATGTAACTTTTCACATAAGTTCCAATATATAATCTAACTAATTTTTGAGAGGATTAATACACGACTTGTAACAAAATCTTAAAAACTTATGTGATATTCAAAATTAATTCATCTCTAAATAACCATTTCACCAAATATTCAATGCCATCAAATCATTAAAAACACCAAGGCATGGAGGTTAAAAAAAACTATTAAAATTAACCCTAAGTAAAATCTTTAGGTAAATTTAAACAGGATATAATGTCTATTTATATGCAAACACCAAGACCAACCCATAATCCATATGCCAATTTGTGTCAGCACAATGGTCCAATAATTTTAATAAAAAAAGGTAACCAAAACTAAAATTAAAACACTTACAAGTGAGGAAATGAAAGGAAAAAATACATAAATAATGAAATTTATAAAAAATTATGACATGAATTATATAAATTCCATCACCATATGCACAATCAAAGCTTCACAATCTAGATGACAATTTACAATGAAATTTTAAAATATTGTATAAAAATCCACAAAAGATGCTTTTAGAGAGAGAAATCATTATAATGAAACAAAATAGAATCAAGTAAATTTTTACAAGTCCATATTCCAACATATATATATATATATATATATATATATATATATATATATATATATATATGGAAATACCATTTATATATTTTTAAAAAGTTCTTAGTGTTTAAAATGTGTTATGAAACTAAGTGTCATGCCAATTAACTATGCTTAAATAAAATAATAAAAATGTTGATTTTTTTTGTTTTTAACATCCTTTTAAAATGTGTGTAACCACCATTAAAATAACATATATACAAAAATACATATTTTACGACCTTGGTTATTGCATACTCAATAGCACACCTAAATTCTATGGTAATTTAATTTTTTGATTTTTCACAAACTTTTTTTTTCCTAACTAATACTATCATGCATATAACAAATTAGATCAAAAAACTTAGTTTTCATGATTAAAATTTACACATTTAAATATCATAACATATAAATGATTGTATAAAAATCCACAAAAAGATGCTTTTAGAGAGAGAAATCACTATAATGAAACAAAATAGAATCAAGTAAATATTCACAAGTTCATATTCCAACATATAAATAAGGAAAGACCATTTATATTTTTTTTTTAAGTTCTTAGTGTTGAAAATTTTCTATGAAACTAAGTGTCATACCCATTAACTATGCTTAAAGAAAACAATAAAAATGTGGAATTTTTTAATTTTCTTATTTTGTTTTTAATATCCTTTTCAAATGTGGTAACCATCATTAAAGTAACATGTATACAAAAATACATATTTTAGGACCTCGGTTATTGCATACTCAATAACACACTTAAATTCTATGGTAACTTAATTTTTTTATCTTTAACAAACCTTTTTTTTCCTAACTAATAATATCATGCATATATTCTAACAAATTAGATCATAAAACTTAGTTTCCATGATTAAACTTTACACATTAAAATGTCATAACATATAAATGATTGTACAAAAATTCACAAAAGATGATTTTAGAGAGAGAAATCACTATAATGAAACAAAATAGAATCAAGAGAGTATTTACAAGTCTATATTACAATATATAAATAAGGAAATAATATTTATATATTTTCAAAATTTCTCAGTGTTGAAAATGTGTTTGAAACTAGGTGTCATGCCCATTAACTATGTTAAAAAAAACAATAAAAATGTGGATTTTTTGTTTTTCTTATTTTGTTTTTAATGTCCTTTTCAAATGTGTGTAACCACCATTTAAGTAACATGTCTATAAAAATACATATTTTAGGACCTCAGTTATTGCATACTCAATAACACACTTAGATTCTATGGTAACTTAATTTTTTGATCTTTCACAAACTTTTTTTTCCTAACTAATACTATTGAGCATATATTCTATCAAATTAAATCACAAAACTTAGTTTCCATGATTAAAATTTATACATTAAAATATCATAACATATAAATGATTGTATAAAAATCCACCAAAGATGCTTTTAGAGAGAGAATTCGCTATAATGAAATAAAATAGAATCAAGTAAATATTTAAAAGTCCATATTCCAACAATTAAATAAGGAAATACCATTTATATATTTTCAAAAAGTTCTTAGTGTTGAAAATGTGCTATGAAACTAAGTGTCATGCCCATTAACTATGTTTAAAGAAAACAATAAAAATATGGATTTTTTTGTTTTTCTTATTTTATTTTTAACGTCCTTTTCAAATGTGTGTAACACCATTTAAGTAACATGTATACAAAAATACATATTTTAGGATGTCAGTTATTTCATACTCAATAACACACTTAAATTCTATGGTAACCTAATTTTTTGATCTTTCACAAACTTTTTTTTCCTAACTAATACTATTGTGCATAAATTCTAACAAATTAGATCACAAAACTTAGTTTCCATGATTAAAATTTACACATTAAAATATCATAACATATAAATTATTTATAAAATTTTATTCTGAGGTTAAATTCACTAAGGCAAAGATAATAATAAACTTACTAAACAAATAATACAAGTGCATATTGTTGTTATAATACTACTTCACAAAAAATATAATCACATAATTGGTCTTGCAACATTTTATTCCAAGCATTAATCATCATATCTAATAAAAAAGAGGTTTTCCTAGAATAAAACAGATTAGAAAACATAGGACCAAGCCACTTTAAGTATTTATCATTTACATGTTACAATAAATCATAAAGTAAACTACTACACCAATTAAAGGACTTACTCAAATGTAAACAAAACCAAAATATTTATACCAACTAGATAATATACAATTAACATATGTGAGTCATAGTATATTTAGGCAAGTCACTTATGTAAATAAAAGAAAGGGGTCATTTATTTTTATAGGATTAGAATTCAAAAATGTTAATTCTTCATTTAAGATTGCTTCCACTTTAGTACCAACATTTCATTGGTAACAAGTGATAATTAACATTTTTATTTTTTAATTTAGTCATTTTTAATCATGCAATAACATGAGTAATTTAAATTAATAAAATAATATTAATTTAATTTTAGAACCTAAAATTATTAATTTAATTTGGATATATATTGTTGAATTATAATCAATATTTTATATATCTTATATTTAATATATTTTCCTTACATTTCGTAAGGTTATATAATTAAATATTAAGACAAAACTATAATACTAGTTCACTCATATTTTCAAGTATCCTATCATACAATTTAAATTTTCTTAATTTTATTATACATAAAATTATTTTGTTCTTTTGACTTTAAATATAATTAATGATGACATTATCTCAATAATATAATAATTAATCAAGAAAAAGTTCACAGATTTGAACTTCATTATTAAGCAGATTTCATTTAATTTTTAAAACACATAAAATTATCTCTCCAATAAATTTTTATGACTGACCAAATAAAAAACCCAAAATTCATTATTTCATCTATACAATCATTTCCAAATTTTCATTATTATTATCAATACAATAATAAAGATACATCCCCATAAATTGAGAGTTCATATCAGTATAATAATTCATTATACAAAAATTATGAGATCCATATATGCATAACAATTGTGAGTAAGTAATGTTTTATATAACATTATCAAGATATGAAGATGGTTAAGCATTGATTAGTTATTTCAAATTTTCTTGAGCCCATTTAAGTTAATCACTTTAACAATAAAATATTCTTATGTATCATATTATACATAATTCATTTTAGTTATAAGACCTTTATATTTTCAAATATTTTATTTTGTTATACTATTTTTTTTTGAGTGACCTCATTAAATTTGAAATAATAATATTCTATTTATAAGACAAATTTAATAGATATTTTTTGCTCCATTTACACTTATTCCAAATTTCATCATTTTCAATCTTATTATTGAACCATTGTAAAAATGATAATTCATTTGAAGGGTAAAACCTGCCATTAATCCATATAAAATTCATAGTCAATACATTTGTAATCTATAAATCAAATTACATATCTATGATACTTATCAAAAAAAAAAATTCACAATACAATCTTTAATCTAACAATTAAATATGACTTTAATTGTTCAACTAGATTATTATTACTAAACTAATTTATAATGGGGTAATAAAATATATATTAAATATCTTGAAGCCGTAAATTATTTTCACTATGACTATCACACCTACCAATGACATGTAATTATTATTGTATGTAATTTTTTTCATTATCATTTAAATTGATAAGTTGATTTTTATGTTTTCTATGTGTGTTTCATTAGATTTTAGTTGATTTGTATACAAGACCATTTATAAAATTAGTTTAATGTTTAACCTTACAATAAATACAAATCTTGGGTGATGATATTAATAAGGATTTGGTTATTACTTGGAAAATGATGTGGTTTCCTAATGAAAATGATTATGGCATTTCAATTTCTCTTTGGAGTCTATTTAATTTAAAATATAATAATTTAATAGAGAAAATATAATAATTTAAAATATGTTCTAGTGGGTAGCCTTACAAGGCTCTGAGTCTATTTAATTTTCAACTGAATCACTTCTTTTAATTCAAAATTTATTAATATCTTGTTCTTTAAGTTTTAAAAAATGAAAAAAGTTATTTCTATACAAACTTTCATTTAAACCATTACAGATTTTTTATCTTCTCATAAATAATTAAAGTTTCTCTTATGTATGTATGCATGCATGCATACATATATACATACATATATACACATATATACACACACATATACATATACACACATATAAATAAATACATAATAATTTAATAATTTAAAATATGACCTATTGGGTAGCATTACAAGGCTCTGGCTCTATTTAAATTTCAACTTAACCACTTCATTTAATTAAAAATTTGTTAATAAATTTATCTTTAAGTAATTAAAAAATGGAAAAGTTATTCCTATACAAAACTTCATTTTAAAAATTACAGTCTTTATCTTCTCACAAATAGTTAAAATTTCTTTTATTTTGATGTTTTAGTTTTGTATATCTTGTAATTTTTTTAGAAATGAAAATTTGGTTTAGATAATATACATATTATTTATGTTTGGTATATTATACATTTAAAAAAAAAATCAATTATATACACACACATACATAAATGAAGGAAAATTTGAAAATGTACAGTCTGCCAAACATAAAGAATAGGTATCTTATTTGAACCGTGTGTGTGTGTGTGTGTGTGTGTGTGTGTGTGTGTGTGTGTGTGTGTGTGTGTGTGTGTGTGTGTGTGTGTGTGTGCGCGCATACATACATACATACACACACACATACACATATATACATATATGAACAAAATTTTGAAAATGTACATTATACCAAACATAAAGAATAGGATCTTACTTGAACCAAATTTCTATTTCTAAAAAAATCATAAATTATATGAAAAAAACATTGAAATAAAATGTGAACAACCATTAAATAATAATAGGAAAGTATTTTTTTAATGTGAAATAAAAATATCTTTGAACTAAATATGAACAACCATTGAAGCATAATGGGGATCCAAAATTTTGTATGCAAGAATAAGAACATAAAAGAAAGAATAAAAACCATCAAATCATAATATAAAGAGGGATTTTTGTGTTCAAGAATAATATATTGGAATATAACATGAACAAGCATCAAAACATAATGAGAGTGTTAATTTGTTAAGATATTGGAACAAAGTATGAACATCCACTAAATCATAATGAAAAATGAGAATTTAATGGGTTTTTTTTGAATTGCAGCACCAAAGTAGCCATAAATGTAAAATGTAGAAAAAAAATGGGAAAATGAATTGTTTGAAAGAATGTTTCAAATAAATTTGATCTTATGTTCATCTATGAATACGTGATGTGCACAAAATAAAACTCTATAAAAGAGACACATGTGACCTACAATCATCTCAAGGAATGTAATTTTTTTTAGAAACAAATTAATACACCTTAATAAATTTTAAATGGGCATGGTGCTTCAAACTTTTGCTAGCATTTCCTTATCTAACAAAAAATAAGATATTTTAAGGCTTTCTTATAAAACATAAAATAGAGATTAAAGGTATTTGTATTAATAATTCATATGAAATTTTAAAAAATTATATTCAAAGATAAAAATGCCTAATGCCAAAATGGAAGTTTTATAATGAGTATGAAAATAACTAAATAAAATAATTTAAGACTAATATGCGAAGCTTGTAAGCATCTAAGGGCATTAAAAATGATGTTAAAATGTAATTATCTCCACTCTATTTTCACTCGTATTTTAACTAAATAAATAAATAAAAGGACAAATACATAAAAAATTAACTTCAAAACATTTCAAGATGCACTTATAACATCATGTTTTGCATAATGTCGATTCCCCATAAAGAACAAGAATGGTTTGATAAAATGTAATGTATCCATAATCATACTCCTAGGTACTTGATCACTTATCTCTTTATCATTCTCTTTTTTTTATCTCTTTGTTATTCTTCTCATCTCCCCTCCCCCTTTTTTGAATTTATTCTATATCAAGTTTTATTTACACATAATTTCCCTTTATCATGACATGTGTCACTAGTTAGCTTGGTATCCTCTTCCTTTGGTGGACACTTGTATTTTTTTATTTCCCTATATATATATATATATATATATATATATATATATATATATATATGTTATCGATTTTAACTTAACATATATTTTATTATGGTGGTTTATTCTCATGTGCTTATTATATTATTCTTAAAGGAAATATTTTTGAAGACACTTCTAATGAAACTCAAAAACTCAATGTTTCAAGTTAGTCTACAAAACTCCTCAATAGGAGAGAATGAATTATATTTCCAAAAAAATGAGTTTGATAAATATAAATAATATCTTTATTGACACATGACATTCCACATTCTAAGAAAATTTTATTATCTATTTATTCATTAAAGAAATTAAGGATTTATAATAATTAATTATAATAAAATCATCATCCTTATTTAAAATGTTAAAAATATTTTTCATTTCAATCACTTATCATATTTAGTGTTCCCTTTAAAATAGTCTAACTTTTCAGTTAATTTAGAATCTTCGATGGATATGTGATCCTTGAGATTAAATGAGTGCTCTATAAGAATTGAATTTTTAACACATTCATGTAAATTTTTTTTGTTATGTTCCTTTAACCTATTTTGTAAAGATATCCCTATTTAATTAATGTATTTTATTCCACATAATCATGTTAATAAATAAACACCTCCACAAATCTTAGGGTCTTTATGATCCTTCACTCTATCCAACATATCCCTCAAAGTGTTTAGGGGTGAACACTACTCTCACACATTTTCAATTTAAGGTAAATGCAATTTTGTTTGTGGTTATTTTCATGTATGGGGATGTAATCATGTGAATTGTGTCTTCCTCCACTACCTAGCTATTATTTGTGTTTTATAAATATAAGAACACTCAAAATATTTATGAATCTAGTTTTCTATATCCATTTAATCATAAAACTTTCTCTAGTTCCTCTCTGAGGAGTTTTTAATTTTAAACTCTTACTACCTACGTTATCATTATATTATGTGTAATTATAATGAGACATCATAATGATTGAATATGTACATTTGATTCATTATGTTTCATTTAAACATATATGAGGATTTATTATTATGTGGTTGAGATATTTATTTATTTAATTATATATAGTCAAGCACCTTAATATTCATTATGTTTTTTAATGAGCTAACATTATGTATTATTTGGTTACTAATTATTGAATTAGGATATTTATCACAAGAAAAATATTGTTTGATTTTGAATATATATGTGATATGGGATTATTTAATACATGTTTCACTAAGTTATCATATTTATTACTTGTTATATTATTTAGTATCAATTTTATTTGGTGTTTGATTTGAGTGTGTAGGAATAGGTCTAAATGAGCATGGGATAAGGAAACATGACACTATTGTCACATTTCTTAACTATATGCCTAAAATTTGACCTATAGTTTCATGGTCATGTTACATATGTTATTTCACTTGTTAAACCCAAAGGGTATCTATTGTCTTCACTTTCCTTTAGCCAACAATTACTCTTTACTATGTTAACTAATCAACATGTCTACAAATAAAAAATGTGAATGTTTTCCTTACATAAGTTGAACAGTGTTCAAAATTTCTTATAAAATAATATTATTCCCTACCATTGATTGGTATAAACATTGTGATTTTATGAACATCTTCAATTGAATCAAGGCAATGGTGTGATTACAGTGATGGTAGGAAATAATTATAATAGTATGGTTAGGCCACCTGTGTGAAATGCAAACCTACTTTGGATTGATTATATTGTGGACATGGTAGTTGCTTATGTAATGAACCACCCTTATCTATTAATCACTCTACCATCAACTCTAGCTTGATTTTTATCTAAGTTCTTATTTTAATATTTGCATGGCTATAGTTGTCTTCTTTTGGATCTTCTTAGAAGGTACCTACTTTAATCGAGCCCTAACTATGCCAAGGATAATGGATATTTATCTTAACAGATAGATCATTTTGAATACAAATGATTTGACATGATGAAGGTTAGTGTGTTTATTTAAAAATATATCTTGACATCAAATGTTAGTTTTGAAGCAGGATCTTTCATAATGATGACTTTTTAATAGTTTCTATAAAGTTGAAATATGTTGTGTCTAACTTTTAGTGATCCATTAACAAAACTTACAAATTATACCTATGAGATATTTTAAATGTATTTAATTTTAAATGATATTTTAGCAACTCTATTTTTCATATGTTCATTTTCAAAATAATTTGGATTCTTCCAATTTTTTTATTACATGAAAAGGCATTTATTTCTACTAAATTTTGTTCTGCTTGGTTCCTGTGAAGAGGTGAGGGTATTTAAATTTTAATGGATTATGGTAATTATTTTTTTTGTTTTTATTATTATTCTCTATTATATCTAAACACCAAAAATATTATGGTAGTAAATTTTTTACTATATTTTACAAGTCGTTCATTACAGAGCGGGCATTCGTTTTCTATAATGCAAGAAATTTATCACTTTTATGAGATGCATTTTAAGTTATTTTATGTAGAGAAAATGAATATTAACATTGTTACCTTTTTTTTTTGGGTAATAATATTTAGATTTTAGATATAGAGTTTTAGATGGTAATCATATATAGTGGAATTAGGTAGACTAGGGTATAAATTATCAATGATTAGTCTTGATTTTGAATTTCAATGGCTATTTACTAAGGTTTTTGGCACATAAACATCATGTGAAAAATCAAATTAAGAATTAAAAGTCTTGAAATAGGTTTTATGATAGAAATTCTTCCACAAATATCATATACCTCAGATTTAATAAAAGCATAGTACACAATACCAACATCACTCCTCAAATCATGTAGGAAAGTATCAACAAACTCAAACTAGATATAGGAACCTAACCTGGATGATGTCTTTATTAGGCATATAAATTATTATAAAAGTTAAATATTCAAACCCTATTTGTAGAAGTGAATTGGCAGACCAAAAACCAATATGGGAAACCAAATCCATAGTAATAACAATGACACTAGACATTTAAATCAACTATTTTTAAATGGTCATTACATGAGTTATTCATCATCAAATGGTCTGAAAGGGTTTTCTTCCCACTCCTAATCTATCCCAATTACTTCATATGTGAGGTGAGTATGAATTAAGTATTTTTATATAATTTACTTATAGCTCCTCATATGTGATTGTTAGTCCTTTTTTCTATTGATATTTCTCCTTAGTCAAACATTAGTCTAAAATTAGGGTTGGATAATTTACCAATGTTCTTCCCATAGTTCAATTCTTTGTAATTGTCCTCAAATGATATAAAGGTCACTATGATTATGTATAATCTATCCCTCCATCATGGCTCTATAAGATTTTTCAAGATGCAAGGAAGGCACATCTCAACCATTCTTCTTGAGGTTTCCAATAATTGGTCATTTCTTCCTAAATGTTTGTATTTATACAAATTATTTGATAATTTTCCAAATGTAGATAATGTTAGAATATTCCATATGGATATTGGATTTTTGGAAACAAATTATTAAAACTATCATTTTTTATTTCAATAGTTCCACTCATATCTTAGAGGAGAAGACAAAGGGTCCTCAGAGGGGAGCTATGGTTATATTGTTTGGTATTTTGGTTTCCAAATATTTCTTGAGCCCCTTCATTTAATATCAATCCTAGTATAGGTAACACTTTTGTACCTCCCCCTTAATTTTTAGGAAGCAAAATATTCAAAACTCATTTCTATTTCTTTAGGGAACCCCATATTTATTGGAACAAATCAACAAAATGATGTATTATTTATACTTGATTATGTATGGAGATGAGCTTGAGAAAATGTACACTATAAGATAAATTTGAAGGCCATAAATTTCATATAAAACATAGACTTTAAATGATCTAAAATTTTGTTTACAATATTTTTTCAATATAAGTTTATTACTATCACTCTCTCATACTTCATACAATACTACACTTGTGTTGAGCTCATTGTCCAACATGAAAGTAGGTTATACAATAGGGATTAGATTAACAATAAATTTAGACATATATTATTAACCCATGAGTTATTGGAACATGATTTCCAATCACTACATAAGTTTAGATTGAAACTCATTTTGTTTTTGTCATTGGAAATGTATTTTTTGGTGAACAATTGCACCAATTCAAGATTTTGGGTCACAGCTACACCTTCCATTGTTCCTTAAATATTTTCATTTCTTCATAAACACCTACTTCAAACCAAGATGAAGAAATCTTAATTTGGGAAAAAAATGATCCAATACTTGGTTCCTTATTGATAATAATGGAGTACCTAAAACTTTAAATAAGGTTGATGTCCTTTTCAAGTCACCACTTCATCCAAAAGTTTAATTTTTAAGTATTTCCTAAGTATACAATTTTCTAGGGTTATGAACTTCTATGGGCATTTGAATTTCCTTTGTAACTATTCATATGTGGTGAGACCACATGTCACCTAATAATTTAGCCATTTTAAATAGGCTCTTTTCTATGCTCTAGTGTTTTATCCCCTAGCTTTTAGATGCCAATCCAAAATAGGTGCAAAGAGCCAAAACCCTCATCCAAAATATCAACATCTAGAGGTTGAGTAACAACCCAAAAACACACATTTTTAAGTTGCTCTAGTTAAGGGTTTAACACTTTAAAATTTACAATTTACTTCCTAAAACACACCCTTTTCTTCATGGATATAAACATTTTAATTTAGATTTGTGTAGAGATTTCAATTACTATTTATATCCTTTGGCTTCTTGATTTATGGTAATGAAAAAGCCAAAAATTTTGATTATTTTAATATTTTTTTAAATTTATTCAAACATCAAATCTACACTTTATCTCCTATAGGGTCTTGGTGCTTTGCGCCCTCGTTTCTTAATTTTGTTGGATAGTTGTATAGAAACTTTTCACTTTTTCACTTATACCCTCTTGTTATTTTCTTGTACTTTCATATTATTTATTATTTATAAAATTTTGATGTGTAAGTATTGTGTGTAGTTACCTAAACTTTTATGAAATTAAAATTTATAATTTGGAGATGAATTTAGTTTAAAATTATTGTAAATATCACATTTTTTAAATTTGTAGGTGATTTGTAGGGGCTTGGAGCCATATTGGTTAGATAGGTAAGTTATAGGATGGAAGGTTAATGGGGACAAAAGTACCTAATTTAATTTCTTAGAAAAAAGCATTTTAGAGATAATTTTTAAGAATAACAAAAATGGTTTTGGATAGTGTGTCTTGTAAGTGGTTAGAAGAGTTAATATTGTTTAAAGAAAGCCATATAGGTGTAGAAACATAAATTTGTTATCAAAAACTTTGAAAAATAAATGTTAACATATCCTAACATATAAACATTTTAATTTTGCACTCACTTTCTTCTAACCATTTACTCACTTATTAACTTGGAAAACTGATATTTATTAGTATACATATTCAGAATCACCAAGTATGTACTAAAATGCTCCAAAAGTATATGCAGAGTGTTGTTACATTCTAGATCACTAATTTTCACTCTCTAGAGACAAAAAAGAATATTTGAATAATTATAATTACTTTAGGTGTCTAATTATACTAACAAAGTATAGAATCCTATAATGACTTATTTTAAAATTAAAGAGTCTTCCTTGAGTTGGCCTAAGTGTGTTTCAAATCTTGGTTATGGTAGGAAATATAAAATACTCATCTATAAATAAAAATAAATTATAATGGCTTAAGATATGGGATAACTTGGTCACTATTTTGTAGTCAAATTGAGAAATATATTTTCACATCCTTGAGACATTACACAATAGTAATACACATCAGAGAATCAAATATAAAACTAAGTCTACAATTAAAAATTAAAGGTCAAGATTGCATGTTGTCAAGTATTGAAAGCCAAAAAATTAAATTACATTTTAGTAGATCATGATTTAGCACACATACACATAATTGGAATAATTATGTATGGTTTTATCCCTCTTCAGAGTATTAAAATGTATAAAATTCTCAATCACATAACAATGAGTGGGTGGGGATATCCATATTATTAGTGAAATATTTGGCACTATAAAAAAATTTAATGTTTTGTAGCACCAAGGTGAAAAAATGTGTTCCTCTATTGTGATGGGTGGTTCTCTTTATTGAAAACAAGAAAATATGAAAGTAAACTATATAAAAATACATAGGAAAATATTTGTATAGGTTTTTATCACATTTAACCTTAAAAAATAGAAGGAAGATGAAGGGTCATAAATAAATAAGGAAATTCAAAACTTGTCTCTTGCATGATAGAAAATAAAATTAAAAGTATTTTGATAGTTATAAAATGTAAAATTGCATTATTTGAAAGGTAATAAAGACATGCATTAAACATAGGAAAAAAGTAGATCTCTAAATAAACTAAAATACACATTTTTTTTGAAATATTTATTTGCATTTCTTAATAGAAATAAGTGTGAATCTTCTTTTTATTTCCTTTTAATAATTTTTTAATAACATTAAATAGCTCTTTTACAATAATCATTTATTATTATCATATTTTTAAGAGGGAGTGGGTTGTCATGACTAACCTTTCTAATTTTTCATTTAGTTTTTAATTTTTAATAAAATGACTTAAATATTAAAAAACATAATTAGAACTTTTTTGAGTATTTTAAAAAATAAAAACATACAAACTAGAATCACAACATTTTTTAAACAAAGTTTCTTATGAAATGATATCTGCTTAGTGGGTCCATATTCTATGAATCTAGATTAATCATGCATTTTCTCTTTTTTGAGATAAATTAAATTAATTGAACTTTTTCAAAAAGAAATCTATGGATCCTCCTATACAAATCACCAAGTTATTGTAGTGAAAATCCATATATCAGTTATCATAATCATAATTTTATGAATCTCCAACAATTTTATGAGGTTTATATTTATTTATTATAATGTGGTATAAATTCACTAATCTTCTCAATTATGATGACATTGAAATTTTGTTCCTTAAAATATTATTCCTTGATCACCTTTATAAATTATTCTTTCATTTCATTGAGTAAGAGTTTCCCAGATCCATCTTCTTAAGATAATTCACAATGAAGTTTGCACATATAAAAGTAAGTGCTACTGAGTTTTTCATCACATGTATTCTACGTCTCTTTTATATCTTCATTGGCCTTATTTTTTAATATTGTATAGTATACTTTAAAATTAATCATAAGAAATATAATTATCCATTTTTTTAAATAACCCTCTTTTTATAAGTAGATCAACATTAGTCATTAACATTTATTCTACATTTTTAATTTTGGATTCCCACATTTCTAGGTTATTTTGATGATATTATAGTTTTTGAGCCACTGTTATGCACTCTATTTCAATATTTTCACACGTTTTATTACTTATTCAATATATATAAACCCTTATAACCAAAAAAATCATCTAAACTTCAAGAATATTACAAAATTTATTTTATTTGCTTATGGTGGATATTACTTCATTTATTTACCTAGGTCATTAGGATAAGTAATTGGGTTTAGATATAATATATATTATAAAGATTAAAAGATATTTAACATACACAATGAATTTCTTAATCTTCTCTTTCATATGTTTTTGGGTCAGATAATCTTTCTCAAATTTTTTGCACATTCTCTCTTTGGTTTCTCTAAGATTTTAGATCAATATCATGAGTGGGAATTCCTAATATAATAATTTATAGATTTTCAGGTCCTTTAGATTATTTTAAATAATAGATTTAAAATTTTCCATAAACTGCACCCTAATGGGATCCAAAACTAACATATATCTAGTATTTTATTTCTTCAAAGTTGATATGTCTAGATGATATTACACTCCAACTTTTATTTAATAATTACCTTCTTGTTTAAAATAATGGATACATCTATTGGAATTAAATGTCATAAAAACATAAAACCTGTCTCTAAGACTACATAAATTTCAATTGGAGTAGGTTGCATTAGTTGTGTGGAGTGAGAAGTAATTGATACTTAAGGGGATGACAAAATGAGTGAAGAATTTTTAATATTTTTAGCAGTGGATTGATCTATTCCTTGAATAAAAGTAATGTATTATTATGTAGTGTTATTGATAGAGATAGAATTATCACACATCTATCCCAATTGTAATGAAATATAATTATAGGTGAATAAGTCTCTTCACTTTTAATTTAAACATTATGGAGGAAGTTATTCTAAAATTTTTACTTGTAATTATTTTTTTTTAATTTATATCTCATTCATCACCATAACCACTAGAGGTAATTGGTGGGAGAAATACTTGACCAATACTACCAATGCTAGAAATCTTGGGTGTTTATACTATGTTTTGACAATAGGGAGTTGGTGAATTATACTTATTCAAAACATTTGCTCCTTTTAACTCTAAAATTTTATAGTTTACCAATTCATTAACATGTTGAGTATTTTTTGGGTTTGAAATTATATGTCATTATTCTCTTAGGAATCCCAATTCAATTGTGGCAATGTTTATGACATGAATTTATCCATACATATGGGTTATATTAATTCACTACCATTATCCATGATTCATTTTGGGATCCATGTGGTGGTGAAATATTTTCTCTAAGCCCAAATGTTTTCTTTGTATCTCATAATAATCTACATAGTATTCCTAATAATCTTCCATATGAAGCACATTTATATAGGTGGCATATATTCCAATGTGATCATTGGCATATCCATTTATATCGAATGAAAATCTAATAGTGTGAGGATTCAAGGTAAAATTTAATTTCATGGTCTCAATTTTATTTATGTTTGTGTTTCTCCCATGACATGCCTCTTATTTTATATTGTTTATACCTTGATCATATTCATGTATAGTTATGTCAAAAATAAATTTTCACTCAAAATAATCTAGAACTTAAATGGATGGCATTCATAACCACCTTCTCTAATTTAAGTGTATTTGGGTAACTAACTAAATCAAATCCCATATTACATGATGAGGTTATCACCTTCTTTCAATATCGTTACTACTTAATCCTCTTCAAGTTTCAAAAAAACCTCATAGAGAAAATGTCATTGACATGTACAAAATGTTTTTTAATTTCCTAAAGGATCATTGATACTACACATACACTTTGGCCATGAAACCAAAGTTTTCATCTAGACTAAGGAAAAATTCAAATATATTATAGGTAATACATTATGTAAGAGGTAATATTTAATGTCGTGGTGATATATAACAATGAGATATATATGCAACACATTTTTGATTATTCTCCATCAATCAATGAATTGATTTACATTGTAGATGATGTTCATGTTCAAAAACATAAAAGGATCTAATTATATGATGACCCAATTTAGTAATACCCTACTAAGGAGGGTAAACATGTATAAAAATTAATCAAAATATGACCTAAATAAAAATTTAAATAGTTTTGACAGCCTTGTCCCTTTAGTTTTTAGCCACCCAACTTTCATGGTCAAGAGATGTTTATTGGGATTTTTACCCCAATGATATTTTCCAACCTTCTCTCTTATTTCAATATGTGTCTCATAAAATAATATATAAATTGATATAAATGAATTCACTATCTATCTTAGCATTTACTACACATTTTATTAACTATATCTCTATGGTATCTATGCCATAGTGTTGTGCTCAAGTAAACACTAGGTTTATGCATTTAATAGAGATAGGAAAAACAACTTTAGGCATACCACTTTGCGTAAATAAGGAAGACACGAAACTATCAAACTAATCATTTATACTTGAATAAAATTATTTAAAATGAACATTCTAATATAAGAGACACTAATTTTAGGTATATCAGTTTCAAATATAAATATGGGCTTGAAATCTATGTAATTACACTTCATATTTAATTATTTGGGAGAATGAAAGGTGACCTTAATGATATCTTGTATATTATTTTATGGGTGTTAAGGTATAAAATTATTATGTGGATGTGTGAAACATTTGAAAGTTTTCATTAAAATGGATTTTCACCCCCAAAGTCATTTTAAGATATCGTAAGAGTGGTAGAACTCTATTTTATAAACATAATGTCAATCATTTTATTTATTATAAAATACCAAAATTGTGCTTTAAATATATTAAAATAGGTATGGATAATTATTTTATTAGTAAAAAAATATATTTTGACTATAATTAAGATGATCCACTTGTTTCCAAACTCAAATGGTAGAGGGAAAAATATTTCATGTAGTGTAAGTACATGGAGTGATATAATAATGCATGGGTGGAATCTTCCACATTTTAAGAACAAATGACTCATAATTATTGCAATTTTATTCTTATATTGGCATGATTTTACCCACCATATATTATACATGTGCATGTGATTTGTGTGCTCACATCCCATAAAACTTAACCTCCATGGTGCACCAGATATGAATTCACACTCAAGGATAGCATGGGCATGTCTGGGGAACCTAGAGGATAATCAGTTTAGCCTCCTATGTGTGATAAGTGTGAAAACACACCAAGGCATTATTTAATTTTAATTTCTTGTCTAACATACATAGAGGGTTGAGTTAACCTATCCACCCTAATGTATAGGGCATGAAAAAAGTGTTCTCATTTTATAAAATAATGAAAAATTAAGGGTAGATAGTTTTTTTTAAGACAAAGTTGGACTTTGGAACAAAGGAATCCATAATCTTAATATTTCAAGATGAGTGTCTTATCCTTTTGGATATAAGGCCAATTTAACAATGTTAAGATAACTTGGCACAAAATGGTAGGACATGAAAAATGGAACATAAAAAATGGAAAAAAAATAAAAGTATGCAAGGGAAACACATAAAATAAAAAGGAAAACACATCCAAAACCATAAATCACTTAAGGGTTTTGTAGGGTACAACATAACTTCATAATATATGTTTTTTTAGTTATTTAAAATTATACGTAAATGTAAGAAGAGTTACATATCAATATTAAAATTAATATGTGTTATCACACATATGTGATAGATTTTTAAAGGTCCCATCCACAATGAATTAAATATTTCATGGCTACCTCTTAGTTATTTTCTCTTAACGAATAACTAGACTCAGAATCTAAAATTAATGTTTCCTCATTTTACAATCAAATAAATCCTTCACCTTAATTTTATGAAATGTAATATTATCAACCACCCTAAACCATTCTTCCTCAAGTATATTCAAGTACATGACAATTTTCCCATGTGAGTCTGTAGATCCATCATCTTATAAAACATGATAAAATAAAAGAGTTGGTAACTCCAAATATATGGGAATCACCTCATTAGTTTTATATAAATTTTAGAAAATATAATTCAATATATATCTTTTGGGAGTAATGTAGTCATCCCAAAAATAATCATATAACCTCTTATACTAATTTATCTAGTTTTCATCAACAAACTTGTAGATAATAATTATGATGTAATTATTTTTAGATTTTGATTTACCATTACACCAAGAGCAATAATAATAAGAGTGAGACAAGGACATCCCATATACATATAAAATTAATATGATCATAGATGAATTATAACTAGATGCAATATCTATGATAATCTTATGTGGTACTCTAAATCTAACCAATATATTCTAATTGATTAAATTACACACCACCTCATAAATAATGGATATTACTTGAAATAATATAATACATTTTTTGAAATAATCCTTGGCTCTCAATAAATGTGTGTGCCATGTATTTTAATGAGGACAAAAATTACTAATGAATTCAAATCCCGACTACTAGAAATGATAATCAAATACAATAGGCCTGAGGGGAAATCCCATAAGCTTGGGTCTTTTTAATACATTATGAAATCTGTCACTTTTTAAAACCCAATATTTCGAATCTTTAAATTGAATTGGAATATATTAATGGGCTTATTGAATCTTAAATGCTATTACATGTGGATAAATTTTACCCACATCTGCCCCCATTCCCTTAAGACCCATAATCTAGGTCATAATTTTTTTATAAAAATCTCTTTTTTATGTCATTTATTGAAAAAACTTAAGAAAGTTCCATCAATTCCATCATTAAAAAGATCATTTTAAAAAATAATATACTTAACATCCCTAATATTGATTTATATTTTTTATTTAGATTCAAAAGATGCTCTTTGTAAGATATAAAGTATGTAATTCCTAAATAAAAATTCTAAATGAAGTTGATGAATACTACTAATAAAAATTATTCCATATTTTATTCATCAAGATATTCTTCCTAAAATTATATCTAAACAAAATCCACTTATCATATAAATTAACAAATCATTTAAGCCATAAATATCTTAGTGGGTTTTATGTCTAGGTTGTATTCTTACACTTTATCTATCAATCCTCATTTCTTAGAATCAAGTTATTATTGTGTCAAAATGTAATATATGAAGTGTTTCATATCCATAATTACATTATACACATGATTTACAATCAAATAATATATTATCTCATGATCCTTCAATCCATAAATAATGAAGGTAATTTGGGATTATATACCACCCTTATTATTTTACACAAGGATAGATAATAATGTGTTCTCTAAATAATAAAATTATACAATGAAATTATATTATAAATATTGAAATACAAACACCAAGGCATTAGCAATAATGTTTTTTATTTCACATAAGACTTTATCACCATCCTCATTCCATTTGAAATAAATTTTTATATGAATCATTTGAATGACATGTTTTGTGAGTTCCAAAAAAAAATCATAAACCTTATTACAAAGTTTAGTTTAAAAAAAATAGTGTGTTCCATATTTAATAATATGAATAAATAATTTCTATATTGTTTCAACATTTTTACGATTAATTCTAGTACCTTCCTTAGAAAATATATGATCTATGATTTTTCCTTTGGTGAGTTTAAATTTTAATTATTAAGGTTTAGAGAGATACCATGAACATAATATATTTCAAAAACCATATTCAAATTATCTTAGTAATCTTATCCCTTTTTGTAAAATATATTAGTGTCATGTAGATATAACATTGTAATCTTACTCTTTATATCACTAAAAGTGCCACTAGCATTGATGTGACCTAATACAATAATATTATATGAAAACATTCCTCATGGAGTGGTAAATACTATTTTATGATAATCCTTAGGCTCCACCTTCATCTAATTGTATAAATAGAAACCATCCAACATGGAAATCATCTAATATCCTATAATTATCTACAAATTCTAATCCATTATTGGTAGTGGGTAATTTCAATTGATAGATGCTTAGTTTAGGTTTTGAAAAAACATTGAAATGGTTATTTATCCAATCTTTCCCTCATGGGTATAATGTTTTCCACCCAAGTGGAACTATGGATTGGGAATATGATTTTGAAATCCTAATTCTTGTTTATTTATTCATAAATGGTACTCACAATATTTGAATTGTAGTCTATTTTGTTTTTATTAAAAATATTGACACCTATATTTAAATTAATATTGTGATGTGTTTATTTATGTTGTAAAGACTTTAAATCTATGTAACATTAGGAAAAAATATATTTTTATAACTTTAAAAGATCTATAAACCTCATGTGTTCCTATTTATAATACAACTTTTTAGTTTTTATATATTGAATATTTGATTCAGTGGCAATCTTTAATTTTTTATTTTTGAGTGATCTTTCAAGGTCCTCTTGAATATTATTCTATATACACTAGTGATTCTTATTAAACAATGCTTATAGTTAAATAATTTTTTGGGAGATTTCGTTTCCTTTTAATTAGATGAATTTACTATCTTCTAATGTATATTCTTTAGAACTAGGATATCCTTCTATTTTATTCACATTATCACTTTAATTGAATTATTATTAGGATTTTTTATGTAATGAATAATTTCATGTTATATATATATATATATATATATATATATATATATATATATATATATATATATATATATATAAACTTTTCTAGGAAAAGAAATAATCTATTAATCATTATTAAAGATTTGCCAAGTTTTTTAATTATCTGAGGTGCTTGGCTAAATAATAAATTCAATGGTTTTTTATTTATCTATTACTAAATAATAAATCAACATGACCAACATAGCTAATTTAGTGTTTTAATCTATTGGAATAATAATAATTTATAAGACCTTAAAAGCTTTGATGCATTCCAAAACTCATTTTGTATTGCCTTAGCTAATCATTCTTCACCTTATATCGGTTATAAATTTTTTTTAATATTATATTTACTTATCTATGAGACTTAAGGTAATGGATACCCATTCCTTTCACCTCTTAAATTTTTAGAATAAGTGACTCATGTTCAATTTTTTAATTAGTACATTCAAATTCAAACGTATATGATAAAATAAACAATTAATTATGAGAAGAAATCAAAATCAATCCAACACGTTTACCTATAGATAAACAACTTCCATCAAACTCTAAATTTCACATATCATTCATGTCACCTTAATGAATGATTTTTAAAATCTATAAATATTTCCTTATCATCGTCATATATGTACAATGACCAATTTCCATAAAGTGAATATTTAAATGAGGATCTTTAAAATTTTGTATAAGATACACACAACTTAGCATAAAAATTTCCTTGACATCCATAGTTTGGTTCATAAAATGAATCTAATATCTATATATTCACCACCAGTGTCCTTAAAAAACATCTTTCTCAACAACATTTCATATCTGAGAGGATATATAAAACCAAGATAGCCATCTTAATTATTTTAAAGAAAATCTACTGGACCCATTTGATAAAAAAAAATTTGATGAGAGAAAATTAATTTTATTACGTATAATTACAATTTCAAAAAAAATTATTACATGTCAATCCCAATAAATGCACCACCTTAACTAGAATCACATTATTTGAGGCTTTAAAATTAATGATGCAACTACTTAGCCAAAAAAATCCAATGAAAAAAGAACCATAAAATGGATTAAGTTTTTAAGTATTATAGTAAAATGTAATCATATTATTTAAAATCTTTAAATTATAAAATATGGAAATAAATCCATAAGAAGATGCTCTAAAGATATTGGGACTATATCCTTAAATAAATTTTACTAATCTATCAAGTTAGTTTGGATTTAACTCTAGTTATTTCGTTTGAGAAACCCTAATCTTGGTTTTGTTTTTATAATACAAGGTAGTAAAAACTAGTGGCCAAACCTTTAATAGAAGAAAAAATAGGAATAAAAAGGCTCACAAACAAAAAGGGCCAGTAGAGTCTTTCATCCTTGACAAGTCATCTATTTTTTAATGAGTTTCCTTATTCTAATGAGAACATTGGTATATTGGCACCAACATTGCCAATTCATAAACTGATGACCATAATTAGTGAGGGCCTCAAGAAAACCATTACCTTCTCTAAATATGTGAGAGAATTAAACTATATAAATTCTCTAGATAAGAATTTGGATGTCCATGATGATATCCTTAAGTCTCCACCCAATTATCGAAGCATTGGTAACATCATTGAGGACAAATTTAGAGTCACCTTCTATGTGTAGATTATAAATGCCTTAGGAAATGTCCAATTTGATTCCCCATAGGAGAGAAAATTACACAAAATATTTTTTACTTTGAGTACCTAAACCACTAGCATAGATAGTAACAAGCACCCCTCTATCGTCGTGCCATTGGACTTAGAGGCCCCATAAAAATTAGGCTTGAGCCAACTAGATGTTGAAATAATAAATTTAATTTTATATCTCAAAATATAATTTCAATTATCATGGATAGGGATTTGGTTAAGAATTCTCCAATTGCCAGCAATGTTTTTCTCTTCTTGAGTGATGGGTTTTTTAGCAGTTCTAATATGGGAACTAGCAACACTTTCAATGAGGGAATTTGTAAAGGACTAATAAACTTGACAAGAATATTTTATATCTTCCATAAATATTATATTTTTAATTTATTTACATAAATACCAACTAATAAAAGGAATGGTTTGGTTCCAGAGCTCCTTAGGCTAGGGATGAGAAAAAGTAGGAAGCCAATTAAAAATCACCTCCTTAATATCTTTATTGCAAACCCATTCAATGATAAACATATGCAAAATAAAAATCCAAATTTCCTTGGAAAAGGCACAATGAAGAATAATACGAGGAATTATTTCCTCCTCTTGGAGGTAAATAACACATTGATTAACTAGAGAGAAACCCCTTTTTTGTAGATTGTCCTAGGTTAAGATTTATTATGAGAAACATCCCACCAAAACATATTGTCCTTAGGAATAAGTTTATGATTCCAATATTTATGCCAAATGTCATTTTAATAAGTATTATAAATTAGTAGATGGTAAGTAAAATTAATATTTAAGCATCCTCCTATGTCAGATGACTAATATAGCTCATCTTCTCTAAGAAAAATTAGAATTTTGATATCCCCCAATAGCTACTGGATAGATATCATCTTTAGAATAGGATTTGAATGATTAATAAAATATTCAAGAAGATTTTTACAACATTTAATACCATTCTTATGATGTATATAATGACAAACATTTGACCCAAAAAACTATTTGGCTATAATAGCATTAGCCTCATTACCTGCATAATTAGCTAAGGCCTTATCATCAGCCCAAGGATCCTCCCAAAAATTTATAAGGCTGACATTACCCAATTTATACTTAAGCCCCTATTTAATTAAACTTATATATTTCATCATTTTGTTCCAAATCATCGACCCCTAGGGGAGCCCTCCTAATAAAGGACATTAAGATTGTCAGCACCTTGAAGGTACTTAGCCTACATAATAGTTCCCCAATCTTTATTATTATTAATCAAATTCTAATTGATTTTGGAAATAAGGGATTTATTTGTGTTTCTTATAGATATGATATTAAACCCCCATGATTTTTAGGAAGTCAAACCTTCTCCCATTTGATAAGAGACATTCTCTTTTTTCCTTCCACACCTATCCATTAAAAAATCCTTTGAATCTACTCTAATTTGTTAGTAACATACTTAGGCATTTTGAAAAGAGAAAAGAAGTAATTTGGAATTCCTTACAAGGAAGCCTGTAGAAGCTACAATATTCTAGCACTGCTCAAGAGCTTACCCTTCTAGCCAATCAACTTATTTTTAGTTATTTCAAAGATACCATTCCAAAATCCTTGAGTTACTTCTTTAACAGTGAGAGGAAGGCTAAGGTAGAAAATAGGCAAATCAGTCACAGTGTATCCAAAGATGTTAATAATTTTTATTTCGATATCTTCCTATGTGTTAAAGAAAAAACATTACTCTTTTGAAAATTGATGTGTTGGTTAGGCTTTAGCATAATCATTAAGGATATTACTCTAATTATGGGCTTTTGTAATTGAAGAGATAACAAATAGGATGGTATCATTAACAAACTATTACACATACATTAGTTGTAAAGTAGAAGTAGGTTTTGATCCCCATAATTTCCTTAGAAAGAACCTTAGAGTGGACATATCTCCCAAGGGCTTTGGCCATCATGATAAAAATATAGGGAGAAAGAGGAATATTGTTAATGATATTAAAATAAGGAATATATAAAAGATTTGAATTTTCAAAATTGACATCGTTAGAAAGAGGAGGCATACTTCCCACCTTCTCAAATCATTTATCCTTATTAAAGTTTTATAACAACATACGCCTATTAAGGAAAAATATTCTATGGAAGCTCTTTATGGGAATATTTTAATTTTCCTTCCCATTTTGTTTATTAACTCTTTACATTTTTCAACTGCCTTTAATTTCTCATTTTTTGATGATGTGAACACAACAAAAAATGACTGTTCATTTTATTGACTACATCATCATTATCCTTAAAATGAGGTTAATATTCTAAGTAAACCAAAATATAGATGGAATAAATTTTCTAAAATTTAATATTAGAGGTGTCCAAATCACCTTGTTTAAGTGGTTCCTAAATGATACACATTTACAATATTTTCACCATTTCTAGACACCTAGAGCCATCATGGTCATTAGTAGCATGAAACAGACGTTCAAAGTGAACTCACATAGAGTTGTTTTAATTTTGAGCCCTATAATTGTAAATGGAATGTGGGGATGGACATTTTTATTGTATATTATAAAAGTCCTTATTGCATAATAATGATAAGAGGTGGATTGATAAGCATGAAGAATTTGTTTTTTATAAGACAATATATCATTTTCCAATTTTTAAACTATAAGGTCTACTATAATTTATAATTTAATTTTTAATGTATCCTTTTTTATTTTTTGGACATGATCATATCATATTATATTTATATAGATTTAATTTAGGTTATTGATAAGGTTTATGGACTATTTATGTGTAGGAATAAAATTACCTTAGGTGTTTGTGCATTTAATTAAAAAAAACTTTTGATATTTTGGAATGGGTAGATGATAATGTGTGGGTATGTGTGTTGGATATGAAATCCATCATGGGTTCATGGGGTTATGTTTTCATTTACATGAGTTGATCCAGTAGCACATGATCATCCTCTGTTAGCATAAACCATTCTTCAAACTTTTTTTTCATTATATTCTATCTTGTAATATAGATGGGTTGTAAACAATAAATTTTTTTACCACTCCTTTACTTAAAGTCTAAAAATTAGTACGGCATTTACATCTTAATACTAAAATCTAAGAAAATTAAAAACCACACTAAAAGATGATATTTCTCATCCAAGTTTTATTTACCATCACCATTAAACTTAGGGGAATTATTCCTTGAGCCTTTAGGTTACTTCTAAATTTGGGAACTCAAATCCAATGGTGTAAGGTGCACACCCCATGTTACATGTACAATAGGCATGATTTTAAAATTTATGACCCTTGGAGTTAGGATGCATAGCAATGATAAAGTTTTATTAAGTGTTTTACTAGTTATTCTTATCCTTTTTAAGGTGAGTTTAAAAATAGACTCTTCTTGAATATCAAATAATGGTTTAGAAATGTTGTTATTATTATTATATGTAATAAACCTTTATTTGATAGGATGACAAGAAGGTTTGATTTTAAATAGATGGGAATTATAATAGTTATTTTCATAAAAGAATGATCCTATATTTCTAATGACTTATTGGTATGGAAAAAGACTGACCTTATGCCCTCATGTGTGTTTTTGAATGTTTATTTTGGTGGTAGCATAGAATTATCAGAAAACATGATCCATTGTGGGTGCCAAAAAATGTTGGTGAAATATTTGGCATTAAAAAATATATTATTTTCTCAGTATTAAGGGTAAAAATCCCCTTATCTATTTTAAGGGGAGTATCCCTTTATTTAAACTAGGAAAACTTAAAAGTAAATTATATACAATATGTATAGGAAAAATTGTGTATGGGGTTTTATTACATTTAACCTTAAGAATAAAAATAAAAGTATAAGGAATATGAAGGGTCATTAAAAAAACATTATTATATTATCTATTGCATGATATGAAATAACTAAAAATTGTGTTTATGGTTAAAAAATGGAAACTTTCCTTATATGAAAGGTAAAAAAGCCATACATTAGACATAGGCATAAAGTAGATCACTAAAGATATTACAAGAAAGAAAATTGTGTAATATTTATATATATTTATTAATATAAATCAACACAAAGTTTATTTTCCTTTCCTTTCAGTGTATTTTTTGAATAAAATCAAATAGTCCTTTTACAATAGCCATTTCTCCCATTTATAGTTTTAGGAAGGAATGGACCAAACCTTCATATTTTCATGACTGTATTTTTATAATTTTTGTATTTAATTTTCATATTTTTATAAAAATAATTTAATATTAAAAAATATAACATGCACTTTTTAAAACATTTAAAAAAAGATAAAAATATATAAAAAATAATCGCAATGTTTCTTTTAGAAAATTCTTAAGGAAGGATCTTCACTTGGTGGGCCCACTTTTTTTTAACCTAGATTACTTGTGGATTTTATATTTTTTTGAGATAGCTTAATGATCTAAAATTTTCCATGGCTTTCTCTATTGAGTCCACTTCAGGAATATCCATGTCCTTATAATGCATAATTCATATATCAATAGTCATAATCATAGCCTTATGAGTCTCCAATAATTGTGTAATTTGTCCATTTAGTTACTCTAATGTGGTATTAATTTCACTAAGCTTGTCCATTATAACAACAATAATAGTTCCTTCCTTGAATATATATTACTTGATCAATTTTAAAAACTATTCTCTCAACTCATTGAGTGTTTCTCGAAGCCATATTATTTAAGAAATTCATAGTCAAGACTCCACATATTAGAGCATGTGTTAGTAAGCCTCTTATCACCTAACTTATATTGATATTTTAGATATTCAATGGATATATTTTATATGTCAATATTGTGAATTATATTTTCAAACCATTCATAAGAAATAAAATTATCCATTTTTTTAAATAGCCTCCTTTGACATTTATTATTCATATTTATTCATGGTTTCCCACATTGTTAATAACTTTTTTATATTGGATCTATTTATCCACTTTTATACATTTATCTTGATAATTTCATGGGTTTTCATTAAATTTTAAATATAATTCAACCCCTGTGATAGTATTTTTTCCATCCAAGCTTTAAGATGCTTAACAATGATAATATACCTAATTATAGAGGATATTTCTTCCTTATTGATCCTAGGTACTTGGGTTAGAGTATTGGGTTGATATCTTATTGGATCTTTTACTAGACTTAAAATATAGTTAACAAACCTAAGAATATTCCTAATCTTCCCTTTCATTTTCTCTTGGGTCAACTCATCTTTATTAGCCTTCTTGATCATTCTCTCTACATTTTTTTTTGAGATTTTTTGTCATCTCATGAGTTGGAATTCCATATGGAATTATCTTCAAAGTTTAATCATTAATTTCAATGTCTTCCATATTATTTTCCACATTAGGTTTAATAATTTACTTAATCCAAGCCCAAAATGGTTAAAACCCAACATAGACATACTATTTCCTTTACTTAGGATTTATCTATAAAAGATCTATCACTACATCTAGCAATGTCATATCAAATATCTTCATATTCATTATGAATAATATATACAACCATTGGAATTAATTTACACTAAAAATTAGTGTGTGGAAGTTTTAATCAGATTGAGTTTCCTTGATAGTGTGGAGTGAGGAGGAATCAATATATGAAGGGATGAAAAAATGAGAAAAGAAGCTAGAATCTAATGAGTAATGTATTGATCTATTATTTTACTACAAATTATGTCTTGTCATATGGCATTATTGATCAAGAGTGAAGTGTCACCCATCTTAGTAAGAAAATGTTTACCACTAGAGGGTAAACTAATTATGTGTGAACTAGGATCATCACTTAAAATTTCACCACCATGGAGGAACCTCCTTAAAATATTTAATTTATAAATTTGTTTTGATTTAAATATAATCCATCACCATCACCACTAGAGATTATTTTTAGGATATATATGAGATGAAAACTTCTAGTGCTGGACATCCTGGGTGTTTATGTGGTGTTTTACTTGTACAAAATAAAGAATTATATTTCCTAAAACCATTTTTTCATGTGAACTTAAATAGTTTATAGGTAAACAAATCCATTAACATATTAATTATTTTTTGGATAGAGAATGTATATAATTGATCTCTTAGGAATCTTGATCTAGTTGTGGTAATGGTGTTGAAATTGATTTATTTGTATTCATGGATTTTAAAAATATGCTACCATCATCCACAATTCCTTTAGAGAACCATGAGGTGGTGAAACATTTGATATAATATAAGCTCAATTGAACCCAAAATCTTATTCTTACCTCATATTCATTTGAACATTCTTCCCAGTAGTCCTCAAAATGAGGCATATACATATAGGTGACAACTATTCCAAGGTGAGTTTTGATGTATCCCTTGATATAAAATGAAGATATACTAGTGTGATTATGTAAGGGAAAATTTAAAATTGTGGACTCAATAATTTGGGCATACTTAACACTTTTAGAGATGCAATTACCTAGTATGATTGTAAAATATACTCCCATCATGTGTCTTATTCTACACATTTTTTGGACATTACAAAGCTACCTATACAATTCTATAAACATGATCTTATCATGTAAAAGGATTTAAATTCTCAATGGATATACATAAAAACCCATATACTCTGATATAGGTGAATTAAGGAAAATCAACTAATTAACACCTTCCTCTAATGTGCTTACTCCTTAGTCCTCTTGAGGTACCCAAGTAACCCTCATGGATAAAGTGTCAATAACATGTCTAAATTTTTTATTAACTTCCTCAAGGACCAGATGTGAATAATACACATTCTCTTTGGTTTAGGGACCTAATTTTTCCTCTATATTGAGGATAGGAAATACTCACATAGTTATTATAGATTATAATAGGTATGATGTCATATAAAATTTCCTTGTGACATTGATTCTAGTGATATTACTATATAATGCATCATGGAGGATGATCTCCTTGTCAATGGATTGATTTACATTACATATGATTATCATGGCCAAGGAAATTTAAGGATGAAATTATATGATGATCCAATTACATACTAACCTATTAAGGAGATTAATCATGTTTATAAATTCCTCCTTAAAACATGTCTTGAAAAAATTATAGGAACCTTTGACAAGTCTCTCCTATTATGTTTTAACCACCCACTATTCATGGTGAAGAGATTTTTTTGGGGATTTTTATCCTAATTATCACATCTAAACTTATTTCTAATCTTTTAATACATGTATAGTGCTAGAATCTAACAATTAATATTGATGGATTTACTATTGTTATCACTTAGAAGTGTACTTGTTGGCCATTTCTTGGCCCACATACCAAGCTTGTGCCCAAATGAATAAGTTGAGTATAATTCTAGAGCTTGAAGGTCAAACAAAAGTTTTGTTAATAATTCTAGAAGTTCTTATATACCATGGAAAATATATGTAAAAATACTTTTGGGCTAAGTCTTTACTTTGGAATTCTTTCAACCTTTTCATTGCTAAGATAGTTTCTTTCGAGACCCCTTTTTTGGCTAAGTGTTAAATTCTTTCGAACAAGTTATCCAAGACAAAGTTCTTGAATGGATAATTCTTTTAAATAAAATATTTGAAGCAAAAGACAAAGATTGAATTCTTTTAGGGAAATTGTTTGACAATAATTTCCTTGAAGACTTATTTCTTTTAGGAGATTTGTTTTAGGTCTTTTAGGCCAAGTATGGGGAATTGTTTCAAACATTTTGTCTGAAACAAAAGGCTTGAAGGATTTTTCTCTCAAAAATTGTACCAAGGAATATTTTTGAAGGATATATTTTTCAAAGAGAAGTGGCCAAGACAATTTTATGGAAGGGATTTTCTCAAGAAAATGGTACGATATAAAAAAATTGAGGGCATTTCCAATTCTCCTAAAGGGTACTTTGAAGAAGCTGAAGGCCACTTGAATTTTTCAAAGGGAATTTCCAAAGGTAAAAAAGGTTATTTTCAAAACACTGAAGGGTATTATTTATTAAGGAAATGGCCCGCTTCATTTTTTTTGAAGGATTTATTTCTCAAGTAAATGGTCTATTTCAAAGTTTTGACGGTCAAAAAAAGAAAGTTGAAGGGTTTTTATCAAAGTAAATAGGCCATTTCCAAGTTTTGAAAGTAATTAAAAATATTTACAAAGGGAAAGGACAAAAAAAAAGTTTGAAATAATTATGATGAAGTTAAAAGGCTGAAGGAATTTTCTAAAGGACACATTTCCTTCAAGAAAATTGTCTAAGATAATTTTTCCAAAAGGAGATTTCTTTCAAAAAATTTGTCTTAAAGAAAAAGGTTTCTTTTTAAAAAGGCAAAGGGTCCATTTCAAAGTTATGAAGGGTAATTTCCTTTTGGAAAAGTACACTTAGGAAAAGGGTGAAAGAAATTATTCAGGTAAAAAGATCGAAGACATGATTTCCTTCAGATAAAGTCTCCATGAGAAAGTGCATAAACAAAGTGTCTAAAGGAAATGACACAAAAGGATTGAGACATTCATGCCAGTGTCAAAGTTTAAGCTTAGGAAATAACTATTGGGATTCAAATATCACATGATGGGCCTACAAAGGTCAAAATATGAACCCTATAAGTAGTTATTTAGATTTGTAAATCCTGAGACATTTGCATAGATGTCAAAGATGGGTCTCATAAAATAGGCCTTTTATACCTAATAATGATCAAAATAAGCTATAAAATCTATGGGATTACATTGACATAAATTGATATAGGAAAACCAATGTCCTTAGATTAGTTTTCCATCTATAAGAGAGATTTGGTCAAGGTTTCAAAGTAGAATTTGGTAGGTATAATTAATGGAGAGGCCCTCATCCTTCAACATGGCCATCATCTATGATAAATAGCTACTCAATGTAGAAGTAGCATGGCTCGGTCTAGATTCAAAGATATGGGGATTTCATCTTTATACAAGTAGGATATGTAAAGTGACAAAGCATGCTAAGTTTTTAATGGAAAGATCAAATAATTCACACTTGGAAAAGACATGAAACTAAAATTGACATAGCCCTCTCAACTCCAAAAATGGAGACTTTAATGCATGAGGGGCTCAAAGAGATTTGTGGTGATCTTAGATGGTTTGTCTCATGGTCGAGGTAGCGACATGTTTTGAATGCAAAAGAGCTCAAAGATAATAGTAGTGGTTTCAACCATTTATGACCACCCTCTCTATTTTCTCACATAATCCCCCTCTTTTCTCATCCCATTCTACTATATATAGAGCCTTTTGAGTCTAAAAATGGATCCCTTGACTGGTGATACAGTTGCTTTGTCAAAATTTCCTTGTAACACTCTCTTGAAGCAATAAGATGAATTTTTTAATTCTAGTTTGAAGTTAAGTATACATTATTAAAGTTGAAATTGTATATTTATTCCCATTTTCATCATATATAGGTTATCTACATATCATGGTTTAATTTTAGTGGTTCCTTGTAGGTTGTGTGAAGTTTTAGACATTGGTGCCTTCTTGAAGTGTCACAAGTTTATAGTGTCTCATACAGACCTATTCCTTTCTATCCTTTAAATCCTAGGGTTTCCCTTCAACCTCCACACAAAATAATTATGCTTTCAGCCTTGAGATAAGATTAGAATAGTTTATGTCTTGGTTAGGTTCATTAGTAGTTATTAAGGTTCCTAGGCTAAAAGTAAATCATTTAATATTTTGGTACATCACCATCCTTAGCTTAGGTTTTCCTTTCATGTTATCTTTCTCTCCCTTTTCCTTAGTATTAGATTTTAGTTGGAGAAACAAGCTAAAGTTAATAATTTAAGGATCTAACCTCATTAAAAATCCTAGAGGTTCAACCTCACTACATGATACCCATAGCCTGAGGTTGTTTTAATATTATAGCTAGGAGTGAGAAACCCTGAAAAAAAAATCCCACAATGGTGCAATTATAAACCATAATAGTTTTTGGCATACCCAATGGGACCAATTTTGAGGAAGATTAGTCAATTTTTATATTGGTTTTATAAATTTTTAGTTGTTATAGATTTCATCTTTCAGTATCTAGTGACTCCAAAGAACACTCAATAATCTGGTGGTAGAACAATAACTATCTTTCATGCCAAATGTGACTACAAGATTAGGTTCTAAAGGTATTATTTTTGATTTTGTTGAACTCCCATTAAATTTATCCAAAAGGTTAAGGTTCACCAATACTCTACCATATGTAAGGAAACCTTTTCCTAATATAGTCTCAAGGCCTACCCTTGCAAGAAACCTCTTGATAGTTCCCTATATTATCATGATTCCCCAAAGAGATTTTATAGGATTTATTGGCCAAAGTCCTTTGAATATTCCATAATATTATCTTATGATGGTAATAGCTCTCAAAATCATCCCATATTTTACAAGAGATCAAGCCATAACCCCTACTAAACACATCAATGACATAGCCAATTTTTACAATATCCATAATGTCATTGTAGAAAATATAGCTATTAGACTATTAGTTGTATCCCTTAAAGGAAAAGCTTTAAATTGGTATAGAGGCTAGTTATATTTAATCATGGAATCAACTAGAAGTGGCCTTGCATAATATATTTGTAAAAAATAGTGACCATTTATCACTAGCAGAACAACTTACCACAATCAAGAAAGCCCTCCACGAAGTCATGCAAGACTTCAACATAAGATTCCAAAAATCTTGGGATAGAATTCCAGCCTCTGTTAGACCATCCCATAACTTTTAATTCTTATAATAATTAAAGGATCTAAATAGTGATATATTTATAATGATCCAATCCATGAGAGGGTATATATTGCCAAATGCTTATGTGGTGGCTATTAAAGTAAAAATTGCCTAGTTCAAGATGGAAAGCTTACTCCCAAAACTCCAATGCCTCTTTCCCTAAAATTAGACAACCCCATATGGTTATTCACCCACTTTATTTTATCCTTCCAACTCCAACAATTGCTGATATACCTTCACCTAAGCAGGAAAAGTTCTCCACTAGTAGATCAAGTGATTCCTAAGAGTAGAAAACTACCTAGAATTTAAGAACATGCTACAATCCTTGGAAAATGATGTGGTAAATGTCAAAAGGTAAAAATATTATGTCAATAAACATTATCAAGCTCCATATCAGCCTCAATAGTAGTATTATCAATCAAATAGGCTACCCTACATGGGAAGTTTACAAAGCCAAAACTATGAGCAAGGGCGAGGATAACCTAGCTACAATAAGCAAAGTAGTTATAACCCAAATGCCATAGGCTCTTGAAACTCCTTGGTTCTTATTTAAAATAATATGGATTAAGAGGTTAAAGGGACCATACCTTGGGATCAATATTTTGGGCAATACATTGTCCCAACTAATGGTTTTAACTAGGCATTCAATGACCAATGGCAGCATGTTGATGCTTATGGATACAATCAAACCTTAATGGATAAAAAATTAGAGATCCCCATGGTGATAAAATCAAGATAGTCTCCACAAGACCAAGGATCTGATTAGGTACCAAACTAGCTAGATGCTACAATGGTCATCAATGAGCAAGAAGAGTGTTATGCACTCAATCAGTAGACTAGTTCTAGCCAAGTATACATTCGAGTGGTAGATAATACAAGGTTCAAAAGAAGGAATATGGATGGTAATTATGAGGCAATCAAATTTCCCCTTACTAGAACTCCATTAATGAAAAATCCAAGTGGATCTACTACTGCTCTAAAGGGTATAATAGCTCTAAAGAATTTGATCCACAAAACTCATAAATTTAACAAACAACAGTAGTGGCCCTCAAAGCAGACGTGAAGGTTAATGGTCTAACAATCAACATTGTTGATCAAATGAAGAAATATAGTGTGAGTGGACTAATGTGGGACATGATTTCCATGTCTGGTCTAGTGGATATCCTTCAAGAAGGTTTGTCCAAGATAAGTGTTACAACAACTATGGGAAAATAATGAAGCAAAGAAACTGAGGTCCTCACCAAGTCAACCCAAGGTCCTATGGGAGAAGGATAAAGTAATGTGGTTAAAACTCTTTTTTTCTACATTTCATTAATCCTTGGTGATTCCTTGGTGCATAATTGCTTGGTAGATAGTGGATCTATCACTTTAGTAATGCCAAAGTCTATAGTTAATCAGTTGAACCTTAAATATGAGCAAGATACTAAGGGAGTTATATAGCTTGATAGTTCTTCCACAAAGCCATTTGATATCATAAAATATTTGAGATTGACCCTACATGCTTGTCTTAGTGTTTTAGTGGCTCAAGATTTGTTGATTCTAGAGGTGCCTCCTTGTTTTGCTCTATAATTATCTAGATAATTCAAAATAAAGATAGGAGGCTATCTCATAGTAGATTGGTCATACATGGAATTCAGAATGAGATATGGGACTAAGGTATCAATCAAGGTTGAGCCCATGGAATAATTTCACATTGAGCCTCATTAGGTAGATAGAATAAACCTAAAATTTACTATCTTTGATGATGATGAATTTGCAATTGGTCAAGAACTGAATACTTATCCTGAGGATATTCTAAAATTAATCTTGGATGAGCTATGGGGGATAATCAATTTCTCAACCCTTTAGAAGGTTTTTAATAAAGGGACATGGGTGTATATTTTATACATGAAGAAAATCAACTATTTCCTTCCATTATTGGACCTGAAGAAGATGCCAATGGTATGTGGAAGTTTTTCTTTGATGGTTCAAGGAGAAAAAATGGAGTCAGTGTAGGGACAATGCTAGTTTCTCCCTCTAATGATAAGTACTATTATTATTATTATTATATGTTATACTTTAGTTGCTCCTCTAATGTAATATAATATGAAGGATTAATCCATGGTCTTCAGTGGGATAGTAAGTGGGGGATAAATTAGTCACAAGTATATGGGGACAATGAGCTTATAGTGAACCAAATGAAGAGCTTGAACATTATGAATAATCCTTTGATGAGGTCCTAAAAAAATAGAGTGTGGGACCTAATTTAATATTTTAAATACTTTCACATTCAAGTTGTGCCAAGGAATCAGAACTAGCATATTGACAGGTTGGTAGCTATAGAGCCTAGTTTGATATTCCAAGTAAGCTAAAAGTGGCCAAGGTTCAGCCACATGTCAAGGTGGTGGTGAGGCCATTAGTCCTAGATAATAAGGCCCACTAGTAGGTATTTTAAAATGAAAAACAAATTGCTTGTTTCTTATAGAAACAAGTAGATTTTTCCTCTACATATTAGGAGAAGTTTAATGATAGTATGGGGAGAAATTTTTCCCATTAAAATCCAACAAACTTCCTAAGGGATTGGTTACACTTGAGAGTCTCTTTCATGAAGGATACCATGTGAGAAAGGATAAGGTAGTAATGTCAATCAATGAATTAAATTATGAGAGTCTCTTCATCTTCAAGGACAAAATTTTCAAGCTTGGGAAGGTAAGCAACAAGGTTGAGAGGTAGGATTTCATAACACTCTAAAAGGATTATGCAAACATCTTTACTTGGAAGTACAATGACCTAAAAGGTTTTTATCCAAAGTTAGCCCATCATACTATAGAACTAGAGGCTAATGTTAAGCCTGTGAGGTAAAAACAAAGGCTCATTAACCCCAAAATAGAAGAGCTTATGAGTAGAGAGCTAACCAAGTTAATTGAATCAAATATCATCTTTCCCATCAATCACTCATCATGGGTAACCAATTTTGTGTCTATAATGAAAAAGAGTGGGGATAGTAGGCTATGTGTTGAGTTTAGAGATTTGAATAGGTTCTCCTTAAAGGACCATTACCCTCTACCATCCATGGAGAATATTCTCCAGATAGTTTCAAGTTTAGAATGATTTTCTCTTTTAGATGGATATTCAAGCTACTACCAAGTATTAATAAAGAAAAAATATAAGTAAAATATTGCCTTCACCACCAAATGGGGCATGTATGCATACTAAAAGATGTTTTTTGGCTTATCAAATGTTGGGAAAACTTTCCAAAGAGCCATGGACATGGATTTCAAAGAGATATTGAATCAAATGGTGTTGGTCTACTTGGATGACATCATAGTTTTCTCTAAGGATACCAATGAACACATGGACCACCTGAGGTTGATCTTTGACAGATGCAGAGAGTATGGGATCTCTTTGAATCCCAATAAATGTGTGTTTTTTGTCCATGAGGGAAAACTCTTAGGACATATTATCTCAAAATAGGGATTAAATATTAATCATGATATAATAAGTGCCATATTGGCCTTATCCTTACCCAAGCACAAGAAGGGACTCCAAAGTTCCTTAGGAAAATAAAATTTGTGAGAAAGTTTATACTTGGTTTTGATGACTTGGTCAAACCCATCACTACCATGTTGAAGAAGAACCAAGTGTTCACTTGGTCAAATGAAGGCAAATCAAAATTTAAGGATATCAAACAAGTCATTACCCAAGCACCCACACTCATGAATCTTGATTTCTCAAGAGATTTCATATTGTATGCCTTTACCAATATTGAGAATATATCATCTATGTTGATGTAAAAGAATGGTGAAGGACTTGAGTGGCCAATAGCATTTTTTAGTTAGGGGCCTGAGAGTTATGAGGTGAGGTATAATTTTGTAGAAAAACAAGTCTTTGTAGTGGTAATAATACTTTAAAATTTTAGGGTAATGCTCTCCAATAGAAAAATCTATCTTATGGTGTCTCATCCTGGAGTGAGAGACTTCCTTCTTAACAAAGACTTGAATGAAAAGAGAGATGTTTGGATTACCAAGGTCATGGAGTATGATGTGGAGATTAAGGTCACTAAGATAGTGAGAGGTAAAGGCTTATGTGAACATATGTCTGATGATCTTCATGAAGACAAATAAGTTTCCTTGGTAACAAAAGATAACTCACAGATAGATGCACCTCCACCTCACACTAGTTAGCTCTAGGATATGACACATTTATTAATAATAGGTGAGTGCCTAAAAGGTATGGATAGGGTAAAGAGAAGGTATTTTAGACTTTAGTCCATACCTTATGCATTGGTTGATGGGGTTTTATTCAAAAAGGACCTCATTTGAGTTCTCTTAAGGTACATAGATGATGGCCAAGTGACAAGGCTCTTAGAATAATTCCATGATGGGTCTACAAGAGGCCATTTTTCTCTAAGGAATAGAGTAGTAAAAGTGATGAGAGTTGGTTATTATTGGCCCAACCTCTTTAAGGATGCATATGCATGGGTAAAATAGTGTCAAGATTGTGATTTATTTATGGGTAAGAAAATATTCATATCCCTTCCTCTCAACCCAATTCAGGTAGAGAAACCCTTCATGTAATGAGGGATATATTTCATAGGAATTATCAACCCTCAATCAAGTGTAGGAAATATATGAGTGCTTAATAGAACCAACTACTTCACCAGGTGGGTGGAATCCATTGCATTAAAAGAAGTTATTGAAGTGTAGTCTTAGACTTCTATGATAGCATTGTGACCAGGTTTGGTGTTCCATCCACTATCATTTTTGATAATTCATTAGCATTCCTTGATCTAAAAATAAATGAATGGAATCTCAAGATGTGCATATACCTCAACACCTCTTCCAACTATTATCCTCAAGGAAGTAGACTAGTTGAGTCCATAAATTAAAAATTGATAAGAATCATCAAGAGAACTATGGAAGATAATTAGAGGACATGGTACACTAAACTAAAGATAGCCTTGTGGGCTGACAGGGTGACTCCTAAAGTTTCCATTAGTGATTATCCATATGTCTTAATATATGGAAGGGAGTCTAAGTTTCCCATTTTTCTTGAGCTACCTATATTAAAACTATCCCATTAGCTAGAGTTGAGGGAAGATGAGCCCATGCATGTGAGACTGGTAAAACTGATGGAACTTTAAGAAATGAGAGACCTTGTAATGAAAACACTAGATTCACAGCAAGATCAAGTCAAAAAACCCTTTGACAAGATAGCCATAATAAGGGACTTCAAAGAAGGAGATCTAGTCCTTAAGTGGGATTCAAATAAGGCCAAACTAGGAAACCATACAAAATCTGATAGCTTGTGGAGTAGTCCTTATTTGATCCATGGATGGAAACAACATAATGCTTTTCAACTAGCCCAACTAGATAGAGAGGTACTACCCATCCCAATTAATGGGATTCATCTAAAGCCTTCTTATTAGAAGAGATTTTAGCCATTGTATATATTATACATTTTGTATAGTTTTTCATGTTTTCTCCTAAGTGCCTTGTGCACATCTTTTTAGTTAGGTGTTTCCCATCCCTAAGTGCCTTGGGCACATTTTTTGTTTTGTTCTTTTTATCCTTATTACTTTAAGAGGAAGTTCCAAAAAAGGTCAACCTTGTATTTAGTTTTGGACCATCTTAGTTGTAGAGGCTAATGACTCCATTCCCAATGGACTATACAAAGTAAGTGGTCTTGGTTCTCAAGCATAACAAGCATGCTTTCCTGAGAGTTGCCAAAGATGTTGGCCATTTTTTGGCCCACATACCAAGCTTTTACCTAGATGAATAAGTTGAACATAATTTTAAAACTTGAAGGTCGAACAAAAATTTCATGAACAAGTCTGGAAGGGCTTACAAACCTTAGAAAATATAAGTACAAAGCTTTTTGGGCTAAGTCTTTACTTAGGAATTCTTTTGGCCTTTTCATTGCTAAGATAGTTTCTTCTAGGACCCCTTTTTTTCGCTAAGTGTTGAAATGTTTTGGACAAGTTGTCAAAGATAAACTTTCTAAAGGGATAATTTTTTCAAAAAATATGTCTAAAGAAAAAGACAAAGATTGAATTATTTTAGGGAAATTATTCTATAATAATTTCCCTAAAGACCTATTTCTTTCAAGAGATTTACTTTTAGTCATTTAGGATAAGTATTGGAAATTGTTTTGGATATTTTGTTCAAAACAAAAGGCCCAAAGGATTTTTTTCTCAGAAAGCATACCAAGTAAAAGTTTTGAAAGATATATTTTTAAAATCAAAGTGGCCAAGATGATTTTCTTGAAGGTATTTTCTCAGGAAAATGATCTAATACAAAAAACCAAGGGCATTTTCAATTCTTTCAAAGGGCACTTTCATGAAGCCGAAGGCCACTTGCATTTTTTGAAGGGAATTTACAAAGGCAAAAAAGGTTTTTTTAAAAAACACTAAAGGGTATTTTTCTCATGGAAATATCCCAATTCATTTTTTTTATGAATTTATTTCTCAAGGAAATGGTCAATTTCAAATTTCTGACAGTCAAAAATGGAAAAGCCGAAGGGTTTTTCTCAAAGTAGATAGCCCATTTCCAAGTTATAAAAGGCATTAAGTAGATTTACAAAAGGTATTTCCAAATGGAAAGGACAAAATCAAAGTCCAAAATAATTAGGCCAAAGTCAAAAGGTTGAAGGAATTTTCTAAATGACACATTTCCTTTGAGAAAATTATCCGAGACAATTTTTTTGAAGGTAACTTTCTTTCAAAACTTTTATCCTGAAGAAAAAGGTTTCTTTTCAAAAAGGAAAAGGGTCTATTTCAAAGTTATGAAGGGTACTTTCCCTTCAAGAAAGAGGAAATTTTCAAATTTTTTAAGGCTACTTTCTCTTTAGAAAAAGTACACTTATAAAAAGGGTGAAGGAAATTGTTCAGGGAAAAAGTCTGAAGACATGATTTCCTTCAGACAAAGTGTCCATGAGAAAGTACATAAAAAAGTGTTCAAAGTAAATGACCCCAAAGGATTGAGATTTTCATGCTCGTGTCAAAGTTCAAGCTCAGTAAACAACCATTGGGATTCAAATATCCCATGATGGGACTGCAAAGGTCAAAATTTGAGCCCTGTAAGTAGCCATTTAGATTTGAAAAACATGAGATGTTTATGCAGATGTCAAATATGGGTCTCATAAAATAGGCCTTTTAGACTTAATAAGGATCTCTATGGTATTATATCGATATAAATGGATACATGAAAAATAATGTCCTTAGATTGGTTTTCCATCTATAGGAAAGATCTAGTCTAGGTTTCAAAATAGGAGCTAGTAGGTGTAATTAATGGAGAGGACCTCATCCTTCAACATGGCCATCATATTCAAAAAATAGCCTCTTAATGTAAAATTAGCCTGGCTAGGTTTGGATTCAAATATATAGGGATTTAATCTTTATACAAGAAAGACATGCAAAGTGAAGGAGCACACCATGTTTTTAATGCAAAGATCAAATCATTCACACTTGGTGAAGACATGTAGCTACCTTCAACATAGCCCTCTCATCTCCAAAAATGGAGACTTTAATGCATGAGGGGATTGAGGAGATTTTTAGTGATCTTGGATGGTTTGTCTCATGGTTAAGGTAGTTTCACACTTTGGATGAGAAAGAGCTCAAGGCCAATAGTGGTGGTTGTAAACATTTATGAACACCCTCTCTATTTTCTCACACAAGCCCCATCTTATCTCATCCCTTTTTGCTATATATAGAGGCTTTTGAGTCTTAAAATGGATCCCTCAACTAGTGATAGAGTTAATCTATCAAAATTTTCTTACAACACTCTCTTGAAGCAATAAGATTAATTTTCTAATTATAGTTTGAAGTCAAGTGTACATTATTGGAGTTCAACTTGTAGATGTATGCCCTATTTCATCATCTATAGGTTATCTATGTATCTTGGTTTAGTTCTATTGGTTTCTTACAAGTTATGTGAACTGTTAAACATTGGTTCCTTCTTGAAGTGTTACAATTTTATATTATCTCATACAAACCCATTCCTTTCTATCCTTCAAATCACAAGGTTTCCTTTTGACCTCCACACAAAATACTTATGCTTATGACCTTGAGATAAGATCAAAATAGTTTGTGTCTTGGTTAGGATCATTAGTATTTTCTAAGGTTCCCAAGTTTAAAGTGGATCATTTCATTTTTTTTTTCATCACCATCTTTAGCTTAAGTTTCCCTTTTATCTTATCATTCTCTCCCTTTTCTGTAGTTAGTAGTAGATTCTAGTGTGAAATAAGCCAAAGTGAAGCATCTAAGGAGCTAGCTTCATTAAAAATATTAGAGGTTTAACCTCACTATAGGATAACTACATATTTATTTTGTTCTAATATTCTAGCCAGGAGTGAGAGAGCCTAAAAAAAATCTCCCATAAGGGTGCAATTCTAGACCACAATAGTACCCTGTAAGAACCTATTCTTTGATCTCACTCCTATTGATATACTGTAAACTCTCCATGGTGTGGGTGACCATATGTTCAATATAATATCTATATTAATTTTTTTTTCCATTTGGTACACTCACTTACTTCTCTCTAAACTCTCTTACATAGTGATTTTTAACTAGAAAAAGGGTAAAAGAAGTAATGCTAAAGCTAAAAATAGAAATGAAAACTAAAAATTAGGATGATGTAACAATGTTAAGGTCAATTATTCCTATAATTGACAAAATTTAGAAGATAATAAACCTACACACAATCATTTCATCTTCATACAATGACTCTTGCATTAGTATTTCATACAGAGGTCTAGACAAACACCCACACTAACTTAAGAAGAATGAACGATGGTTGAATTCACTTCCATATTAGGCATAAATTACACTTAGACACTTTATATGACCTAAAATAATGTTAATTTTTTCATAAATTTTATATATTCATACATAAACAAAATAAAAACAATCATTGACTAAGTTACATTATTGAATATTAAGAACATACTTCATGAACGACTTGAAAATAAAGGAATCATTCACTCTTTATTGGTTCAAAGGTGAGGTAGTTCAAATTTTGGAATATTTTTAGTAATCCAAAATCATAATATTCTATAATAATTTAATTATTGTGTGTGTGTGTGTGTGTGTGTGTGTGTGTGTGTGTGTGTGTGTGTGTGTGTGTGTGTGTGTGTGTGTGTGTGTGTGTGTGTGTGTGTGTGTGTGTGTGTGTGTGTGTGTGTGTGTGTGTGTGTGTGAGATAAAGGAAAGAGCAGATAAACAACTAGAGATGAGTCCTCATGAAATAAATACCTTATTACTACTTCAACTGAATCCACAACTCAAAATTTAACTCAAAACTCAACCTCCAAATTAAAACATAGTATTTTAAGAGTATAATATTATTTTACTTTGAATATTTCATGGAAATGAGACATATAAGTTATTTTTAATGTTTTAAAATTCAAGTATCCCTTGCATGCTTTGAAATTTTTTAGTCTTGAAGAGATCTTAAACTATCTTCAGTTAACTCCTCTTGAACTTGAACTTAATTTTTTTAATCTTTAAATAAATAATTTTTATCTTTAATTCATCTTTAATTTTTACTTCAGTTACCTCTATTTGTATCTTCTATTTTGACTTGACTTATCTTGACTTGTAACTTAGAGTTTGACTTGAGCTATCTCACATGCAACTTGTAGTTTAACTTTTGCCATATTGCATATAACTTGGAGTTTTACTTGATATTTCATAAATTTTTAAAAAATGGGAAGTATTATAAGATATACAATATAATTTTAATGCATTATAATCCTCTTTAACCTTGATTTCATAGTTGAAAACAAACACTTAAACTCTTCTTGATCTATAATTAATAAATAGATGTGTTTGACTTGACTTTTTAAAATTTAGCCAAAAAGGACATAGTAGAGAGAGAAACTTCTTGAATTTTTATTTTATTTAACCATTAATTAAATATTATTTATTACTATGCATATGATTATGATAATTACCACTCTTCATATTGCTTCTTCTTGGATTTATACATCTTCTACAACTTGACAAGCTTCTTGAATGTACTATGAGAACATAGAAATTGATGAATTTACATTATTTGATTGTTGAATGAGTTTAAATATTATTTTAAAATAATCACCATAGTTAAATATACCTTAAAAAATTTTACTCCAAACTTCATGTACAACACCAAAAATGTCATTTTATGGTTTCTTGTTCTAAAAAAACCCTGATTTGGATTAGGGGTCTAAAATGAATTCCAAGCCTAAATAAATAATAATAATATTATAATTTTATAGGTATAAATATTTAATACCTTAAATTTTTTTAAAATATTTAAAACTTTTAACCAAACTCCCAAATAAAGTTTTACAAAAAAGTGCTTGCTTACTACCCTAAGGATGACCTAGAGATGTTTTTTAATGGGATGTACCTATTTTTAATTAGTTTTAATTGAATTATAATGTATTAATAATTTAAATTAATTATAAATACACTCTAAAATCATTTTTCCACTGAAATTATCTGAAACACTCATTTATAACTTTATTTGTGAGCAAAATAGTGAAAATCCTTGATTTTCTTCATGATCAAACTTGTGTTTTAGAATTTTATCTCTCCTAAAGTACATTAAGAAAATTAAAACAATTTTAAACATTAAAAATTAATATAAAAATACCTCCATTTAAATTTTTAAGTTATTTCATTTAATAAAACTCAAAATATGCACTTTTTGGTGTTTTCTAACTTGTATAATTTTATTTCTTAATGCCTACAAGTATGAGTTTTGCCTTTTTATTAAGTTTTATGATGGATAAATATATGATTATTTTTAATTATGACCTATAAAAACCCATATAAATATTAAAACCATTTTATATCTTCAAACAATCACTTAAACCTCTCAAAAAGTATCTTTTCTAACAATCTCTCTTGTTTGTTTAAAATCATGATACATGTACCTTTGCCTTTGTCCCTTATTTTCCCAAAAAAATTGATTTATTAATGTTTAATAGGTTAGTTTATTTATGATAATATCTCAAAAAACATTCATTTTTCATCAAATAACTCAAAAATTTAATTATTTCTTAAAACTGTGCCATTTGGGGTTTAAGATGGGTTTTAGAGCACTTGTTCTTATTAAAGATTGTTCACAAATTTAAAAAAATATATATTAAAAATAATTAATATAATATTTAGGTAATATGTGCTAAAAAAAATTCCTCTAATACCATTATAATCAAATCTTATTCACCTTCATGTATTGAGCATTTGAAAATTTCCTTCAGTAGCTTACAACTAGCTAGTTAGAGGAATAAAAGAAATCTCTGTCAAAATTTGGTCTTGTGAGTTGTTAATGAGCATGGATATGGAATAATGGATTTATGATTATTTTAATAATTTTTTAATATTCACCCCATTAATTTAGTCTTCTTTAAAACCTTCACATAAGCAAGTTTGACCAATGGTGGCAAAAATGTCAACATTCTTAGTGATTTTACTAGGATGTTTTCCTGATAAACACTCAAGAGTGATAGATATATCCATTGGGATATTTAGTTATGAAAAAAATAACCAAATATTAAATTTAAATTTCCCTCAATAAACTACAACACTTTTACATAATTACTTATTGAATTGAAAACTAGACCAACTACCAACTGAAAAATGTGCAAATTAACACTTAGATGAAAGTATAAACTAAAACAACTACCTAAACATGTGAATACCAACACTTGGAGGAAAATTAAATATAAAATAACTAAATAAAACACTTTATAACCACCTTCATCAAAATAAAAACCTTTCATGTCCTCTCCATATGGTTTGATTAAGATGACTAACAAGTTGTTGTTTAAGTACCATTCTAACTAGATTAGCTCTTATTCTGCTTGTCAACCTCTTTGGCTTATCTCCAAGTGAATAAAATGAATTAAACATTTGTCCAATACATAAAAATTATTATTTTGTTTTAATTCTTACCTCATATTTATCTTCAACATTGATAAATCTCTCCAATGTAACTACATGTTGATTCATAAGAATAGTTGTAATTTTAGCCTCTAATGGCTCACTAGAACAATGTTCTTGGATTTATATGACATATTTGGATATGTAATATTATTTTTTAACTAATTAAAATTTTTAAATACCTTCAAGGAGATACAAATACTAATCTCTAGCTTCATCAAGGTCTTCTTGATATATACTTTGATCAAAATATTCTTGAACATGCTTTCCAAACATGTCAACCACTTTATCAATGTGTGCACAAGTATATTTAGGCCTAAAAATATTATCAATGTATTGAATCAAATAAAGGTATTTCTACCACTATTCATAAAAATATTATTGATCATAACTTATATATTCTTCTTTATAAAGTTCATGTATAGGGTTGTTACCTTGTGAAACCACTACTACAATCTCACTATCTATTGCTATGTATTTCATAACATCTTCATGATAGGATTATTGAGTATAACTTAAAAATTAAATTTTATTTTTTAATTTATCAACAATTTATTTAACATGATATTCTTCTATTCCAAATTTATGCTCATTTGTCTAACACAATTCTTGACCATCCTCTATTGATAAATTCTCCTCTTCACCTACATGTTCTTCTTTTTCCCTCCATACAATAGGTACTCATCCAAAAATGAATATGGTGGGAGGGAAATATGTTTAATTTTGTGTCAAAATAATATATGTCATTATTTAGTGCTCTTGAACTTGATGCACTTGATGAAGTTTACTTATTTCAACATGTTTACTTTTCTAAGCTAAAGGGGAAACAATCTAATCATTAGTAATTCTAGAAACCATATTAGGAACATTTAAAGCATGTATTACTTCTTGGGGATCATTTTTAGATCTTCTCTTAAATATTCAAATTTTTAAAACAATTTTTTCTAGTTTTCTAGGCTCATAAATTTGATCTACTACAACATGATCATCAACTTACCATTTCACCAAGATTGTATCCTATTATATGTGTTCACGATTTGATTCCTCTTGCATCATTTGAGGAATTGACATATTTTGTGATACTAAAGCATGAATCTACATATAATTTATGTTATAAGGCTTCCAAATTGATTCTTAAATAAAATTATTTTGTAATCGTACAAGGGCCTTAATTGAGGAAGGAACATTAAGATTAATTGTAGTATATGGTTTGGCTAGTGTAATGACATCTTGAGCTTGATATGGAGTCCTATTGGCTTGATATTGTTACCTCTTCAAATAAACTAATTCATTATTAAAAGTTTCCATCATACCATTTAGTTCACCAAGATCACTGAATTTACTAAGAAGAGCTTTAACTTGAATTTGAAGGGATGGGATTTGTGTTCTTAATAGTGCTTGAGGAGGTAGAATAGGCTATAACTTTAGAAAAATTAGAATTGGAAGCCTAGGTGCAAGTTTACCATCTTCAATTAGAATATTTTAGCACTAATGACAATCTTATAGGCATTTGGGAGTGTCCTACTACCCATGGATAGAATCATGACTAAAATATCATAATTTAAGGCTGTGAAAAAGTATAGAAAATCATATTCAAGAGATGGCCTTATCATGGGAGGTATTTTATTCCAGGGTTTTTGAAATCTAAGATTGAAATTAGTCATAAAATCACGAGTTTATCTCTTTATGTTAGTGAATTTCTCAATAAGGGATATATGGTTTGATTTATCTTCAAATTATCTACAAAATACTATAAATAAATCATCCTAACTAGATATGGATATTAATGGAAGGTTCATATACCATTTAAATGTCTTTCCCTTGAAAGATGTAACAAGTAAATAGATGTAAACATTTTCTTAGGTAAAATGGTGGAATTAACATAAGTTGGCCACATCTTTGATATATTTTATGGGTGGAGTTTGATCTTCACCTATTAAATATGGTATGCTTTTGAGGGTTGAGGTTGGAATATCATCATAGTAGGACAAATTAAGAGGACTTACATCATTGAAAGGAAAAAAAAACTAATTACTTAGGATAACCATGTTGATTTTGAGTAAATTTAGGCATGAAATTGATACTTATTGCTATTGCAAATGTATTTTTTAAGCTTAAATCTATATTACAATGGGTATGCTAGAAATTTTTATCACTTAGAAGTGCACCCTACAAGAACCTATGCTTTATTCTCACCCTTGCTAATATAATGTAAAATATCTAAGGAGTGGATGATATTATTTAGAAGATAATATCTAGATGAATATCTGGTTCCCTTTAGTACACTCACCTGCTTCTCTTTAAACTCTCTTAGATAGTGATTCTTAACTAGGAAAAGGGTAAAAGAAGCAATGTTAAAGTTGAAAATGGAAATAAAAACTAAAAATTGGGGAAATGCACAAATTTTAATGTAAATTATGACTATACATGACAAAATTTGGAAGCTAAATAACCTAAAAACAATCACTTCATCTTTGTTTAATGACTCTTCCATCAGTATTTCACACTTCATGAACAACTTGGAAATGAAGGAGAAATTAGCTCTTTATTGCTTCAAAGGTGAGATAGTACAAATTTTTGTAGAGTTTTAGTAAGAAAAAATAATAATATCCTATAATCATTCAAAAATTAATTTACATATAGAAAAAATAATTAAGGAGAGAGGAGATAAGAAAATGGAGATGACCCCTCATGAAAGTCATAGTTCTCTCCTAATTCAATTGAACCCACAACTCAAAATTTAATTTAAACCTCAACCTCCAAATTCCAACATATTATTTTAAGATTTTAAATTTATTTTTCTTGGAATATGGCATGGAAATGAGAGAGATAAGATATTTTTAATGTTTGAAAAGTCAAATATCCCCTACATGCTTTGAAAGTCTTCAATTTTAAAGAGATTTTTGATTATCTTTAGTTAACTCCTATTGAACTTACACTTAATTATCTTTGATATTAAGTTAAATATTATTTATCTTACATGAATAAATAAATTTTACTTTAGTTACCTTTATTTATATCATGGATTTTGACTTGACTCATATTGATTTGTAACTTGGAGTTTGACTTGAGCTATCTCACATACAACTTACAATTTGACATCAGGTATCTCACATGAAACTTTGAGTTTCACTTAAAATTTTATAAATTTAACCCAAATTTGGTGTATTAAGAGAGAGAGAGAGAGAGAGAGAGAGAGATAATATTTTTTTAAATCATGGATACTACTCTTTAACCTTGCGTTCATCTTTAAAAATAAACACTTAAACTCTTATTGATCTTCAGTTAACAAAGAGATGTGTTTGACTTGACTTTTCTAAATCTAGCCAAAAAAGAGAATATTAAAAAAAAAAACATTGATTTTTATTTTATTTAATCCTTAATGAAATATTATTTTTTATTATTTATTTGATGATGACAATTACAACTCTTCATATTGGTTTTTCTTAGATCTGTACATTTTCTACAACTTGACAAGTTTATTGAATGCACTATAAGAACCTAAAATTTGATGAATTTTCATTATTTTATTAGGTAAAGAGTTTAAATATTATTTAAAAATAATAAATATTTTTTTACATACCTTAAAACAAAATTTTAGCTCCAAAATCCATGTACAACTCTAAAAAATGCCACTTCATGCTCTCTTGTTCTCAAGAAACTTTGATCTAGATTAGGGGGTATAAAATGATTTATAGGCCTAAAAAAATCCTAATATTATAATTTAATATTTTTCAATGTTTAATACCTATAATTTTTTTTAAATATCCAAAAATCCTCACCAAAATCACAAATAAAATTTCTCAAAATAGTGTCTACTTGTTTCCCTAAGGGTGACCTGGATAAGTTTTTTAATGGGATGTGCCTATTTTGAATTAGTTTTAACTTAATTAGAGTTTAATAATACATTTAAATTAATTATACACATTCTCAAATCATTTTTTTCTATTTTAAGGACCTGAAACACTCATTTCTAACTCTATTTGTGAGCAAAATAGTGAAAAACCTTGGTTTCCTTCATGATGAGACCTATGTTTTTAGATTTTATCTCTCTCCAGGTATATTACAGAACTAAAAGAGCTAATAAAAATTAAAATACAAAAAAATAAGTCCATTTCAAATTTAAATATATTTCATTCAATAAGACTCAAAATATGCACTTTTGGTGTTTTCTAGCTTGCATAATTTCATTTTTGAAGGCTTGTAGGTCTGAGTTTTGAATTTTTATTATTTTTTATGATAAATAAATACATAAATATTTTTTAATTATGAAATTTAATAACAAATATCATAATTACAACCATTTTATATCTTTAACCAATCACTTAAACCTCTCAAAAATTTACTTTTCTAATTCTCTCTTACTTGATTAAAACCCTGATATTTGTACCTTTGCCTTTATCCATTATATGCCATAAAATTTTGATTTATTAATTTTTATTAAGTTAATTTATGTAACATAATATCTCAAAAAAAATTTAATTTTTCATCAAATAACTAAAAAAATTTAATTATATTTCTTAAAATTGAGCTATTAAGGTTTAAGAAGGGTTTTAAAACACTTGTTCTTCTTAATGATTGTTCATAAAGTTAAGAACATATAACATAAAAAAACCACATTTAATATTTATTTAATATTGTCATAAAACTCCCAATAATAAATTTTAAACCAAATATTCTTCACCTTCATGTACTGAGCATTTAAAAATTGCCTTTACTAGCTTGCAACTAGCTAGTTAGAGGAATAAAAGAAACCTATGTCAAAAGTTGGACTTTTGAGTTATTAATGAGCATGGTTTTGTATTTATTAAGGTTTAATTATATTTTTTATTAATTTATTAATATTCAGTCTATTAATTTAGTCTTATTTAAAAATTTCACATAAGCAACTTTGACCAATGGTGTCAAAATTATCAACAACTATCTAGCATGGGCATTACTACACTACCTGATGACTAAATTATTTTGGATATGGATCATATTTTTTCACATAGTTAAAAAAATAAGTATGTGAATTTTATAGACATAAAATAATCAAAAAATTTAGGAAGACCAAATTTCAATAAGAGGGTAACCATTGTGATAGGGGATTCTACATTGATCCTTTGGTGAAATTATTCCAAATAAAACAGTTTGATTTAAGAGTTGATGATTTAAAGTACATATTTTTTGTGGTATATATAGGATTGAAATTTTTTAGCTATAAAATGGATATATATTTCGGTTATCTATATATTAAAGGGGAATATATAAATTAAAATAGTGTAAGGGTGATAATCATATATATGGTAGGCCAATTGGATGCTAAACTTAGATATAAACATACACTAAGTTTATTATGATAAGATGATATAAATATGGAAATTACAAATATTATACATATATAAATTACAATGAATTAAATTAATTAGCTTTTATCAATGATAATGTAGTTATGGATATGGAGCAAGTTGGATGTAGGTGGGAAGGATATTCTAGAACAATCACAAGCTTATAGATTTGACACCTTTAGCTCTCTAGATAGTAAAATCACCCTAGGTTGGTTATGATGACACTATTTTTTGTGTTTAACTCTAGAGTTTTGTATATAATATCTACTAAAATGGGATGTGACCACCTAGATGTTTCTGGGTTTTACTTCACCTTTGATCTAGTGTATTCAAATTTGGGTCATGAATAGTTACTCCTTATGAAATGGAAAAACCCTATATTTCCATATTAAATATGACCTTGGGGGAAAATGGCTTAGTGGTCACATGGTGTCAATATAAACTGAATGACCTTGATGTCAAAGGATGGTGCATATATAGCCAATACTCTAAAATAGGGTCTCAGACTCATGTATCTCTCTTTTATGTGTTGGCTTATGTGTAAACCATATAATATGTGCAAAGATAGTATAATAGTGACCTCAATTATAAAATGGAAAATATGGCACTTATGTTACTCATTTAATAATTTAGACCTATAGATGTGTTGTAACTATAATTGGTATAGAAATAGGGAAGCTTTATTTAATTAAATGCTTAATAGAGTGTTTTTGATAAGTGCCTTGGTCTCTTTGGTTTTTTTCTTAGGTGTTTCTAGGTGAGGAATGAATTAGGGTTTATATTGTATTTACATCAATTCCTTTAGAGTAATAACTCACATTAATGAACATATGCTAACTATTGTGATACATTTCATTTAAAAATTGAATGACTTTAGTGCACTAAACGTTTGTGTTGGGACATGCTAGTAATGTTAACACTATTAGTTATCCCAAACATTAGTGTCCAAAGATCAAGAAAGTATGTATAGGTACAAAACTTATAAAGATGAAAGATAAATACATTTTAAGCATTCTAGGAAAGATAGAAGACTTGGGTCATCAACATAAGATTGGTCAGACTAAGAAATATAGGTTAAGAGGCACAAAGAAAAAATAAATGTGAGACTTGTGAAAGAAAGAAAATTAATAAGATGAGAGGAACAACCAAGGTATATGTTTTTCAAGTGTAAAATACTGAGATACTATATAATCATAAAATATAATCTACAAAAACACATGTACTTGAACTCTATATTTATTTCTTTAGTATCTTGGAAGGTGACTTCAGTGAGAACTTGTAGATTCTTTCATTGGTTTTAAGTTCTAAAATGTTTATGTATATGTTAATAATATAAAATAATGGTCATAAAAAAATGATTTTTACCCTCTAAGATCTTACAAGAGTTGGTAATAAACTTGGTGCACCCAAGGTACATTAGTATTTTGTTTTCTTTACAAAATCAAAATACACACTCAAAATCCACTAAAATAGTTATGGATGATAAATTATTATAAAAATGAATATTTTTATTGTAGCTTATATGATACACTCTTTTCATAATGAAAATGACATAGTGTAAATGATTATGTATAGCATACATAGTGTAAATGAGAAAATTGTACATGCACAAAAAAATGTTCCTTATGAAAAACTCTTACTCATATTTATATAATATTCTTAGATTGGTTTGGTTTTACTTACAACCTATGTTTCACATGTGTGATTCATACACCTTCACATATTGGTCATGTTGACCTCTAAAGTATGTTAGAATCAAATTTTCACTCAATTATAACATGGACATGTATTTTAATTTGACACACCTAAAGGGCTAGGTCATCCTAGCCTCTTGGGTGAAAAAACATGACAAGGCATAAATTTATTTTTCTTTCACGTCTGACACCCCTAGAGCATTGGTTTGACTTGACCTCCTAGGTGTATAGGGTGAAAAAACACACATTAAAATTTTATGGAAAAATAAATATGGGAAGATGTTTTTAAATTAAAATTTGTACTTTTAAATGACGGCTTCATGTTGGTACAAAATTTGGGAAAATTTTAAATGAATAAAATTAGGGGAAAACACAACCCATATTTTAACCCATTTTTTCAAGTCAATTTGGTATTGAAATTGAAGATAGGGTTTTAAGGCAAGAAGAGAAACATTACTCTATGTATAGTAATGAAAAATAAAAATAAATGAATGGTCTAAAAAGTTAGCTAGAATGATCTAATGTGGTGTAAACTAAAAAATTGAACTTGATAAATATTTGTAAATAGAAGATAGTACCAGTAACCATAGGGTCTAAATTTTTTTGGATGAGTCCTAGTTGGTTTTGAGGGTCTATTTCTTAATCCAAAAAAATTTAGAGATGAAAATAAAATTTTAATGATTAATGACATGGGAAGTGAGTAGTATAAATTATAGCATCAACAATATTCATTTTTTAATCATTTCTAATAATATTAAGTGCAATCAATCTCTCTTTTACATTTAAATTTGTATTTTAAATATCCTATCTTACACAATATGAATTTTAATTATTTTAGCATATTTAGATGACCTTAAAAATAAAATGGGATAAAACATTATGGTGAACCTAACATCAAAAGGAATGTATGACTCATTTCTTCCCATTCCTCCTATAACTCAAGGTAGTGATAGTCATCATACCTTGCCCATTATTTACCGTAGGATTATATTAGATCGAATAGTCCATGTTATCATAACTAAAATAGGTAGGTGCACTATCATATTTAAAAAACTATAGGTACTCAAAATCTCCCTCCTAATCCCCGTAAACCTCTTATGGCATTGACAAATGTACTAGAGAGTATGATTTCATTTATTAACTTAAGAATACTATATATAATATATCTAAATTATACTTTATTTAAAGATCCACCATTTGTAAGGATATTATTCATACAACATTGTGTGTTGTAATTTTACCAAACAATACCAATCCATATTATTTTTCATCTATTATAAATACATTGAACGATAATGAATAATTTTCTCACTCAACATACTATAAATGATAATCTCCCACTATTCATTCAATTTTAAATCTTAATAAAAAGAGTTACATGTATTTTGGTTGATAGATAACAAAGATAAAATATTGACAATTGTAGACATCTAAATCTAATCACATGTTCTTGATAATGTAAATTCTTGACATATCCTAAATCAATTATCTTAAAATAAAATATACAACTCTTACTTTCCATTCCTATAGTCATTTTTTAATATTTAATCTTGAACCCTCTATTCGCCATCACTACTACATATGAATTTTCATGTCAATTCTATAACTATCTCATGTCACTCTCAGACTACTTCTATCCTTAGGATAATTATCCTTGGTTTTTTGGGAGAGGTTTGCACTAGGTAGATAGGTCTATTGCCATGGACCTTTCCTCCTAGTGTGGCCCTATGCCCACACCATTTAATATCTAATTTATATAATTAAAAATATTATTTTAGGTCATCCCATTTATTTCACAAGTCATATAAAGGAAATTATTCAAATGGGTCACTGTATACTCAAATGAAAACCTCATTTCAAATGGACTTGATTTCTATCTAGAGTATATCTTTTACAATATTTCACATTGATAAAATATACCCTATTATTCAAAAATTCAATATAAATCACTAAAATTAGTCACAAATAAAATTTTGATTTTTATAAATCAAGTTAAGAGATAACATTGTCAAGTATCAAAGCCAATTTTCTAGTTACATACATAAACACAAAGAACACAAATGCATAATCATTCCAAGTGGGAGAACTATGTGTTATTTTATTCAATCCTTAGAGTAAATATATAATTATGAAATGTTCAATAATAAATGGAGATTAATGGATTCAACTCATACCATTACACTTCCCTTATTTATTTTGAGGTTTCTAACTCTCGCAAGTACCCCTAGTGTTTTTAAGGGTAAAGAGAAGGAAAACAAAGATTTTTGCATGACATATAAAAATCATAATATATCAACCCTCTCAATTACATAGGCACATTTAGTATATGAATCAAAATTATTAAAATTAGAAGAATAAAATACTAGCCTACTTCATTTTCAAGGGAACATAGACCTATCTAGACATATGCACAAACATTATTCCTAAACATGAGCTATCATAGTCATGTTTTATCTTAATTATCATTATTAAAAAACTATTGTAGTAAAATAGAAACCAAAATGAACTAATTATTTTAATCTTGGTTATACTTACTATTTTTAACATATTCCACTTGTCAAACAATTCCATATTTCAATTATGATTTACATTCAAATTTATGCTTAAATGTCATTTATTAAAATATGAATAATATTTCAAATTTTCATACCTATTAAACATTGGGTAAAACATACTGGTGAACCTATTTTTTTCTTTAACAAAGATTTTTTTGTATATTTTCAAATGAATTCATCATTTCCATACAATAAATATAAATATGATCATCCTTTCTAAGATTTGATTGATCATTGATATAGGATTTATATTTAACCTAATGGGTTTGGATTGAATTCTTGATCCATTCATAAAAATAATTTATTATGTTTTATTTATTTTTATTTTAATTATTACTATTTATTTATATAAATATGTTTTGACATTTTTAAAACTCATACGAGCTATCATTTTTGGTAAAGTAATCATGATTTTTACCTGATATGTAGTATGATGGGTATTGTTCCAATACTAAAGCTATTAGTCACTATATATAGAATTTCATTTCCATGTAACTTATAGTATATGAAAAACACATAGGGTCAATTATTTTTCAACAATATGAATAATATTATCCATTTGGTTCTATAGTATATTGGTAAGTGGTTATCCTTAGGAAGTTCCTCTCAATGTACCTTATAAATGAAATAGTGTGTCTACAAAATAGTGTAATCCTTCATAGTTAATTTCTCTTTGGGCCTTGTTCACTATTTATGTCTAGGATAAACAAATTTGAAATCATAAAAATCAAATACACCCAACATAGTTACACTCCTAATCCAAATCATAATTCCAAATTTCATAATAAATCATGGCTCTAAGGATTAAACTTTGTCTCTATCATTTAATATAGCTAATGGGGTTTATCATCGATGATATTCTATGTTAATTTTCAATTTTTTATTTAGATTCACTTTATATTGGAATTCATCAAACTAAAATATGATAAAAGGGAAAAAATAATTAATGTATACTCTTGAGCCTTCCTCAAATCATATTTTTATAATATTATATCACACCATGATTCTTGTTACAAACATTGTCAAGAATGTTTTCTTTAAAATAAAGTATGACTTGGGGAAAATGAACAATTGTACATTTTTCATTCTAAAATGAATACAGCACATCATATTCGTGGATATATAATGAATCTTGAGAGTGATATAACTAATATAAATAAATCATAAAAAGAAACAATGATAAAGAATTCATTAAATATATTAATTCAAAATCCACACAATATTGATGCATTACTATACATTACAATATAAGGCATAAGATAAAAGTTATGATCGATGATAATAATATTTAGTTAATCACAACCAAAAATAAGGCTAGATCATAGCATAGTGATAATTTAAAGTTGAAAATATCTAGTAATCCATTTCTAATTCATTAAAAAATAGAAATTAAGATAATTTAGAGGTATAACATACATAAATTCACATCATAATCCTTCAATATACATACATAACATAAAATTTATTATTTGTGCATTTATAGGAACATTAATGATCACATTTGATAATATTAATATTTTTTATGATGATTTATATAGGTATGCACTCTTTATTTGAGCTTATATCAGAAAACAACCCATACATAGTGTCATGACTAACAATGGGTCATATGAAAACATATGTATAATGACACTTCTTCACACTCTTTCATACAAAGATTAGAACTTAAAAGACAAACAATTAATCAAAAAAATTCTATTGAAAAAATTAGAATAATCTTGGGCATATAGTGATGCCTCTTCAGGTTGGATTAATAACATTGGCTACTCCATTCTTAGTCTTACCAAGCACATGGATATTAAATATTTATTAGGATTCCTTTAGATATATAAGATACTTGTAGTGTCATCCATAGTATATTGATGTATCAAATATGTAAATTTTAATCAAGTGGTCAAGGGTTAAAGAATTCAATATGAGTTCCCTCTCCAGTTAGTGGTATTTCCTCCTCCTTCCCTACCACCATTGTAGCTCATTATTTCACCTATTAAAAAACATAGCGTAGATTTATTTTTCACACCTATTCAAGAACACAATATAAAGTTAGTATCTAAACCAATTAAAAATAATAGTAAAAATATATATTTTTCACCTACATATTATATTTCTATATAGTTAGTGTAGACGAGAGTACTACACCATCTAAAAAAACAATATTTTCTTTTGATAGTTATTAAGAATTCAAATATATATTCATCCTATATAATGTATCCTAAGTTAGTTCCTCGGATAATTTATCATTTTTAACAATGAACAAAGCTAGTGAAACCTTATCCTACTATACAACATACCCCATAATTTCTATAATTTTTAGTATCTTATAAAATATAATGAGAAGTGACCAAGATAGTTATGTTATAACACTTGATTAATTTTTAGATTTATATTCATCTACATTTATTACCATTACATTTCATAACATGAAATTTTATCAAATGAATCCTCTAACCGTATTAACAAAATTTAGACTCTAATAAAATGAATCATCTAATAATTCCAGTATTAACTTTCCCAACTTACCAGATTAAATCATCTTAACAATTGAAACACAAAATATTCTCTATTTTTTTTCTAGATAATGTATTTTTACTAGAGAGTGAATCGGTTTGGGAAATAATTATGGGTATATACCCCCATGTAATACCACATGTATACTAATAGTTACCAACAATGACAACAACTAGCCTTGAGAATAACCATTAGACATTACTAACCCTAAGAATACAACCAACAACCACAATTATCCTTGTGTTCCTTTCCAAATATTTGAACCTGGGTGGGGCTTGAAACAACCAAGCCACTTAAAAAACTCACCCACATCTTACTGGCCACAAAATATCCTCTTTTGTTAATAATTATATTCTTACTAAATTATTAAAATTAAGCGTGATAACATGATGATAATCTTAAAAAATAAAGGACCAAATATACCCTTTTATTAAACATAGTATTCTTACCAAAATTAACCTTGATATCTTATTATAAGTTTATAATAGTAGTATTTTCTTCAAATAAATGATATGAAATTATAAATTATCCATAACTCCATAAATAAAACAATTCTATGAAGTTGATTCTATTTAATCTATTCAAGTTTTGAAAAAAAAAATATTGTTGGTGTGTAAGAGAAAAAAATGCTTATAATGTTCAATAATGTCCAATAGATGATCAATAATGAAGTATAGGAAAAAAAAACTACTAGTAGAGAGGGGTTATAATATTTTTAATGGACCTAGATAATGCCTTTCATGTTTAATGATGGCTTGACACAAGGACCCATTTGTAATACATTTAACCACTAGAATAATTCTCAAATGTATGATAATTGGAATTTAATTTGGCACTCGATTCCACAATCCTATGTGTTTATCTCAAGATTTCCACAAGAAAAAGGCAATTATGTTTCAATATTTTATCATATTTATTTTATAAGTAGATAGTGAACTCTACTCACAATGCAAAAAAATGTTATCCCATTTATTTTTATATTGTGATTTTTTTTTCAATAATGTGCATAAGATAATATTATCACGTTTATCTTATATGATAACTTTCACTTTAAAATTAATTTACTTTATAATAGATAATAAATTTTACTTAGAATGTAAGTAAAATAATGTTATCATAATTTTTATTTTAGATAGTGAATTCAACTTGAAATACAAGCAAATAATATTTTTGCATCTAACTTTTAATAAATAAATAATTATATCTTAATTTCAAGTAAAATTAACTTGTCATTTATGCTATAATAGAAGATGGTTAGAGATGCAATGATAACTAACTTAAATTTATATAAGTAGTAATATATGTGAATTATTGGGTTACATTAACATATTAATATAATATAGTCCACATCTCTATGTCATTTTGTGACTCTACAATCATGAGTTATTATGAGAAGTATGTCAAAAACTAAAATTACATGTTTATGTCTTTTAAATATAGGTAAAAGATGGGTTTTAAAGGATCCCATAACTATTAGATACCTAGACAAGGACATAAAAATCCCCTAAAAAAACTATGAGAACTAGCCTCCCCCTAGGAAGCCACCAAAAAACCACCAAGAACCCACATTAAGCATACTAGGAAACTAATAGTAATAGAAAAATAGAACAAAAAGAAACTAGAGAAAGTTAACCAGCCACCCTACTAGTCACATTTTTGGGTCTTTAGTCTCCATGTTCTTTTAGGCTCCTACAAGGTCTTCATTTTCATTTCCCTCCTTATTTAGATTTATAATGCCTCTCATTCTATTGTAAGGATGACTACATGTAGTTTGTTATCCTATACCACATTGAACTCTTCATTCTTATACTTTTTTCTAAATAGACCCCTACTTTGACTTTTTACTGATCATACTCCTCTTTTTTCAGTTGTACGTGCTCTTATTTTAGAGTATTCTTCAGCTCTTGATTGAGCATATAGATTGAATTCTTCCCAACATAATCATAACATTATAATCATAATTTTATAATAATTTGTTAGCATTATAATATATATGGTCACCATCTAAGAAATAACTTCATAAAATAAGGTGCTTGTCAAATAATTGGCATGTGCTTGATTTAGATACATCAAGACTTATATTATGACCACTTTGTAATTTGAAATACTATCCTAATTCTATAGTAACTAATATGATATGTACCATTAATTCTAGTTAGGCATGTGGTTTAAAAGTTACTTAAGATGTTGGACTATTAAGCAATGGGAAATATGATAAATAACATAGAAGCATAAACATTGTCTCCTAATTTATTTTTCCCAATTTATCATATCATGAATTAAAGGAAATGAATCAAAACTATTGTTATCCATTTAGGTCAAATTACCATAATGCAAATTAGTAAACATCTCTCACACCACTTCATACATAGTCTATCATACATATAAATACAAGTAAATATTAAATTATTATACTAGAAGAAAACTCATTTCTACCTTACCCTATACGCATTCTTAAATCCTTAGTTTACAAGAGCTTATGCCCTAAAAATTTCAGCACACAACATTTTTGGTGTGAATAATGTTAGCACACAACATCAAATTTCAGCACACAACATCAAAAGTAAATACCTACCCAAGAATCCCATTAAAAATCCATATAAAAAGGTTGGAAAGTTATCTATTTAGAAATATAAATTATCTTCACAAGAATTTACAAAAAAAAATTAAGCCATTTAAAGTTGACCTAGAAATTAGATTGGAAAAAAATTATTCCACATATAGTTTTAAGTCTAGTATATTAAATTAAAATCATATATAATCAATGAGAGTGCCTCAAATAAAGGGAAAATTATTATTTACATGAAACAAATGGAGGCATGGATTTGTAGGTCATACTAACTCTATGAGGCTAGATATCAAGAAGAGAGATTATAAACTATTTTTTACCACTTCAACATCATTTGATGCATTCAAATAATTTGTTTTTTGTTACATGAACTATATGGTTATATATCCTAATATATAATAGAATATGTTGTACTTCCATGATGAATATTTACCCATTGGTAGGATCAATCACACCAAACTACAACACACTCATTACCAAAACACTTTACAAGAATAAATATATATTCACATAGAGTGATAAGTATGCATTTAATGTCTAATGCCACCATGTTTATAATTCTAAGATCTCTTACCATAGTAATACAACATGTAAAATTGACTATAACTGAAGGGGAAAATGAAATGCAATTCTAATATAATATGTTAAAAATATAATAAGGGATCAATAATGACCAAAATAGAGAGTTTTTCCTACTGAGGAATGATACAAGTGGAACAATAGTTTTAAATTTTAATAATTAATTAAAATATAATGTAAATTTTGTGTAGGTATTTCCACAAATTTTACCCAAAAAATGCATTTCGGTTCTTGCTTTGTGCCCTAAAGTTTATGTTTCATGAAATAGAGAAATAGACAAATGGCTACTAGGAAAAATAACCTTGACCTCTATTTGACTTCTATTATTAACATAGGAAAATGGAAAAAAAATGAGACTTCTTGAAAGATATAAATGAATTTAAATCATAAATTAATTCACATATGTATTTTTTTTGCATTTTACTTTATGGGTAAATGTGAACATTGAGATCCAATCATCCCATCGTTAATCACACCATTTACCTTTTTTATATTTTATATAGATTCATAATTTATTGTATATATGTTTTTATTTAATGGAATAAAATTTAAATGTCTAAAAATCCATAAAAATAAGAAAAAAATAATTACACCTAATCCTATAATTAATAAAACCCACTTGAAAGTGTGTGATTGTTTAATGATTTCAAAGAGTAAATTCTTGCCAAATATACTATAAATAAGATTAAAATAGTAATAATACATTTTGTGGCTATGAAAAACAACATGAAAAGGATCATTTGGTTCTAAATTTATTTATTTGAATGTTAATAAAGTTTCTTGTATCATCTATATACTCATTCAATGATGTTAATGTATTTAGGGTGGTATTAATGACCAAAAAATAAGCCTCCAACAATTTTTATATATCATATATGTCTTCATGACCATAATTTTTACTCTCATGCCTTCTACATGCCAAGATTAACTATTTCTCAAGATTTTGAGAATCAATTGCATAATGTGAAGGGGAAACTAGAGAAGAAATGGAACCCCTAGTACCTAAAGAAGAATAAGTTAGCAAATATTTATCTCTGAAAAAGCCATCCTTCATTTTCTCTTCTACTCATTTTTTATCCTCCTCAATATACATCTCAACCATATATTTTTCATCATCCATCAATTTTTATATCTCATTTAATTTTTCCCCAAACATAATAAACCAATATTTACCAAGGACATGTTACTCCAAAAAATAATCAAATGCACAAATATATAGGCTATTTAACATTCCCTAGGGAATTAAATATAATCACAAAGAAATTTATACTTGATATTTTAAAATTGACCACAAACATGTAAAATTATTTGGACAATATTACCGTAGCTTTGGTATCTTGATAGAGATAGAAAGATGAAAGATTAATCATCCAAATAATTTATACAATAATTTAAATGAGAAACACAACAATTAATTCAATAAGTACAAATAAATAATTTACAAAACATGATATACATAGAAAACCTGTTAAAAAAAATAATATATTATTTAGTAATGAGAAACCAAATTTCACCTTATATATATCTTTCATATCCTCACTTATTCTCATAAACTTCTCTTCACATAACCTTGAATTTTTTTGAATAACCTTGAATGAAATCTATTTGTTGGAATGTTTGGGGGTGGTCAATATTAAATTCTCTAGTGTAAAATCAATTTATAAGTTATGTGTATGGTTGTAACCAATGGGTCCAACCTCCCACCTGAGACATACCAATAATTTCTATAATTCTATAATATATTATTTATTAACACAAGTATTTAACTATATATTATAAATAATAAAATATATTATTATTTTACCATGTAATATAATATGTTAAGGACACTTGTATACCATTTAACCTTTAATTGTTCCAATATGAACTTATGTTCGACATTACATGACATTGTGCATTGTTATTTTTATGTTTGTTGACCTGATTAGTGGTGCCATGATTCATATCATACACATTTACTATGTTTTCTTATTCAAATATGGTCACTTTTTTGCATGCCTAATTGATATATTTATTTATACATGACACATGTATACATCACATTGCATATTTTTTATACATGATTTAATGAAAAATGCATTACTATATTGATATAATATCCACATGTTGACATTATTATATATTTATCACATGATATAGTTAAATTTATTTTGAGATGAGTGACTTGTATGCTACATCCCTCATCTCAAAATGGGGGCATTATAGTGGGCTTGTTTTATATGTTGAAGCCTTCATGTGTAAACAAAAATAATATCATATGATAGAGAATAGGTTTCAAAGATTCAAAGTAATTCATAAATAATATACATGAAATATATTAGCACATTGTTACATATTATTTTGGAATATGACATGCATATGCACTCACTTTATAGATACTTGAGTACGTATTGATATAAACTTGAATGCATATGTATGAGTATAAGAGAAATTATTAAAAGAATTTTTTTATAGATTTCAAATATAGTTACAACTGATCATATATATGTATGTCATTTTGTACCATTTATCACAAATTCATAGGTATGATGTTATTTCAAATAAAAAAGTCATGTTGCTAGTTCATGTGCATATACACTAAAATAATTTTTTTATAGATTCAATTAAAAATGGTTGTTATTTCATTTCAAATATATTGGTTCTATGGTTATGATGGGGGCGTGAATATTCTTCATTATCTTTTAATCATGTAATTATAATCTATATCCATAAACAACAATTTTATTTTTTTGTTACAAGTAATGTATGTTTGAGTCTTATAACACTCAATGGAATTGGAATTACTTCCATCAAACCCACTATGTGGTTACATCTTAAGTTATGGGTGATTCATTTTTGAGTCTAGTGACACTCAAAAACCTTGGTGTCACCTATAATGAACAAATTGTAGATCCATATTATTTTGTATTATCACATTGGTAAATTTTACCCATTCATGATACTTAGAGCATGCATATTTCCAACTCAAGTTATTATTAGTTATTCAAAATTGATACTTGATTAGTCTCAATTTGTAAATGGTTTACGATGAGGAACCATATCTCTAAGTGATTTGATAAAATGAGACATTTCTCTGATGATTCAACATATTTATAGGTTATAGAGAAATATAGTTTCATCTCCATATAAGAATACTCCTTCCTTCCTCTCTTTTTAGTTTTTAAATTTTAGAGTTCCAAATTTTTAAATTTTTAAATATGAATAATGACTACTTCATGTATTAGTATAGGTTTGCTAAAATGAGTGCCCTACACAAATGGATTTTATTAAAAAGTGTGTTATACACACTTAGATTTATTATGTATTCTTTATTATTTAAATTTCAATACTATAAGAAAAGGGGGAGGGAAGTTAGACACCTAAATCAAGTCACAGGTGCCTGAGAATGTTAATTCTTGACATATCTTAAACCACTTGACTTACACTTAAATACATAAATATTATTTTCAATTACTCTTATATTTTATATATATTTAGTATCAACCCTTATTTTAAAAATAACTACTACAAATGAATTTCTATGTCAATTCTCAAACCATCTCATATCAATCTCAGTTTACTTCCAACCTCAAGACAATTCTCCCTAATTTTTAGGGACGTATTCATGCTAGGAAAATAGATCTATTTTCACATACCCATCCACCTAGTTAATAATTTTCATACATAATTTAAATACTATTTTCCAATTTATAAATATTCATCTAGGCCATCATACATTTTTTTAAAATTATCTAAAGGAAATTATTCAAAGGGATCACTATATAATCCAATCAAAACATCATTTCAAAAGGACTAGATTTATATCTAGAACCTGTTTTATACACTACTACACACTAAGTAAATCTTACCTATTCTAAAAAATCAATATCAATCACTAGGATTAGTAATGAACAAATTATGAATCATTTCAAATAAAGTCAGAAGATAAAATTGTCAAATATCAAAACTAACTTCTTAGATACATACATATAATCAAGGAGAACAATTGCACAATCACTTTAGGTGGAAGAGCTACGTATGTCTTGGCTCCATACTCAGATTATATAGATAAATAATTAGTATTTAATCATAAATGGGGTTGATCAGGGTCAACTTAGTCAATTACACTTCCCACATATATTTTAGATGTATACATCTCATAAGTAACCTTAGGATTTCTAATGAAAAGATAAAGAAGATGTAGGTTTCTATACATAATGTATAGAATCATAATATCTCAACCCTGTCAAAATACATATGCATATTTAGTAGATTATTTGCAGTTTAGTCATATTCAAAGTGGACAAGTTCACAATAAAAAAACAATACTAGCCTATATTATTATTTGGGTGTGGACCTATATAGACACAGACAAAAAATTTATTCCTACACATGAGATATCACAATCCTATTTTATCCTAATTATTATCAATATCAAATATGTATTGTAGTGAAATAAAAATAATAAATCACTAATAATCTTGCTCTTAATTCTACTTACTATTTTTAGTCTGAGACCCCTATTTTCAAAATGCTTTATTTTGAACATTTGTTATTGTGCACATGTATTGATATGAAATTATCCTTATATTATTGAGGCATGAAACACTTGAAGTTTTTTAAATTTTATTGTTTGAGTGTGATTTAGATATTGGTGATATATTATTTCAATTTTTTATATTGAAATGCATTTTATATTTCCTTACTAGTTGATCTAGTACTTCTTTAGCATGTGATTAATTATACTAATTCTTGTATGACTGGCATGCGTATATTACCATTGATATGATATTATTTAGATCTATTCATATGTGTTTTCTATGGATTGATATTACTTGGGTTGTTTACATTATTCAACTTTGGCTATATATGGTAGTGCATTTATGTTAAAATTCATGTTTAGATGACAAGGGAGGCCAATGAAATAACTAATACTATGTTTAACAGATTGAATAATTTATATATATGTGTAATGAATTAATTTATTTCTAAAATCTAAACCCAATTATAGTGTTATTTTCAGATGTAGTTGTAAGTTATGGACCTCCTTGCCCATCTTAGCACTATTTACCCATTGGACAATATTATTTACATATTTACCCACATATTAGATATATTTTAAAACAAATAAAAGTTATAAAGGTTGAAGAGATACAATTTTTTATCACCACTTACAAAATCAAAAGGAATTTATAAACCAACTTTGTAGGGTGACATAAAGTGATTCTATGATATTTTGTGTTCATTTTAGAGTCTTTTGACCAATAGAGATTTTTAAATATTTATAGGATACAAAGATGGATTTTGGGGCATCACATGTTCCCATTTATGCCATGGAAAAGTGGTATGTTTGAAGAGGCATTAACATAGATAATCTTCACACATGGTCTTGTAAGAAGAGTTAATGTTTGTGAGACTTCTAAACCAAGGGTCAAGGTATGGAAAGGGACACATGCCACCTTCACATTGGCCAATGGATTTAAATGTTTTTCTTCTATGAGGAAGGAATTCATTCCTTAAAGGATGTTTAAAAAAAAATTGAGAAGTGGGAGGAGAGATAGATGAGAGAAGAATATAAGATAAGGGAGAAGATAAGGAAATAAAGAAGAGACTTTACCTTATGAAGAAGATAACCAACCCAACCATTGTGAAGAGTTCTTTTATATAAAATAAAGTAAATAACCCTAAGTAGGATTCCATGTCTTTGATATTATTTTATGTACACCATTAATTTGAAATATAATATTTTCCCTCTTTTTGTGTGTTTTCAAGAGGTCTATGGCTACTTGGCCTACCCTCTTTTCACCTTTTCTTACCATGATTGTGTATATGGACACCATGTGGATTTTATTTCCATAATGGGATTTTAAAATGAAAAATACCTCCTATTTATATTGGATTTTTTAAAAATCTAGTTCTTGTTTCATTTTGATGTTTTTAGGCTATACATTTTAGCTTAGATTTTTATTTTGTATTTGCTCTTATTATGTAGTGGTATTGGCTAGTGTAACTAGGTTCATGTGCCCTACCACATGGTTATTTTTATGTATTTTTATTTTATATAGTAACTAGGTTGTTATGACTTTTTACATTGATATTTGGCATGGTTGATTGGGCTAATGTCTTCCCATAGCTAAGAGAAGTTTTAGGACAAGAGGGAAGCATCCCCATGTTCTCTTTCTCCCTCAATGAGCCTTATTATTTCTTGAATACTATTATGTTTTAATTGATATTATTTGTTTATATATATGGTGTTTTGTTTTACATTATTGAATTTTTTAATTGGGTTATGGAAGCCTCTAGTAAAAGAAGATATTGTAGCCTCCTATCTAAGTATCCTAGTTAAGAGTTATAGCCACCAATCGCACCTCATCTTATTAGCCATAATATACCTAATTCCATTTATTTAAATATGATTAGGTATGGGATTCATAGTATTGTGGTTCACTAGGGTAATTTATTAATGATGGAAAAAGGATGGGAGATGAACCCATCCTTCAGTTTCAATTGTGGGTATATTCTTTTATCTTGCAGATTCTTCGAACTTAGAATAACTTGAAACATTATTGTAATATTTTATATTTGGTTATTTAAAGCCTTGTAACACTTGAAAATATTAAGTAACAGACTTTTAATTATTTTTGTATGTAAACTATAAGAAAACTACAATAGGCATAGAAAATTAAGTGGGATGACTTCCTCTTTCTTTCACTCTCTTATAATTATTTATATTAGACTATAAATGAAATTTAATGATAAAATTTATATTTAAAAAAATTAAATTATATTTGGATGGTTTAGTCTCTATATTCTTATAGTTTAGAAGAAATAAATTATAGTTTCCTTCCAAATTTCATATCTTATTGATTTTTATAAAGTGAAAGAAGGGCTAAAAGCACTTATACAATTTTAATGAAAGTTTAAGTGTTTGAATGTATTAAAATTTTCATCAAAATATAAAATATGCATAAATAGCATAATAAAACAATTTATGGTTCATTTTGAAGACTCGGTAAATTTTATAGGAAATTTCAAAGTTTGAATGCTATAAATGCATAGATATCCTTTTTAATTTTTTCATACTTCACAAATTTTTTATGCATGAGAAATGAGGTAATAATTTTCCCAAAATGGTTTTAAAATAAAATTGATAAATAGAGGGACCCAACACCAACCGTTTCATAGTTGTTGGGTTCTTAATTTTCTCAATATAAATTTTTGAAAATCAATTCTCTATATTGTGGTTTTTAATACACACACCCTTGGGAAGGGTAGTTTGAGAAAAAGGTTTATCAATCACCAATGTGACTATGTGACATTTGGTATAGGCCTTAAGGTCCAAAATTCTATTTCGTGGCTTGTCTAAGTGGTTACATTGTCGTCAATGCATGTGGTGGTTTGGGGGAAGGAAACCATGTATCTTATGCCATGCATTAACCCCATCTTTTAATTTTACCTAGAGGATGTTCAAAACATGTTGAAAATCACCCATATAAACCAAAATGTTAGTGGTTATAATAAAAATCATTTTAATAATATCAAATTTCTTAATATGATTTAAATTTAAAACTTTAATTTTATAAAGTCCTTACTTATTACAAAGTTTTCCCAAACTAGAGTTTATTCACCTCTAACTAACCTTTTTGAGAATATGATTGTGGAAGCATGGGGGTATGGAATTAAGGAGACATGAAACAACCCCTTCTCTCCCCTAATTTTTTTGTTCTCTTACACATAGAATAGGTTTTAGGACATGAAACTTCAAGTATTTCTTGTTATACCACTTTTGTCCTTAATAGGTCGATTTAGAGTTTTTCAACATTTATAATTTATTGAAAGCCTCATACATGTGGACCCAAAATGGTCCCCTATTTTTTTATATCCCCTTACACATGAACTATAATTTAGATATTAAAATAAAAAAATTCAATTATTTTATTATTTGAAATGTTTGGCAATCATTAATGAGTGTCATGGAGCTTGAAGCTCCCAAAGATGTTTTCACAAATAATAGGACCCAAAAAAACAAATATAAGCACATGAAGATATGTATCTATAAAATTATAACAATCATTGATGTATCAAATAAAATTTTCAATGGGAATAAAATGGGGAAAATATTTAAATATTGGATACTCTATTAATGGTAGTCAACCAAAGTAGAGGAAGGAGAGGGGAGATGACTATGGATAATTTATCCTAGAAAACATCCTTCATCTTTTTAAAAATTTGAGTTTTTAACTTAATGAATGATTAAATACATTATTGACCTCCATAACTATTTCTAGGGATTTCTCACCTTTAAATGAATCTAATAATACATGTCTAATCAATTTGGTGGTTGAGATGGAGTGTTCCATCCTCAAGGTATTTAATTGGGATATTTTAAACCCCTTTGGTATTTGTATGGGGAATATATGATTTTTTATTGAGCACTTTCCTCAAATTTGACTTAAGCCAAAAATAGATTTTAATAATTACTTATGTATGATTCAAGCCTTAAGATTGGCTAGATTCACCTAGAGATGTTTTTGAGACCATAAAGAGTTAGATAGAATCATTTGAGCTAATGGTTTCTCACACCTACCTCACCTTTTTCAAGCATCCATTTTTATCCTTGGGGTTATGGGGCCACTAGGTTAACTTATAGGATTGTAGGCTAGTTGGAGATCTTTTAGGATGATTAGAGTAAGTGGGGATAACATGGTTATGTAAGAATCATGAAACCATTTGGGCATTGCCATCCATGTCATTTTAGCATGCGAGTTTACTTGGATTATTTGTGCACATTGTGCCATGACTATGACTAGCCAATGTCCAATGTAATTATTTAAAATTTGCATTATACCTTGTTAGAAAAATGCATGTTTTTATGTGGTTTTAGTCATGCAAATTGTTTGCATGAAATTTTGGTATCATAACATAGCTAGGACATTGCAAGCTCTTAGGATCATTTTTTGGTATCACTTATTCTATAAAAAATAGTGAGTGTAATTTTTGTGTGTTACACCTTATTAAGGAAGTAAGAATAGTACATACAATGAGTTCCATGAAGTAAAAAATATTTGGACAAGTATTATATGTTAGGAATATTTTTCTAGTTTATGTGCCTAAGAGGCCCTAATACACCCTTAACTTGTAGTGTATTTAGGGATATGTGTGACATAGGTGTGGCTTACATAATCTTATTATATTATTGTGTAGGTTTCTCCCTCAAAGTGGTTCAGTCATATTTATCAAGTGTTTTACTCATTTATGAATAATTATTATAGATATTCTTATTTTTATCATATGTATATGTATATTATTCCATTAATGTGAATTATATTATTAATTTCATTACAAGTGGTATCATATCTTATATTTTGGATAGTTTTTGTTTAGTATTTTTTTGAATCTTACAGAGCTACTCTCCTGAGAGCCAAAGGATTAAAAAAATAACTTATGATCTAGAATTTTTTTCATCACCATAATATTTTAACAAAAATTTTAAGCATTTAAAAAATTTCACCGTTTTTAAAATTATACTCATTGGATTATCATTAGTGATATTATCAAAATGGTATAAAACTTTGGTAGTCTTTTAAGGCCCTATACCCTAAGGTTCATGCATGGCTAGTAAAAATACTCACAACTAAGAGAATTGGAAATAATCTATAATAAATGCACATTATAGATGGGGTAAGAAAATTTATATCCTATTATTTCTAGGTTGATTTACCAACTTTAGTCAAATATACAAATCATGGTGAAGAAAAATGATTTCAATGTGGTAAAAGGGGCATGGGTGATGTGAATTATTAGTTTTTAGCTATAAATGGGATATTAATCACTCTTGTGTCTCATATGACATAGAAAAATAATCCTCCACTATTATATTATAATTATTTGAAGCATAAAAATAAAAACTCAAATATCATTTCAAAGAACATACTACTAAAAGTGGAAGTTCTCAAATTTGATGGTAGGGATCCACTCACTTGGACCAATCAAATGGAAATTTTATTTTATATGAATTAGAACCCATGTGAGAATAATGTTTTAATGTAATATTTTATTTTGTAACCTATTAATTTCATTTTATATATGTGGTTGTGTTCTTATAATAAAAATAAGGGTCTTCCTATTACCTAGCCCATGTTTACTAATGAGCTATAGATGCACTATCACAACAGTGTCACAAAAAAATACTTCATCAAAATAGAAATGTTATATAAAATAAGGCATATAAAGTATTATATTAATTAATTACATAATAAATATTTATACATGAATGACATCAATGAGGATAATATGAGTGGCATATTCTCAAGTGTGCTTAAGGATATCATTCAACTTTATGTTTGCATGTTTAATCCAAGTTCAATATATAAATCCATAAAATTCATGTGTAGGGTAAAAAAAAAGATATATTAAAATTAAGGAATTTCAATAATGGTTGAGAATATAATTCCCTAAAACAATCATTTCCTTAACATTCCATATTGATGCCTTAACAAATTAAAGAGAAGTGTGTAAAAGGGTTATGTTTTGACTGCAATAGAAAGTGGAGAAAAGGACATAAATGTGCCAAGAATATTTTTTTTACATTTAAGGAGCCAATGAATATGAATAATATGATGTGGCATTATTTAAGGGTGGGGAAGAGATAAATTATTAATCTAAAGACTCCCAACCTATTATCTTTTATAATGTACTGTTGGGTATTGGTACTCTTGAAAACCTTAAGGTTACAGGTTTCATCAAGAAATAAAAGGTGATAGTTTTGATTCACTTAGGAAGTACACATAAATTAATAAATAATAATGGATAATATTTTGAACTATTTAATTTACCCAATTCCATAATTTTAGTTCATGATTTTAGATGTGGGCATAATCTAAATCTTAAAACTTTCATAGTATTAATCTCTATATGGGAGATTAAATGTTATATTCTCTTATGTTTTCTATGTTTTTGGAGTCTAATAGCTCATAACCATAGGAAAAATATAGATGAATTTATATTAAATGTTATTTCACTTTCATTCTAAATGTAGGACATTTGAACTTCATGTATAATGGGAAAAATATCCATAATTAGCTAGTTCACATCAAATGATGAAGACTGATAAAAAGGGGCTGAAGGATTTTTAGCACAATTATTTTCCAGAGGATTTCAACCAATAAAAGTGTCTACACATCCTTATTTATATTTTATTATTGATGCCACCCAACTATTTATGGTGTCATGCCAATAAAATTACCACCAAGAAAAGAAAGTGATCGTATCATTCAACTACTTACATAGAGTCAACAAACAAGCATCATAAAAAATAAGTATCCATATGACTAGAAGAGTGAAATTAAAAATATGTCATAAGAGATGATATAGGTGGGTATTATTATACAAATCAAAAAAAATTATTTATCCATGGTGGTCATGGTGCATAAAAAGTATGACACTTATAGGATGTGCCAATACTACTAAGAACTCAATAAGTAAATCATCAAAGATAAGTTCCCTATTATAGTAAATTATAATTTTATGTGTTAAATAGTGTTACTTAATTTAAAACACTATATCTTCATTATATATAACATCAAAATCATCTTAGAGATGGGGATATCCATAAAAAAATGTTAAAAACTCGTGAAGGCCATTATGAGTTTTTAGTGATGCCATTTAGTCACTCAAATGCAAAATCTACATTTGAGAGTTTGATTAACAATGTGTTTAGGCCTTTTTTGATGAAATTTATGTTGATTTTTTTTTTGATGACATCATAATATACAAAAAACAATTGGGAAGAACATTTTCAACATGTGAAATAGATACTATAAATTTTGGAATAACACCAACTTTATGCAAAACCTTTAAAATGTGTATTTTGACTCCAAGAGGTGGATTAGTTGGTCCATAGTATTTATCATGAAGGATTAATAGTGGACACTATGAAGATAAAATTTATGATGGAATGGTAGGTTCCAAAAACCCTAAAGAATCTCTGAGGATTTTAGGGGCTCATAAGTTATTATCACAAATTTATAAAAAATATGGGAGGATGGTGCATAAATCACATATTTTTTGAATAAGTAATCCTTACATTAAAATTAAACAATTATCAGGGTCTTTGAGAATCTAAATGATTCTATTTACACCACTCTAGTTTTGGCTACCCATGATTTTTACAAGATGTTTATTATTGAATCTAACACATCATCATATGACATGGGGGTGATACTCATGCAAGAATCAAAACCCATTGCATTTTAGAGTCATAAAATCAAGGGTAAAATTAGGATAAAACCAATATATAGGAAATATATTATGTCTATTCTTAATTTAATAAAAAATGGAGACCTTATCTAATGGGTAGACACTTTAAGGTAAATACTAATCATGATTTTCAACAATAAGTTCTAGAATAATTAATTTCACTAGAATAAAAACAAAAATGGGTAATGAATGTTTGGAGACGACTTTTAAATTATATATAAAGAATGAAAATATAATTTTTTAGCATATTAAATATATAGGAAGGATGAATCTACTAAGGCAACAATACGTGCAATGACCATATGGTAGGTAGATTAGTTGGAAGAGGCAAGATTAAATTGGGATAGTGATAGGGATGCATAGGTTATGATTCAAAATATCCAACATGGTTATGGTGATTCTAAATTTTTTGAGTGGAAAGGTAATGAATTATGGTATAAATATAAATTATACCTATGTTATAATTTTATCCTCAAGCACAAGATTGTTAAGAATATTCATGCATCTCCAATAGGGGGCACTCATGAATTTTGAAAAATTATCATAGAATCAAGCATGGTTTATTTTGGGAAGGAATCAAGGGGGATATACATAATTTTTTGGATAAATTAATGGTGTATCAATATAAAAAGGGTGAAATAATTAAGACTCTAGGTATTATATAGCCTATATCCATTCCTAGAGAAATGTGGGAAGAGGTTTCCATGGATTTCATTATAGGGTTTCCAATGTATAAAGATAAAATTTCATCATTTTAATTGTGGATAGGCTCAAAAAAAAATTTCATTTCTACTCCTCATCACAAAAATTTATAGCTAGTACAATATCTATCACTTTTATGGATACAGTTCAAAAGATACATATTACTCCCAAGATCATTGTAAGTGATTATTATGCCATATTTACTAGTAATTTTTGGACTGATTTATTCTCATGCTTGAGTAATTTTTTGGCTAATAGATTATCATATCATCCTCAATATTATGGTAAAATAGATGTGGTTAAAAAATTATTAGAATGACATCTCTATTTTTTTGCATTAGATAAAAAGAATCATGGGTCTATTAGCTGCCACTAGTAGAATGGTGGTATAATGCTTATTTCCATATCTAATCCAAAATGCATCAATTTGTGTAACTTCATGGTTATAATCCCTTGATAATAAACTCATCCTTACGGGTGTAACCCAAGATTCAAGATTTTGAATAACACATTCAAAATTAACAAAATGTACTAGCTAGTTTGAGAGAGAATTTGGTAATATCACACAATATAATGAAGAAAAAATGGATCAACATCGTAGTGAGAAGAATTTTGAAATGGATTATTGGGTCTTTATGAGCTTATAAACATATAATTAGATGTATTTTAAATAGCATAAAAATGATAAAAAAATTTCTCCTAAGTATTATGGCCCTTATAAGGTCCTGCCAAAAATTGATAGTGTTTCACATAAGTTGGAGATACCCTAATCTAGTCATATACATTTGGTTTTTCATATATATTTCTTGAAAAACATAATTAGACAATTGTATACCCTGATTGAGTTACCTAAACTAGATGACAAGTGCTAAGTAATTATATAAATTGAGGATATCCTTCACACATTCACTAAAGGTATACAAACAAGAGAGAATAATTATTATTTTATCAATTCAAAGAATTTAAAATGTGAATATGCAATAAAAGAGGATGAATATTTCCTTAAACAACATCCAAAAAATTTTAGCATTGAAGGAAAAATTATTTTCAAGGGGAGGGGTAGGTTATGCCCTTAACCTATATCATGTGTAAGGATATGTGTGACCTAATTATGTCTTACATAACCTTTCATTTTATCTTGTCACATTTATCTATGTTCTTATATTGATAGTAGGGTCAACCTATGAAATAAACATGGCCTAAGTAGAGTGTATGATGGAGGTTATGGTATTTTATCATCATATTGTTAATTATTCTCTTATTGAATTATTGTTGATGTTTCCTTATTGAAGTGGATCGATCATATTTATCAATTATTCATCTCTTTCATCAATAATTATTGTGGATCTACTTATTTTTCTCATTTTTATCCAATATATTATTCAATTAGTCTAAATTATCTAAATATTTTTCATTAAAAACCCATGTTAGGAGTGTTTGGCATCCACCCATCTAGTGAGTGGATGAGGTTTGATAAAGGCTTGGAATAAAGGTTTCAACTAGGTGTAGGAAGTTAGATGGCCATGAGAGCTAAGTGACCATTAGCTCAAGAGTGAACCATTATGTGCTAGGATAGTGGGACTTTTATATGACCTTAGACATACACATATTATTTGGAGGACTTCATAAATAATTTCTTGGGATATATTGATCTAGGTTCTTAGACCATGAATTTTTATTTTAGATAGATAGTAGAGTGTCTTGTACACCTAGGGTCATGATTGGCATTTCTAGGTTCAGTGATCCCCTTCTAAGTAAATGTTTCCTTACCACTCAAGGGGAGTTTTATATAGGTTTGACAAATATTTATCTCACCTAAAGTGATGATATTGATATTATTTAGGATGAATTTAGTGAATTCATCCCCATTTTACCTAATTATTGACTATTGCCTTTTGAGTTGTTCCAAAAAGAGTTTAGGAAAATTCTCTCCTTAGGCCAAAAGCCTTGCCTATATGGACCACAAAATATTATAGAGACTTAAAAACATATTTGGTCTACACAAAGGATCAATATCCTTATTTTTTATGCATGGGCTTCCATTTTAAACATACCTATGTATATACAAGTGGTCTTATATTTTATCTTCACCTTGTGTGATGGAATGATGGTATCACATAGATGACATTGTTAATAAGCCTCATGTGGGTCACTTTGTTTTTTTATAGCCTTATGGTGAATGACCCTTTATCTTTTTTTTTATTGATTTATGTCTTATTTGTAGCAACATGATGGAGTGCATTTTCCATTCATGATGGATTTCATTGATGGTTGGAGAATAACTTGCAAGCATTTATGTAAGCTTGACACCAAGTAGGTGTGATCATAGAGTTAATTAAAGTGTTATTTTGTTATAGTGACATTATTTCCTCTTATACCATATTTTATCTATAACTAATGTATATAGATCTAGTTTATATCCAAATGTTGTGTTAAATAACCCCTTTAAGGTTATGACCCTATTTCCTGAAGTATCTACATTGACATCATCCTTGTGTTAAAACAAAGGTGATTTAGAGGTGACCTTATATATAAGGACACTTGAGAGTAATTTTATTGGTATTTAATCATTACTAAAAAGGTTATAATGTACCTTCCTACTTGTGGGGTATCTTGAGTTGGTCAATGTATATATGATAGTTTGAGTTCTTTTATTTTAGTGAGATAATTTATTATTAGAGAAGGTTTGATTCCATAGTGGTGGCTCCCTATTGAGTAGGTTATATATGAGTGTTGATATCACTTTTTAAAGATAAGTTTTTTTCAGATATAGACATACTTTTGACACTGAATGGTTGTACCTACTTTTTTGATACACATGCCCATGACAAGAGTATGTTTTTACTTTTGTAGCTTACATGTCAGTTGCATAGATCATGAAATTTATCATGGTTTGTGATATCAAAGTTTTTATGAATGTTGACATTTTTATGTGACCCTTTTATTTTTCACATTTTCCATTACATCCTTTAATAGTATGTGATGTAAAAATGCATGTGGAACATAGTGTCATGTGGAATCATATTGGATACTCATATTAGTTCTTAAGGCCTATAGTGCCTCATTTTCAGAACCATACCAAACCCTTGTTTGGATTTTGAACTTTGGGTCCATCCTTGTGTATGGATTGATGAAGAGTGAATATGTTTCACATTCATCCTTATTTTGAATTTATTTTCCTAAGAGGATGCATTATATAGTGGTGTCATTATCATATTCATCAAGGAGTTTCATTTCTAACATAACTCCTTGTATGCTTTATTTTATCTTATTATCAAGGTTGTTATATATTTTTAAAAAGGTATCCTAGAATTTTTTGAGTGTATGATTTTTTCATATTGGATCTAGAGGGGCTAATTTCCTAGACACCATAATATATATGACATAAGTCTTAGAAGTTGGTATGTTATTATTATGACCCTTTTAAAATGGGGATTTTTGTTATGATTATGTGTCCTTAAGTGATTAGAGGAGGGGGGTTAGGTAGGGTGGGACAATTTTACCTTTCTTATATTTATTAGTTGTTCTTTTTACCATTTTTTGAGTGATGGTTGTGGACCATGTTGGGTAGGTGAGTACCTAGCATAGTTCATGAGTTTCATGAACAAAAGTGCTAGAACTTTCTTGATCACCTTAGATTGAGCATCCTTTTTGATGGTTAAAACTTTTGCCTTATAAGAAAAGAAAAAATAGGCCATTTGAGATTTGTTTAGTCGATATTGTGAAAACATGTGATGATTTTCACCTTAAGAAAGTGGGCACCTATTAAATGGAGTTTTTTGTCTTGATAACATCAATCCCAAGGGAGGGGATATAGGAAGAACCCTCAAAGATTTGTTCCACCCTTGAGTTGTGGGAATAATCCTCTTACTATGGGGTGTATTATATTATGTAATTTCTTCATAAGTGTTAGGATTTTGTTTTTGGATTTATATTACATACATTCCATTCATTTGGGAAGAGGTGTTTTTTTTTTTTTTTTTTTAACACTCAACTAAAATTGATTGGATTTAATACTTTCACACCATCTATTGACATCATCATAGGTATATTGAGTGGATTATATAGTATATGATGTTAAGTAATAATTATTTTTTATAATATTCATGTATCATTAGTGTTATTTTGACTACATTACTTAACCTTCATAGAATGGTATATTTTGCTTCTTGTTGGATACAAAATATGTATAGATATAAAAACTTGATACCTCCATGTGGTCTAATGTGTTTCTCTTGTTTAGTTAAATGTGTTAAAGGTTGGTAAGTGTCTGGGGTTTTTTAAAACTTGGAGTTCTGATGAATTATTAATATTGTGTGAGGGTATTTAATAATTATGTTTCTAGTTTTTGATATGTTATACCTCTACTCCCCACTTGTAGCCTTACAAATTTACACTTTTTAGTATTATTATATTTGAAATTGTGAACTTTTACCAAGTGATTTGGAATATATTGAAATTATTTCATTTCTTAATTATGATTAATAAGTTCATTATAACCATATTTTTATAGTTTCCTTGATATGGATTTTTAGGTTGTTTATCCATTAATTATTTATAAAACTTTATTGAATGTTGAAGAAGCTACTTTTCCTTCATATCTTTGATTTTAGATTGACTTGGGTTATTTATAAATTTTCACCTTTATTGTTCTTTGTATTATATTACACTTTTAATTTTTTTTCTTTTTGTGGATTGATCTGGGTTGCTTAGCCAATTGATTTCACTCCTTGATTGGATTGATAATTTTTAGCTTTTTAAGTGTGTTGTTTAATTTATCCATTTTATGTATCTTTTTCCCTATGTGATTTTGGTAGTATTAGGTGAGAAGTATCTTGTTAGATTTAGTGTAAGAGATAAACTTACAATTTTTTTCATAATTTATTAAGTTAGGTTAATTATATCACTTTTTGCTTTTAGAGAGCTTGCAAGGATAGTTTGATCTCTAGTTTTGTTTTTCAAGTTGATATGAACATATGTTTCCTCCTAAATCTTAGAGTGATGGAGATGGGTTATATTGTGAGTGGATACAGATTGATGTGTTGTTTGATTAAGGTTTGGGCACTATGATGAGTTTCCAAAGTCCTCCCAATGGTTTACAACTAAACAA